>OX638358.1:41482123-41754669 GCA_951812935.1 Hermaeophaga mercurialis
CTTGAAATCCTTCGTGAACTAAATAAACCTTCCTCCTCCTGTTTAAACACCCCAAATTCACCTAAATATTAACAAATTTAACCCATTATTCAAAAGTTTGTAAGTGTGTGGTAAGTAATCACTTCTTTTATTTTTAAAACCTATTTAAATTAACCACTAGTCAACATATTCTTCTCTCCTACATCCACCTTCATATTTGAACGTCTCTCAGATCTATTCTTCCTTTTTATTGTCCTGGCCTTTTACCTTTCCCTTTCCCTTTACTTAAAAATAACCTTACTCTTTTTCTAACTTTGTCAAAAACCGCTATGTTCATAATTTTCTCACGTAAAACATCTTAATTTTTTATTTATTTTACATGTTTTTTAAAAAAACACTTGTTGTCTTTTATTGGGACAACTTTCAGGCCTGGGCCTTTAAAAACCAAATTTTTAAAAATGTTACTGTTTTCTACTATATTAATGTCGTTTTTTAAAAAGTTAATTTAAGATGTATTGTTACTGCGTTGATGTTCTCTACTTTTGTTTTATAACCAACCTTCTCTACTTTTTTGCACTTTTGTAAGTATCATGTTTGCTTTATGTATGATCTTCTATCATCAATTATTTTTTCAGTTTGTCCTGATGATGGCATTGTTTTGCCGAAAGCGCTTGACACTCTTTTGACTTTGAGAAATATATATATTTCTTTTACACATATCTTTAAATAAAGAATCTTACACACTTTAAAATACAACTTATTCAGCCTTTCTTTCATTACATAGTGTGTACGCACCAAACACGTAACCTTTTGTTACTCTTCAAAATCTAAAATTAATATATATATATGTTGAGCAATAAAATACCCTGTAAATATGAGATATTGAATATAACCAACAAAAATAATATAAGTAGATGAATAATTCGCTATTGATTAGTATACTTAGTAGTAAATGAATAGTTTAGTTATTACGACTGCCATAATTATAAAATCTTAAGAGATTCAGTTGCATAATAATTATTGAGTACACTTCTCTTGTGAAAACTAGAAACTTTAAGCTACGGAGTGATCATAATTCACGTGATGCTCGTATGTATAAATGATTATACTTTAAATATAAATTTAGTAGATAAGTGAACTCATAACAACAACTATAGTTTTATTTGTTATAATGTTATATATGCTCAATTATATTTTTATTGTATTAGTAAAATAACCAATCATACACTCTAATTAAAAATTAATGTAAAAACAAGTACACTTTCTCGAATAAAATGTATTTTCATTATTCTAAATAGTTCATTTATCGGAATAAGGTTACAATAAAATTCCATCAATACGTTATAATATATTTATTTACAATTTAAAAATTATGTTTACATTTAAACAAATACAAAAACAAATGATGGAATTGCAAACAGTTTGTTTTTACGTTGACCACATATACGTTAATAAATTTTGAATTTAATTCCTGTACATAATGGGAATATTCATTTTTGTATTTATAGATTTTTGTAAAACAGAAGTATTACACTTCACAGAGTAATTTCATTTTAAAAACACATACATTTTATATTTATATTGCTTTTGTTCTCGTATTCATGAAAATCAAATAATATGTGATGCTGGCGATTATTATTTGCATAATTCTATAAAAATTAATTAAATAGAGATTTTTTAGTAATATAAATAACATTATGTGAAATTAATACTGAAATGAAAAGAAATAAAAAAGTAATTATTACATTTTTCATTTATTTATTGGTTTTAAAATTTAAATATTTTCATGTTGAAAACAAAACAATATAAATATCAATTTTGTAAATAATGTTCCAAATTCGTCGGATAATCCTGAGTATAAGACCTAAGATATTTTATGGAAAAATTTTTCTAATTACTGACGAAATACAACTAGGTAACGTCTTTAAATTTTATATATAGGACAATGGATGAAATTAAACTATTATGAATACCCAAGATTCATTAAGTCAGTAATTTATCAATGGTTGATTTTCAAATATAGAAAAACTGTTTTTTAATCGTGTCCATTACCCCAATGCTCTAAGCCTTTTTAATTTTTGTAGAAAATAATTAATCTAAATAATTCTTGGATATTCAATAATTACGAAATTTTGAAAGGGCTGTGTAGAAACAACAAATTTAAAAATTGTCAAAATATGAACTCGCATGTAGGAGTTAATTAATATAATAAAAATTTGAATTGTTTCGCAACTTCTTTCTGCAACAAATCTATGTTTTACAAACAAATTGAAAAGTTTTGAAGGGCCTTAATTATAATTTACATAATTGTATTTAAATAATGGATTAACGTTTGTACAAATAACGTTAGTTTATAAATATTACTTTTACGAGAAGTGATACCTATAGTTATTACTTTTATTAAAACCGAAATAAAAGTTTTACTAAATTCAATAGGTAACCAAGTAATTAAAATTTTGCAAAAGTAGAACATTACTTTTAATTTTTATTTAAAATTTTAAGACCATCATATTGGATGGAGAAAAGAGCAAATAATTATTTTATGTAACCTTAACATTTCATCTACCTTTCTTCCAAACACGTGGATTTTAAATTTAAATTTTTAAGGTTTCTGTTGAGGTAAAATAATATTTTTTGAATCTATTAATCATGCATCTTTTATGCTTACATCTTTATCAACGAACATTGAAAATTAGAACTTAATTGAGGGTGAAAAATCATTTAGTTTATAAAATAAATACTTTTTGTCTCCATGCGGTTTTTCATTCTAAAAATTTCTGACTGTATCTCCATACAAATGAACTCTTTTAGAGCACAGTCTTAAAAATACTGGATGTATTAAAAAGGCCCTTTCATATTTCGTAAAGGTATTACACATTAAATTATATACCAATATTCGATTTTCATCTTATTGTACAGTGCCGCACTTTAGGCCCATATTTTTAAAATTTTTATTTACACTCTGATATGCACTTAAAACGATATATTCGATTGTCCGAAACGAAAGAGAACCGTTTTGTACTTCGACTAAACCATTTGGTTCATATAGTCCAAACTACAATCAGTTGGATGTCTTGGACTAAAATTCTGGTGGTGTGTGGAGGACATTGTCATGCCAGGATAACTCCCCATTTGGTAGGTGCCTCCCATATGGTTGCCCATCTGCATTTGATTCTGGGTGTTCTGCTGGTTGAAGTAGTCCATTTGGCTGTAGTAAGCAGGATTGTAATTTTGACCGTAATAATGATGCGGGGAAGAATTGTGACTATTCGAGTGCCAATTAAATGTATTATAACCTTCGTGTTGGTAAGCCAGAGGCGGGTTACTGCTTGGGGTTATAGGAGGCGAAGGAGTCGTTATAACACTCGAAGTATTGCTTCCCAGAGGAGTAAGATTGCCGTTGTTTTTGTTGTAACTTTGAACTTGAGGTGACTCTTTCTTGATACTGACAACTGGAGGGGAGACTGACGTTGAGGGTGTGGGGATATTTGTCGGAGGCGCCACTGTCGTGGGAATTGATACTGGAGAGGTTTTACTTGGTTTTGATTTGGTCGGAGTTGACGGCGTCGTTCTGTTTGATTCCTTCTGCTGCTGTTGTTGCAATTGCTGTCTGCATTTCGCTCTTCGATTCTTAAACCAAACCTGAAACAAACAAATTAAGGATTAGTATAATAAAAAATAAAAGTAATTCCTTTCTTTTCAAAAAAAGGGTTTATTTTTTATCACATAAATATTCAATTTCATAGAAGGGCAGTTATTTTAGCAAATGTCTTCATAAACGATTTTAAGATTATCATAATGAAAAATGTATGGGGTGGACCGGATTTAATTTGCATATTATACAGATCTCGTTACGCGTCAGATGCCAGTTAAATGAGAAAAGTTTCATATTTTGACAAGTAATAGAAGTGGTCACTCGACAAAATACGAAAAGACTGAGTTGAGTTTTTTAAGTCTAGCTTTGTTATAATAAAGGATACCAAAAAAACTGTTTTTGTAACTACATGAAATTTTGCTCAATCTATCATACAAAACTTTATAATAAGGTATTTCTCATTTCAGATCTATTTTTAACTTTATTTTTTTTAAAAAACGACCATTTCTGGTGTTATTTTTTTAAATGCATTAACTGTTCGTTGACGTACTTCTTGTAGAGAATTTGGCATAGATTTCATTTTTGAAGATCTCTAAGGATATTTTATTAATTATTAGTCCTTAGGTAACTCTAAAATATTGATCGAAATAATCTAGAACACAACTTTCTTCCATTAAGTGTTGAAGATTTCTTCTTGCTTACAATGGCTCGTCAAATACTTCCTCCAATAAATGTAGATACAGAAATTAATTTTAATTACTTTTAAAAAAAATAAGTCCAATGAACATAAATTTTTGGGAAAACCACTTAGTGACTTAACAGATTTGATTAAATAAGGTTTAGAAGTCGCATAAAAATGCTTGGTGCCGTGATTAAATATTCGATTATTTAATTATTTGGCATACAACATTGACTACTGGAACATTATCTCTAGCATGATATTTTGTTACACTACCTCGCTCATATATTTTGAAATAAAAGAAGTTAGATAGTGGTATCCCTGAAGATTTAAAAAGAAGAAAAGTAAACAATTAAATAATTAGTTTCATGAATAGCAACTAAATTTGTTTGTAAATAAATAATTAAACCACCTGTCTAATATACCAGTTAAAAAGAACATTCCTTATATATTTATATTTGAATGTTTTCCCTGCAGTGTTTCATTTGTTGTTAGTGAGTAATTCTGGAATTGTGTGTATTCTTTTATAATACAAAATTTTCCAATTTTACTATATGTAGATACTGACAAATACGTCCCTAACTATTTACCATCCGTTCTGCGTTGTTTACTTTTGATGTTTCAAATAAAGAGATCATAACAATAAATCAACACTAAACCAACATACATTTTGAAAAGCGCTGACAGCTTTTATTCCTATATTGAAAAATTGCTCAAACGGCATCACCACAACTCAATTCCGCAATAAAACCGTTTAAATGGGTTTTCGAATATAATAAATTCTATTACGTTTATTAATAACGTTATAATTGGACCAATGCGGCTCATTTTTCAACGGATTAGATATTGCAGTGAAATAAATATTTTCATAAATATAATAAAACGAGATCAACAAATATTTGATTGAAATGGCTTTATATTATATTATTATCAATTAAATTTTGAAATTTCGAAAATAATCTCATTTAATATTCATACGATATATAATAAATTGAAAACGGAAATACAGCAAATTTTATTGTTAAAAAGCACCTAAATATAATGTAACTTGCATATGGAAGAGAGAAGATCTACAACCGATTAAATTTTTTTAACAAAAAAATTATTCTGAATGCACTATATTAAATTCAACAAATAGATCCGAGATCATAAAAATATTAAAAGATTTCTGAATACAGCTAGCAAAGTATCAATAATTGGAAGCAGAAGTATAAGTCGGAGAAGAATTAATAAAGGAAATTAATCTAGACACTGGAGTGTTAAGAAGATCCTGCCTAAACAACTCTTTTTAACTTAATGTTGGGATAAAAGAATCAGAAGAATGTAACAGTTGCAGCTTTAATGTAAAGGAATAGGAAATAACGAAAGTAAGTAATAAGAGTGTACATATATGCAAAATTTAAATAATAGCTCAAAGTAAATACACAAAAGTAAAGCAATAATATTGGGAGGACTAACTAATCGAATCGAGAGTAGGAAAGTTGCATTTGAAAGGGGTAAAGGAATTTGTCTACTAGGAAACCTATTATTGTTGAACAAATGTGTAGAAGAAAAAGAGGTCAAATTGAGGTTACTATAAAAAACAAAACAGAAGTACCAGAGCTGTAAAACCAGCTAATTAGAACTAAATAGTTGTAAATACAAAAAAAATAAAGAATTGATCATCAGGAGGAGTATAAAAAATTTAAGGAGAATTCTGGGCTATAAGAAAAAAGAGAAGAATTGGTAGGATATGTAATAAAGATATTTTTAAAGAATTACAGCAATAAGGTTTTAATGGTTAGGACATTTGTAATTTGGAATGAAAGAAGAATAAATTGTATGGGAAAAACCTATGGCTGTGAAAAAGTAAGGAAGACCTAAAAAATTCAAGGAAATGATGAAAGCAAACTTAAAGGAAAAGAATGTAAGGGGTTGGAAAACTAACGATTTAATGTAGAATATTTAAAAAGTACTTCGATTAACACTTTTCCAGACACGTTGTTATGATGTTATAGCTATCGATATAACGTATTTGCTTGATTTTTAAATGTACAGAGACCTAAAAACTTTAGGAAATCCTTTAGTCAATTGTAACTTTTCCACTTTTGCATTTTAAAATAGTTGCTACGTTATTATAACCGATCTTTAATGAAAATGAAATTACAATTTTTAAAGAAAAAATTTAATAAATAAGTGACAGGTCAACAAAAGAATTGTTTGTTATTATTGGACTGTAGTGTCCTTCGATGGATGTGAAACGCACATGTTACATGATTTGCAACAACGTCCAGATTTCTAGGGCATTATTTGGCATTGCGACGACAATGGCACAATACCAGGGGCGGTTTGTTTGCCATCCCATCGGTAATGATTCAATTTAGTGTTTCGGTCGGTAGTGTGATCGGTTAGGTTGTTGTTGTTAGTCTTTTCAAATGGCACAGCTGCTGTTTTTCTACAATACTGCGAACGTTTGCCTATCTATACATGTTTTATTTTCGTGTTGAATAATCGTTACTCTAATTTGGAGGTTTAAGTAATAATTATTGGTTGTATATATTTAGTTAATAAGTTTCAAACTACTACACACATTACTGGTTGACAAAAATAAAACAATTTCCTGATCAATGATCTACATGATGAACAAAAAGCGTTGAAGCTGATTTACAAGTATCATGAACCTTTTTTTAATCCTACGTGAGAAAATATTTCATGAATGCATAATCAAGAAATGAAAAACCCATTGATTTTATAAATCTGATATTTGGATTATGAAGGTTTAGACGGCAGGTATATTCGATAGGTTATTTGGATAGTAGTTATTTAAAGGTGGGGTTACCACAAAATTTATCCTTCGTGTGAAAACAATGGAGACTAGATAATATTACAACTGGCAACAAATTGATAAACAGTCAGTTTGATAGATATTTCCCCGAAAGCCGGCTCACAAATTCATTTATTTTATTTTGACTTATTTTAATAATTAACTTATTAGAAGATTAATAAAAATAGGTCCAATATGGTGTGAACAGAATCTATAAGTAAAGTTTTTGAAAGGCTATATCTCTCTTTTGCTAAATCACATAGATCATTGGCCAAAGTATTGTTTCTATTTTGGTAATTACTTACGTCAGATAATAAATTGAGTGAATTATTTGGGATATTGCTGGGATAATCTATTAAACAAACTGTCAAAAATATTAAATTAGCTTCATTCTAAACATAAAAGGAGACATTTTTATCATTCAGTTTATACATAGGGCCAGAAAAAAAATGCATATTTTTAAATGGTATGTAGAACGTGTCATTAGCAATAAAATATTCTAATTCATTTTTTTTCTAACATCATTAGTTTACACAAAAATTCACTTTTAACTATTTACTCGAAAATTAATGCGTGGCAAGACTTCACACTTTTAATAAAAATATGTGTCGTGTAACCAAGAAATATATACCTGATGGTTCATAAAATTATGACAGTTTGCTGAATATACCTATCGTTTAATCGTTTTAACTGTATCGTTTTGTAACTTCAATAATCAAAGAAATATAATTTAATTTGCGATGTTTTGTTTCAGTGTCTCAAAGATTGTTGGAAAGTGTAGTGTATTATCTAAAAAAAGAAATGGTAGAAATCGTTCGGATGTGTAATAATTGCCGAGAATACATTTTTCACTGTTCTACATCCCCTGTAATCTACCACTCTAAATATCTAGGTGTACTAAAATATTAACTTATTTTTAGAACTTTTAAAAAACAATTGTTTATACTTAACTGAGTTTTTGGTGTTGCCGCCTCTAATTTCTTTTCGGTAAATAATATTTGGATAGAATAAAATGTGTTTTTATACATAAATATGCGCATTATTTTCGCGGACACCCTGTGTATCACGAAATTGTGAGGCTGTAGTGTCAATTTATAATAATTTTAAGATGCCTGTACTTTTAGACATGCCAGGACACCCTGTAGATCCTAAGTTACAATTAATTTGTTGAGATGCTCCTTCGCCCTATCTTTAATTTTTTGTTTTGCTGATCTGCCTACCATTTCATTTCTTTATATCGAAGGACTGAAATATCTCTTATGTTTACTGTTGTGACTTAAGATTATTTTCCATCCTAATATCTAATTTTTGGAATACTGGAAAAATTTGTTTCACTTTTTTGCAGGATTAGCGTCTTTAATTCACTTCGGAGGTATTACCAACTCATGAGGAATTGGCACCTCTCCAAGTGAGGATTAAAATAAAAGTAATATTTCTATCGCCAATTAACGTCGAATTTGCTTTCACTATTTGATAAATTAAAAACAAGCAATATCACTTATTAATCGTCGAGTGTAAAAACAATAGCGAATCTATATGAGATTAGATATGAAAGGATTTATTTATTTTAGTTATAAAAATACATATCGATTACTAAAACTGTTTTAAATATCATAAATATTGGAATGTCCCTTCTAGAATCGTATAAAATCAAGTTGTGACATTTGTAAATAGCTAATTATGAAAAAAGTTAATAAAGAATATTTTATTAAGGTTCTAGTGAAAACGTAAAAGTAATTACTATCGAAATTATTGCTGAGGGGTATTTATACAAAATGTAGGATTACGTCTAATGGCAGTATTTTGTTTTAGGAACCATCAGCAAAGTAGTAGGACAGTTAAAAATCCTCTTCCACGTAATGTTCCTTAAGTATATAGTACTAAAAAGTTGTAAATACATTTTCATACAGGGTGATTGACTAGTGGGGTAAAACTCTGTGATACTAAAAGGAACCAAAAAAGTTATTTATGAAAATACTCTGTATTTTGTTGAATTTTTTATTCTTCCTAAAGATCTGATTTCATTGATCTTGGGATCTAACATCAATGGTTACAAAGTAACAGGGCGTTAAAAATTTTCAAAATTTAGGAACTTTTTGTGTCGAAAATATTAATTATTGGACAAAACGGCCTACTTGTTACTATTTAATGGGATAGAATTACAATAAAGGGTGGTCAAAAAATCAGTACCGTTTTGAATTTTTGATAACACTGAATTGGTTACTAGATGGTGAATAAAAAGTTGCAAATATGGTAGCTGGAAATTTATAGGCTTAAATTATGAAAATATATCCCAAAATAGTTAGATAAACGTTAAACAAAAGGAAGCACGATTATTTGTTAACAGTATCGATAACAATCGATCAAGTTGCTGTCTTATGCTTTATAATAAATATACTTTTAAATTTATAATCATATCCAGATTATTAAGTAATATTAAAAAAAAACTTATAGGGCAATGCAAAATATCCCAGCGTAACCTTATTTTTAATTTTGAATATCTCGAAAAACAATTTTATTATAACAAAGAAAAACTAATTTTTTTAAATAGAATTTAAAATCTATATTAAAATGAGAATTTTGTCAATGGAATAGAATTTAGGATGACAATTTTCGCTACTTTTTTAACACACTTTAAAGTTCCTAAACTTTCTATCAAATCTGATCAAAAAGTGCCTAAACAATGGTAATTTTTTTAACTAAAAACTTATAATTCAATAAGGTTCTATATTTTATTAAATTGTTTTGGATGAATTCTTCACATTTGATCACAGGATTTTTCAGATTTAATATTTATATTTACTAATGATTGTATGTCCACTATTATATACGAAAATTTCTAGGATGTAATCTTTTTAGAGTTCAAATTTTGTCTATATAGTGGCCACATTATAATTTTTGACTGATCTTTGTTAAGAATACATAAAAGAACTGTTTGGAGAAAAAAAAATCTGGTTATGAATTTTGTTTTTATTACGTGGGCCTTAAATGAATAAAGTGGCCGGTAGTTTCGGTATATCTCCCCATATATCACTTTCCATTACATTAACCCCTAGATTCGATAATAGAAGTTTTATAGGTACGATCTGGCTCGCCTGCTGATGTTTTCTAAAGGCAAGGGCGGGGTGTTTTACTGGAACAACCCTCGTTAATCCGGAGAACTAATGGAAAGCAGCCCCCTCGATACATGTTCTACCTATTGTGTTGTTCTATTCACTAAAATGTATACAGTTATCCCAGTGCGGTGGTTGTCAGGATTGAATGGGGAACCACCCCTGTACCGATTCTGATTCGCTAGACTTTTCGCTTTGCCGCTATAAAAATTGGATTTTTTTTTAGACGCGGAAGAGATTACGTTTTGATAAATAGGTGTGGGCCAGTTGGATGTTGACAATAAAAAAATCATGAGATCTAGTTGGACATGCTGCGGCATATAAATGCATTCTCCCTTTCAAATCATAAGAAATGTCAAATTAATTCATTCGGGAAGCATGTTCAAACGCAAGAATTATTGCAACATTTTTGAAAGTTGACGGTTTGTCAATAAATTTAATATATTTTGTACAAAAAAGTTGACTTAAATTGTAATTGTAATTTTCATTTGATATATAAAAATATTGTTCTCAATTTGCTGCAGAAAAATTATACATTAAAATAGTTACTTTTCATGTTAGATTGCAATTTTTATATTTGAAATTAAGAAATAATTTCATCATCGATTATTGTAAAATTTTTCGAAAACCGTGTCTCACTAAATAAAAATTAGAATAAATGTGAATTTTGACATTTACAATTATTTTGACAAGCATGTAGTTTACAATTATTATATGTCGGAACAGTTATTGTGTCCCAGGCTGGAATAATAACAATATAAAATCGTACCACTGTTTCTTTTACTGTAAATGATCTAAAAGTCAGTAAGCGATTTAAAAACATTAAGCTGTTTTTAGATGTTATTTTCTATTGTTTTGCAAATTATTCAAAAAGTGTTTTTGTTTCTTCCCATTTAAATAATTTACTTGTTTTTTTAGATTTGTGAAACCTGGTTGTAAAGAACTGAATCTGATAAATTGAATTTGATAAACTGATTATGCAAAAGGCGAAGTTGTTCAAAAATAAAGTTTATCATATGCATTCTAGGTCCAAAACCTGGTTCAGTCGTTGGGAATCAAATTATTATGAACAATAAGTTGTGAAGATCAACATTGTTTCTAATTAATAGATCCAATTTATTATTATTATATTCTTTCTTGCAATTTCACCCAAATATAGAGCGCAAAAATCAGCACGAATATTTTAACATTGAGATTTTTTCCTCTATAAATATTTATGGAAAATACGTATTGTTTAAATTTGAGTTGATGACAATAGACCCATGTAAAATGGGTAAAGCAGTGAAAATTAGGAACTAATTTTCACCTAATCAATCAGTAAATATGAGACTGCATACAAAAACTTTATAGAATAATGATATATTTTAAATTAAGAGAGTTCAGCCGATAACGTTATAGTCTAAATATTCAATGCTGAAAAATGTTAAACGAAATATAAATAAAGACAAATTTAAAAGTTAACAGAAATAATGAACTGTTAAATTGATTATTAGTGACTGACTGTTAAACTGCATGTTTTTGTGTATAATAATTAATAAACGTGATGTGTTTGTCCGATTTATAATTTCATTTATTTTTGTAAGAAGTTATAAAAGTACTGGATGTAACAAGTTGTGTGACCCATAAATGCCACTTAAACGTAAATTTTTCGAAAAATCGGTATTTTAAAAATGTATCCTAAAAGGAAAGTAAATCGCGTTTAACAACGATATGAAAAAATCAAAGATATGCCCATTGGGGTCTTTTTCACAAAAAATTCAAGGCATTAAAATTTTTTCGAAACAAAAATTTGAATAGAATTGAACTTTCTATGTAAAAACAATATTTCTTGGAATATAAATTCCTGTGACATAGGAAAAGTTTATACTTTAGCCTTCACAACTCGTATATCTATTATTAAAAATAGAGAATACTTTTCAAATGATTTTATCTTTATATATTACAGAAATTATAAACAAATTACTTACTTGTACTCTAGATTCTGGAAGATTAATTTTTAAGGCTACTTCTTCTCTCATGAATATATCAGGATACCTCGTTTTTGCAAATAAAGATTCCAAAACGTCGAGTTGCGCTCTGGTGAAGGTTGTTCTTTCCCGCCTCTGCTTTCTTGGGTTCACACCTGCAAAATAGGAATAAACTGGAAATTATGCTATAGCCAGTAGACTTTTTAACCAATTTTTTAATTCAAACAAACCCCGAAAATACATATAGTAATTTAAATAAAAAGGAATATTAGAAAGATTAAAAAAAATATACTATTAGCAGTATTTCTTTTAAAACGATAATTAAAAGTAAAATTCTTTGAATTGGGAAAGAAAATTAAAAATCTGGAAAGAAATATATTTTAACTACCTAAAGGCAAATAACTCAAGGAACTGTATCCAATTTTGTATTTGAAAAGAAATCCTGAGTCAAAACAAACACCGGGGAGAATGTAAAACATCTGACACAAGTAAACAAACCCTAATTGATTGTTTTATTTTAGAACTGATTTCGCACATGCGATTTCACATGGCCGGAGTTAATTGAAAGTAGTGTTAATGTTAAACAAAGAATCATTTCAGCTTTTGTATTTGAAGCGTTATCCTGCGAGTTATCAAGTCAATTGTTATTTTGCTTCCCCTTTTTTTTTCGTTTAAAGTTATCAGATAGTGAAAATATGGAATGAGCAGAAATTCAAAAAATTCGACAAAAATTTGATGGCTTCATTCATTAATTGTATGTTGGATAAAGAATGAAATAGAAGATGGCAAAACTTAAAGGCGCGCAAACTTTATCATACACACATTCATACTTCGGATAGTTTTGGATTATGATATTATGAATGAACAGGAACATGTACCGCCTTTGTTTTCCTTTATTCCTTTTATAGGATTATCCTTTCTTGAACGCTAACCAAATTTTATTCTAGAAGAGAATTAGAAACCGACAACCTTGAAAGGATGAGTTCAAGCTGGCGAGAAGGTCATTTTTGTAAAATAAAATCTGTATGGCGCGTCACACATCCAGATGCACGTAACCGTTCCGAACATGTCGACCCATTTGCCGGGAGTTTGAGAGTTGTGTGAAATTGCGTTCGGGATCTTGAGCCGATTACCGGGGTGGTAGGTGACTGTCTCCATGGAAACTCTTTCTCGGATACAGTCTTAACCAAACGAGCTGCAACTTCAAATACGATCTCTGGAGGAAGTCAAGTTTCAAATTTTTGAAGGTTAGCAACGCCGTTTAGAGGTTAAAATGTTGATACATTAAAGGAAAAATTACGCTTTTCATAAACACCGGAAAAGTAATTGCACTTTAATACGTCACCTATTTTTGTAGGAAATTTTGGACAAAAAGTCTGTTAGAATCATCCCTATATACCTACAAAATGTCAGCAAAAATAGTGACTTTAAGACGATGGTAGGGTTTATACAGTGTGACCCATCTAAATTAGAAGCATCACCATAGTATTTGAAGTTATTAACCGATTTCAATATTTATTTAAATATGCAACAAAAACTTTATTTGGGGATAAGGTTTCAAAAAGTTATTCCTATTTTTAGGGCATACTACAATATTTTTTCACAGTCAAAAATCCAGAAATCTTCGTATGGATTTTTTTATCAAAAGAATGAGTAGGCCACTGCCTTTAGATGTCTCCTAAATAGCTGGGATCCAATTTTATTAAAATATGTTTATTAATAAAGGTACGGGCTGGTAAATTTAAAAAATATACCAGGTAGAAGTTTACAAAATGTCAACCAGCGATTTTTTTATAAAAAAAAACGATTACGCCACTGTATTTAGATTGCCCTCAAATTAATGTGGCCCAACTTTTATTAGATTATATGTTTATTAATAAAAAAGTTATGGATAGTTAAATTTCAGAATACATCAGGTAATAGTTTACAAAATTTCATCTTAAAATTAACTTTTTTATTAATAAATATATTTTAATAAAAGTCACATCTCTTGCGTGCGAATAAAATCCAGTGACATACTCGTTTTTTGGTAAAAAAATTGCTGGTTAACTTTTACATGGTATATTCTTGAAATCTACTAGCACATAACCTTTTTATTAATAAACATTTATATAAAAGTCTATATCTATATCTATTTGGGAGGCATCTAAATCCAATGGCGTACTCAAAATTTCTGGATTTTTGAATATGGAAAAAAAAAATAGTAGTGTGCCTTAAAAATAAGAATAACTCGTAGAAATCTTGGCTTCAAATAAAGCTTCTGATGCAAAATATTTCAAAAAAATATGGTTGACAAGGTTAATAACTTCAAATACTATGGCTGTTTCCAGTTTAGATAAGTCACACAAAAAAATTACTGGCATTTTCACAACTCTTCAGGACTCATATCAAATTAAAGATAATTTAATTAAGAATTCAATGGTATAAATATTACAACATCTACCCCTTTTGTAATCTCCTTAAAGTTAACGTATCTTTCCAACATGTTAATTAACTAGTTTTTGATGGTAAGTTTATCCACGATCGATCTATTGGCAAGTAACGTATTGGAAAAAAAATTCCTCGTTTTTATTCATACTACTCTGATAGCCAAATTTGTTTAGGCACAGAACTTTCTTCCCCTTGCAATCTGACGTTTTGAATTCACGCTTAAAATAACCCAATAAAACATCAGTGATTGAATTTGACACCCCAGAGGACGTTTATTAACCAGATGGATAGTTTCCCATGGAAACTCACACCGATTTCCTCGCGAACATTGTGGTTTCATTATTTTCTCTTGTCGTTCGGTTTATGTTCCGCTTTAAATTTAAATGTAGTTTCCTAAATCCCGAAACTTTTCGTACACAATTTCGATCCGATTCCAAATGCGTCGAAATTGATGAAGAATTCTCTTAATCTCGAAACAGAAATGGAATCGCAAATCTGTCGTGGGTTCTAAGGTGCAGGTGGCATAAGACATAATGCATTCAGTAGTATATTAAGTTTAAAAATTATTTGACTTGGTTTATTAAAATATCAAACAGTCTAAGAGGTTAATTTTCAATTTATTGCAATATTAAATAGATTTGTGACTAAATCATTTTCTCTTCAATATGTATATTTTTTAGAACAAGAAAATTTTCCTTTATTTTATTTATAAAATATTAATTCATTTTCGTTCTCCTTCAATGTGCGTGGAGACCTCAAATCCTAATGTATCGGAAACCATAACGACAACGAATGCTGTTCCTATACCATCCCATGGCGGTTATTATATTGCTTTTCCTTGTATTAACGCTTCTAGTGTTTGGACAAGACTCAAAAGGCGATACATGAAACTAGTGATATGTTTACCAAAAGGGGAGCCAAATTGTGAACATCGATAAAGGTTTCGATGATATTGAAAGTAGAATATTAACACATTTTGAGCGAAATTACAAAACTAAAGAAAAAAGATGAATATGGAAGAAGAAAAAATTATTCATTTAGTTTAAGGATTCTCTTCCTTCTACTTCGTTTACATATTTTTATATATCCTCTGCATATTGCAATATAAAATTTTAAGTCTGACACCGTAGTGGTATCAGTTTCTTTAGTTTTTCAACAGAATAAGCTGTAATCGCATTTTTATTTAAGTTATAATACTTAGGTATGTTGGAGAAGACAGATTTTATTCTCCTGAAAAGTAGAGGATGTTGAAATCTTTCAGGTTGCCTTGCTTATTTTTATATATTGTTTAAAGTATTTTATACTATAAAATATTTTTTTCACAAGCTTGTCTAATAATATATTTGGAGTGGTGTGCAACAGTTTGCTCATATATATTACAGCACTAATGGCCTTCTTGAATTATGATTTCCACAATTTGCCTCCATATACTTTTATTTGGTGCTGATATTTTCCATGTCCATTTTCTCCTCGGACGTCCTCTTCTTCGTATTGTACCCGTTCCTCTTTCCATTTGTAACTCTACTAGCTTTCGTTATTATCGATGCTTGTCCATAACGCAACATGATTTCTTTATTTGGTCTTCTCCTCCAGGTATAATTTTCTTTCATGCCTCCAAAAATCTTCCACAGTATTTTCCTCTCCCATGTCTCTGACATTTATTTGTCTATTTTTTTGACTCATTCTTTGATTTAAGAAACTTCCTACACTCCTGCCTTCCTTTAGACATTTTTTCCTTCTCTCTCCCACTCTCTCAAAACCGGTCCCATAGTCCTGATTTGACAGCAAGTGACTTTTTGACGTTTTCTACAATTAAAAATACAATGCATGGTCTGCACATTTCCTGCCCTAAAGAAGCCGTGGATGCATTCAGAGCAAACTTTTTTTGCTTAGCTATTTCTGAATTTTTCTGACTGGGCCTCGTATATATAACGACCAGTGATCTTAAATTTTTATGGGGTCTCAATACACAAACTTAGAGTATATGTATTGCGTAAGCACTTGCAAAGCCCTAAAGTGTAGGCGAAATAACACCACGTTGTCTAAACTTGGCTTCCTTATAACTGATACTTTTAGATTTTCTATTACACAATATGAAAAAAAGTCAAATTACTCGTTATTTTGTTGTTGCACAACCACGAAGTGTACTTTTAAATGAAAAAATAATTGTATACGAAATGTTTTGGTTTTTTACTTTAGTTTTTGTATATTTATGACTTCCATTTGTCGTAGTCTTAATTGAGGTTGAAGATCAAGTAATTTAAGTGTAATTAACTGAGGGGTATTAATATAGGTACAGGAAGGATTATTACAAAAAGCCACAGTCCTAGTTTCCATTAAAAATGGTCCTAATTAGAAAAAACTGGAAGAATCGTAATATTTTGAAGCTTTTTAAAAGAATATAAAAAAAACTAATTTTACTAATGGCAATTAAAAGTAGCTGAAATAATTCTAATAAAAAATATGATTTTATCGCTTTCCAATGCTAAGAAGAGACTTTTTTTTATTTATTATGCAAAAAGAAAATATCCTGTAACGTAACACAGTTACCTTTTATATTTTGTTATAGATATAGAATCATCATTAAATAATATTCTTTACAATTCTAAATAATATTTTTATAAAATCATGATCGACAACAAGAAAACAAAACTTAATAGTTCCAGTTAGAATGAAATTTTATTGATAGCATTTTAAACACCCTATATGCCATGTGAAATTTGAATAGTGCTTAATATAATTTTTTATGGAAAAATATAATAAAGAAAATGTACAGAAAATAAGAATGCATGCAACTTAAACAGGCTACTCACTTTATAGTTGACAACCTAGTGAAAATCTTTTAAGTAATTAAATGCACCGTTAGTTAAAAATTCTAATAGACAACCACTCTGCTTGATGTTATAATTTCAAAAACGAAGAAAAAGTTATTTATGGTGGATAAAAATCATTTATTTGGTTAAGTTAAATTTGTTTAAAATCCTTTTAACAGGCCCTCTCTAATCCTTGGAAACACGCGCATTCAAATCCTCCAAAACGAGATCTCAAACAATTTAGATTCGATTCTCCAGCTACCGGTATTGAATTTTTTTCAAGAAATTTTTGATCCGACCGGTGCCGGCAATAACTTACCAGTCATATAAAATCCACGCTCTTCTCATCTCTGAGAAACACCGACTCCGAAAATAATTTCGATGATTTGTTAAGTTGGTTTTTACCAAGCACCAGCTACTGGAAACAAATTGGGATGCAAATTACCGAATTTATGTCAACCGGCCGTGATAAATGCGTTATTTGGGTTTAAAATTAGAGATATTTTACTCCAGGTGTACCACGGGTCGCATAGATTATAAAAACCTTTCTTGTTATGGGGTTCTATCTTCGGGAGTATTAATTTTTTTTCTGTTTCTCAGGTATAGTCTTCCATTATGCACACTGCAAAGATTTGTGAAGTGGTTCGCCTTTAGCTCGATTCACGTCCTTGACTAGTGGTTTTTATTGTTATCACTTTAATAAAAGACTTCGCATACTTCTCCTATACATTTTGGACACTAGATTTTTCAAACTAAAATACCCAATGTATAAATCACGTATTTGCTGGTCATATACATATAGAATAACAAAAATGCTCTAAAAAATAGTTTGGCTAAAATATAGTTATATGTAAAAATTCCTACATACATACGATACTTTCTATCAGGCAAACACAGAATTTATGGAATGTAAAATTATCATAAGTAATAATAGATCCATTATATAGTACATACTTATCAACCGCTATACTGTAATATTCTAACCAATGTAAGATTTGGCAATATTACAACACCCCTATCAACAGACCCCAGAAAATCAAGAAAATCCTACACAATATAAAATTACACGTACGTGCTGGCCTAATCACAGATAAGCCGAATATCGCCATTGACATACGAACAATATTATTAACATAATGGATTAATACTGGCATTAATTAATAATCATCAACGTTAATTTTGGAAAGATTATCTATTTACATAGTCACTTTTTGTTTGGATTTACTTTTTGAATAAAGGTCTAAACCATCAGATAAGCATGGGCAATTATTAATAAATATTAATGCTAAAATGATGCCAAAATGTTTTGTATAACGATAAATGACTAAAATTAAAATTCAGTGAATTTTAAATAGAAAAATTATTATTACTTAACACTTCCAGTTTATGAAAGTACCTATTTATAACAATGAAAATTTCTGAAAAAAACTTTTCACACCCATAAAGAAAATAGTTATGTTCTATATGTCACTTCTTTAATTCATACATGTCATACATACCATTTACCTAGTTGCGCCTAAAAAAACACTGAACATATCTTCCATCCAACTCTCTTACAGTCATGCATGCGTTATCAGCTACACCGCATTCATCACATATAAGGACGTAACATTTCTTATGAGTATAATTTCATTTTATTGGCGAATCATAGATACGCCGTATCTAAACTCCATAACGAGCAGTTATTTCAACAAGTTATTAATTACAACATTTTTAACGACGGCAGCAACTTTTTTTATTAAATATAACTTAGAAATCTGTATTAAAGGCTGATTATTGGTAGAAAGCATTTAAGTTGCAACAAAAAAGTACACCAACAATGGTAAATTATGAAGATATTAAATGAAGAAAAGTGAATATCTACTTGAAAACCTAATTTATGCAACAGTGAATTTTTAAGAATTTAGCACCTTTCCACGACCATGACTTGAAGAAATTAATTTTACCTAACAGATTTGATAAACCACCATTTGCGTTCATGTTCTAGTTTTCTGTCTTCAGATCTTCTCAGATATTCCTAACCAATGTTTTGGAAAAATGTGGTAATAATTAATTGGAAAGCGTAGAGAAAGGTAACAAAAGAAACAATAATAAAATATAAAAAAAAAAGAAAATATAGAAGAAGTCATGTTTTTTGTTACAATTAACATACGGTTTTCAAATTGTCAATAACTATAAAAATCCTCACGGTTACTAGCAAAGATGACTTGAATATATCTTATCAAACTAGTCGTCCTTCTATTGTAAGAAAAATATAAGCAAAGGAAATCCAAGATTAGAGGGAATATAAATAATCTCTTACACTGACATCCCTCATTTTCATAAAAAGGAAAGCATTTAGAAAAATAATGACCGAGATCACAAAAACAAGCATAATATAGTTTCAGAAATATAAACCAGAATGAAAATAGAAATTAAATAAGAACTGAAGGAAAATATATCGACGAAAATAAAACAAAAGAGAAACAAGATAGAGAGAGAGATACTCAATATTACAGTGGAATTCATAAAGAGAAAGAAGAAGAGGAAAACCGAAGTCAAAATATTTGCAAGAATTTGAAAAAGGCCTGTGCAAGACTTGTAAATAAAAGGCAAGAAAAAGTAAAATTCTATCTTGAATATAGAGAAATTTTTTGTTGAAGCTGATTTCCCTACAACAACCAAATTTGGAGAATTCAAAGAAATAAATGGAAATCGTACTAATACGTTTATTTTTTTATTTGTTAACTAATTTACTGTTTCGTACGATAACAGGACTAACTTTTTCTCTTTCCCTCATATGTATAACATTCCTTTTTAGAGAAATTTGAATAATATCTAACAAGTTTTTAAATTGCTGAAATTTGGGTATCTAGTGTAAGCTTTAATTGGAGCACGGGATAATTAAAAGAACAACACCGCTTCCCCTCTTTAAAAAATTATAAGGAAAGTAGCTTTGTTTACTTTGCAAAGTAGCCGTTAGCCTAACTCCCGCACTACGTACCGGGTTAACCCTGGGGATATTCGGCCACGGTAAATTTGGCTTGCGCTTTAGTGGGTGAGAAGAACAAACACGGACACACACCCGATAATATGCTAATCTGTTAGGCCGTAATTGAAAATAAACCAAGAACCCCTAGGAAAAATTTATAACTTCATTTGAACAGGGGAGGCATATTTAGCAAAACACAAATTTGCTCTGCAAGAAGTAAAGAACAAGATCAAATAGTTGTATGTTAAATGGAATTTCATAAATTCAGAGATTTAAGCCTACTTCTAATTTGTTAAAGTTTAAATGCTTCCCTCGGAAAAGTTTGTGCTGAGGAATATCGTACATATACAGGGTGTTCGCGAAATAATGCTCATATTTACGGATGATGTATAAAAACATATGAAGAATAAAAATTTTTAGGACACTGATACAAAACATCATGGAGTAGATTAATTAACATGTCGTGATAATGTTGATTTGAATAAAATGCTATCGTTCTCTGAATTATTGAAGTTACTTTACTGAACGAAAAACTTAAAACGATTAAACGATCCGAATCATCTCTAAATCAACACAATTTTATGATTCATCAGGTAGATATTCGTTGGTTACATGACACATATTTTCATTAAATGTGTGAGTTGTTTCCACGTATAAATTTTCGAGTTAAATGTTTAAAATGAACTTTGGTGTAAACTAATATTGTAAAAAAATGTATTAGATTTTTTGTTGCAAATAACATGTTCCATATACCATTTAAAAATATGCATTATTTTCGCGGACACCGTGCATAACAAAAAATTAAATACTAATTGAAGCGGTTTAAAAATCATGTAAAAATGTTAATGAAGGAAAAAACTTCATTAATTGTGCGATTGTAATCATTAGTTCTTAAATATTTTTTCTGATGTCAAGTAATTTCATTTAGATTCTCTTAAGTTATTAAAATATAGTATTAAAGATCTATTGAAATTTATAAGAAAAAATTAATTTCCAAATAAATACCTTGCGGAAAGGGTACCGGTTCCAGGGGATGCGTCAACCCAAATGGTCCCAACCCCGGCATTGACATTCCAGTCAGTCCTGAACCAAGACTGGGATGCGACGGGAAGTGGCCATGGGGTCCTGTGGGTGTCTTCAGGTATCCAGCCATGTTCATGTGGGAGAACAGACTACCTGCACCCACGCCGTACCCGCTGGTGTCTTCTCCTGGTAGGGGAGTCGTCTTGATGCTGGATATTTTCACTGAAACAACAGAAAAACTCAATATAGCAAAAAATTCTTATAACAACACATTTTTTTTGGTTCGTATAATTAGAAAAGATATACAGCTTGCAGCTTATACACGTTTTTCAAATAATATCATATGTATTTGACAGCATTAGATACCAAAAAATATCTTGTATATATAATTTTTGCAAACGGCTTTAAATAATTTTAGAGTTGAAAACATGTTACCTCAAAAGAATCAGGTAACATGGCAAAGTGACAAAGGCTTTTTCTTTTTTTAATTCTAGCAACCATTTTTGTGTTGTCTACCTGGTAGATGTACCAAAGATAATATTACTGCAGTTTTCCTAAAACTGGTGTTTATTTGGATTAGGGCACTTGTCAAATTTCCGCACGGCTACCTCTTCCTGGTAGAGATTAGAAACTGTTAATACTCTTGCATTTTGTTGCTAAAATGTCGGCAAAATAGTCATTGTAAGATTACCTTCACCTATTTTATTTGGAAATGCTTATGTTTAAATGTAAGCCTTTGAACATTCCGGTAGCGTTATTCAAAAGAAAAAAAATATGTATAACATTAACATAGTTGTAAACATTTCCAAAGCAAAAACTTTATTATTTCAAGAATTTGGAAAGCGATGGTCAATAATTTTTTAAGTTTCAGGTAGGTATAATACCTCCTCCTATTTTGGAAATATCATATTCATCAAACATATTTAAAGTTACATATCTCCAATTACTTCATTTCTTATTATTAATGAGATTCCCGAAGGAAACTATGATTTTTTTTAAGTTTACCAAGTAAAACACTGATTTAATTTTTCGTCAATGAAATGATGGTGTTAAAAGTAGTAATATTTTAATATATATATATGTATATAAGGCCTTCATGTAACTAAAAAATGTATTTTGAATATGTTATATTTTTGTAAAATTTCAACATTTTTGCCTCAAAAAATGCCTTCATGGTTATGTAAAATGTAAAAGTTTTGTGGTTTTTGTTATATTTGAAATTAAAAAGTGCGTATTCGAGAATATAAAAAGGGACTGTTGGTTTTTTTACAAAGAGTAACAATCACAATTAGTACAATTGTTTACTATATTGTATTATGTTCAAAGTTCAAAAAAATTGTGTTTACTAGGTACAACAAAAATAAGCAATATTTCAATGTTTCCACTGCTTCAAATTCAAGTTTTTTAATTCAAGTACACTATGAACTGTAGATATTAGTGTCTATAAAATTGTTGCTGCTATTTGTTAAAATGTTTTTTCATTTCTCCGAACGAACATATTTACTCCTATGACCCTTGATTAAATTTACTACAAGTATTTCCCCATTTTAATATTGGCCTAGAAAATACCACACAAATTTCATGATGATCAAATTTTCGCAACTTTGTAGTTAACTTTTTTTGTGTATTTTTAACACTCTATGATTACGTTAATACTCAATTTATTTAATAATGTGTTAAAAACCAATATTTTTGAATCTCTAGACTGCATACACTTTTCGTAAACACTTTTTTTCGTAGCTTCAATAATAGCGGAGCTTTGCCATAACGTATATTAACTGTATTATAGTCTACAGAGAAGCACCTAAAGCCGACAACACCGCGCCATAGTTCAGATAGTTACAACGGGAAGCCAGAAACAAATGCTTAATTTTTAAGAAAATGGATGGCTTACGGAAAAATTTTAAGAATATTTTATTGTTAGTGGGTTCTACATACATCTTTAAAAGGAATTTAGGGGAGACTGTATATATTGGACATTTCGCATTTATATTTGTTCTGCAAGAAAACAATAATGCCACTTTCGGGTTCATTCGTATATAAGAAGTTTTTAGTTTTGGTAGTATTCATTTCGAATATCTTTAATTTAAAACACTGTACACCTTCACAGCACTCGCAGAAAAATTAAACTTCTACAATTATAGAACTTTTTGTAATGTATCAAATACCCTTTTCTGTAAGAGTTTAAGATGCATCGTTTTGCAATTCTTGCCAAAAATATTATTGGTATCTCACGGATTTTCTATTGCCATTTACACGCTTTTAGATTTTTTTTAACGTCGACTTTGTGCGTGCTACATTGATTAAAAATTAAATGTTTGATCCCTGTAGTAAATAAACACTTATGTATGTGTCTAAGAAAGAAATTAACGATTAATTTATTAGTAATGCATAAAATTTACCACCCTCTAACAAAATGCACCAATTAATTGGCTAATTAAATATGAACTTTACTAAAGCCCATCTTTTACCTAATCTGTTTAAACATCTATAGGGTTATTGGTGTAAGTCTTTAAATTTCTTGCTCGTCTGGGCCACCCTGTATATTTATTATTTACTTTTACAACATATATATCAGAATGGTTACGAGATTTCGCTGTTAGACAATCTTTTATGTATACATTCTTATTATTGAGATTATGATAGAAATCGATGGAAATTTTTATTCTGAAAACCAACAAATACATTAGTTTTTTATGGTTTGGAGTCCGTAATAAAGTAATAAAATTCTAATGCAGAAATTCTTTGACAAAAATACTATAAGAAACTATTTTTCGTTTAAATAATTAAATGTAATAAAATAGAAACAAGTTAGTATACGAATTTTGAATAAAATTATACATTTATACTTTATTAGAAATTTAAGAAGAGTCTCTCTGTATATTTAAACATTTTTTGAGGGTATTTTTTTTAATAGATCCAAATATCGATTAAACTCATACGATAATTTGACTAAAGTCAAGCTAAATTTAACACAAAATATGTCTTTAAAATTATTATAAATAATTAATTGCGGGTGATACAAGATTTTTAATATTTGGTCCAAACTTAAAGAACAAGAAATTTTTGGTAATGTTTATTGACCCTTACAATTCAGACATTTGAGGGAAAATAAATGAATCTAGTATTTTTTTCATATCCATGCATTAAATGAATGCAAGACTGCCTTTTTTAATATTTTCTATATCACTGGATGTATGTTTAAATTTTAATATTTAAATGTAAGCATTTCTAAGTTTAATATTTGCTGCTATCTCCGTATGTGTAATAATTTTAATATTATCTATTCTGGACATTTGTAAAAATAGCCTTGATAAAGAAGTAATATAACTTCGAAACGTCAGCATTTTTTAAAAAAAGAGCCTCCAGTGTTTTATTTTTATTCGTCCAGTTTCCGCTACCTCCTTTCTATAATATTACATAACCTTACCTTTTTAAAGAGAACTCCTAAAGTAACACTTTATCACTTGAGTAGTTTAAATCACAGTTTTATATTGCACGGTCCCTGTACGTCTTTCTTCAAAAACACAAAACAAACTCACTATACAATTGTTATTCGTTTCTACTGAAATAGAATATTTAAAATTGTAATCCGAAACAGAAAGAAATCCTTCAAAAACTATCGACCTGTCCGCCGGAGTAGATATTAGTGAACTGACTAAATTTGTATGTTTGTAGGTAATAGTACACCACAGGGCGATCCAGAGATGCTGCTGAAGGGTATAATGAATAGAAGGGCCATCCCCAGAGGGTAGAAAAGGTAGTGGGGTGTGGTGGTACAGTTATTGGCAATTGTTTATGAATTTCCTGGGCGTGAGACTATGCAGTTTTTAACTTTGGATTTGCCTTTTTACCTGAGCTTAAACTCTACCTATATCAATTTTACCTTCTGGTTTACGCGAGGGTTTACTCGTCTCAACTTAATAATTTTAAGTTTTTCAATGCTTGTGGTAGTATCATGGCTGAAAATCTAGATTATGGCGTTGTGAGTTTTTAAGCCTCCTCGGTTTTGCATTACAATAATACGGCTTAGAATTAACCTGGCGAAATAATTACAGATTAACTTCTTAATAGGTAAACATGTACTTATCTCATGATCTGTAGACTTTTCATTAAGATCGTTATTAAGAATAATGAGGATGTTAATAAGTTCAACTTGCTTGTATGTTTTTAAAATGCTAAATCATATCCTGTCGTCCAGAATATTATTATGATAATTCGTAACCTAATGTTGGTAATAAAAGTTCCATTATTAAAATGATTAGTTTCGCATCTTTATATGCCCATCTTCAGGTCTAATGAATATTATCATTTTCAAGAAAATTCAACGAAATATAACATCTACATTATTTGAGTAAACTTATATTTAAGGGGTAGGTATGCTGGAAACAAGCACAGGAAATGTGTCCGTTTAGCTGGTTGAAATATTCGATTTTTTTTTGTCTAATTAGCTAAATTAAGATGTTGTTAATTGTTCAGAACCCCAGTTGTGGTGTATATAAAGCAAGTTTTGATATTGATTAATTCTATAATAATGTTTATTTGGCATTTTACTGGAAAACTACATGTCTTCAAGAGGTGGAGCACCAAACAAACGAAAACCTTAATTTTGCCAAAAAAAGTTACATGTTGTACTGTGATCGTCGATATCTCCCCTTTGTTGTTTTTAACTGTATTCTTTTTTTAATTAAGAACTTCACTTCTGCAAAAATGATCTAATATATTCTGTCGATGAAGAATTTGATAGTGATTAGTGATTTTTTCTATTCTAAAAGTCAATATTTAATTTTTCTTTTTTTAAATGATACTTGTTAGAATATTTTGTCGTTATTGTCAGTTTATCATTCGTATAAGAGCTATATTAGTTTCATTTGCTAATTTAACTTATATATGACACAAAATGGTGCATTATCAGTATGACACTATGAAAATGTCACAATATTTAAATGACAATCATTTTACATGATTAGATATGGAAGTCAAATGTGAGAGGCAAATAAAAATCTAAATTTCCTTTAAATACTTTAAATTTTGTTTCTCTATTCTTTTTCTTCATTTTTCCATCTTCAATTTCAGAGACAAAAGAGAAAAAAATGCAACCTGTAAAATCTTATTAAATATATTGCAACATACAGCAACTATACAAGATATCCAGAGAAGGTCTTTAAAGAAAAAATTGCAAAATCTTAGAGTCCATTTTATGTCGATTTGACGTAACCTTATTCAAAAATGCTTCTTAAAGTTGGCACGTTAACATCGATTTAATTTAAATATTGTCAAAACGGTTTACTGATAACAATTCTGTACCAGATATGGTAATTAACGTCAAATCCACATCAAAAAAGCTCTAGACTTTGCAGGTTTTTTCGTTTAGAGCGTTTCAAGATCCCCTGTATAATACAAGCTTTACATTTTATCTTTAAAATCCAGGTGTGAATGAGGTACTAATAAGGTACTTGTATGAATGGTTAGTAGAGCGCTAAATTTATATTTAAAAGGCAATGTACTAGCGTAACGTATAAATTTTATCTTTATGTGATTTTCAATTCGTATTCGTAATTATTGGCGTGGTCACCGCTGATCTAAACAATTACCTTCAAATATTTGTTTTAATAAATTTTAAATTTCAGATGACGGAAATGAAAACTTTAGGCTATCGCTCACTCAATTACCCAAGAATTTTTAATATTGAATCTACCAAAAAATATATTTTGGGACATAAAATCTAATCATGTATTATGTACTTTCGAAAAAATTATTTTCCACTTTCTTTCAAATTTCATAAATACCCGGTTTCTTAAAAAAAATTTGCCAGTAATTAATTTGATGTTATATTATTATAATAAAAAATTTAATACAATATTTTTTTTTGAATTAGTGTCTTTAATTTATTAATAATGAAAGCATCATTAAATTAACAGACAAATTGGAAGTTAAATACCTATACACAAATATAATTTGATTTATTAATTTATAATATTTCATTTACCCAAAACTGTTTACTATAATTAAAAAATATTCCATATTGTCCATTTCTGAAACAAAATATTAAAATAAATATCAATAGAGACAAAACCGTTCTAGAAAGAGCTTTTGAATTGATATTACATTATTCTTCGAACCTCAAATAAACTACCTGTGAAGCAAGAAAGGATTAGGCGTTTACAGTATTATTGATTCTTAAGTTTAAAAGTGGCGATTAGGATATCGTCATTAGGTCACAATTGTAACCTTCAATGGAACTAAATACGCCCTTTCCGCTATTATCTTGCCACCCTTGGAGTTAAATTTTCACAATTACCGCCAAAAAGATATTTAAAATCCAATTCATGCTACCATGAGACTGTACCTGCAGGAGACACAAAAGATTTCCTATGAAATTAAGATATACATAAAGACGTTATAAATATTGTTATTTAATAAACATGTCATTTCAAGGACTAAGGTTTTGCAAATTATTTTATTAGATTCACTTATAGTTACCCACTGATTTTAATCCAAAAATAATTTGTTTCCGAATTTACAATTCCGGTTTTCCGTATGTAGAGAAAAAATACAAGAAATGCTTTTATTCTGTTTAGCTTGAGTTAGTTCAAACTTACTAAAACAATCTTTAATATTTGCACTAAAATTTATTTTACACTAAAAAAGTTAATAAACAAACATAAAACTTATTCATATATTTTAAATATTTTATGGAAAATATCATTGTTAATTTAAAAATTGAAACTATCAGAATTGGTGGTCATAACTCAGAGCAAAAAATTTTATGCGTAACTAGATATTAAAGACGATTTGTTTACATATTTAAAGTTATTTTAAAAATATAGATTATAAGGCCCATAGTAAAGCTTATTTCATATTTTTCGATAATATTATATATAAAAAACTACCATAAAATAGCCAATGGAAATTTCTGATTACGAAACAAGACGAAGAAATCAAAGAGAAGCAAAATGAAACATGAAAAAAAATAAAAGGACAGAGAAGAGCTTTAAGAAAGAATCTGAACTATATACGATTAAAGTGAATAATTTTGCAAAAGCGAAAAAAATCAATTACAAACGAAAGAAATAGAACAAAAAAACAGAAGAAAGGACAAAAAGATCGACAAGAAAGACAAACGAACAAAAAACCACAAAAAAATCGACTTAACTTAAGTTCTGTATTGAAAACGCCTTTTTTTACATTGGGAGTGGATCCTTACATCCAGGAACTATGTTGTATTTTTAATGTATTTAATAGGTTTTTAGTTCTTGTTGTATTTTTTTTATCAAAGAGGAATATTTGTATCTTTTATGAAACTTAGGATTTCATCATATTCATTAAAAATAAAATTATAATATTCACTGGTAAACTGATTTTAATTTATAAGAAATTCGTTAAAAAATATTAAATACTACATTTGAACATACATAAATAAATCTGAGAATAACCATAAAAAATCAATAATAGATTATTTCTTCGAAGACAAGATTAAATGGAAATTTCCACAAAATGTGACAATCAATATAGGCAGAATTTATAGAAGTAGCTACCTATTTTCTGCTAAAATACAAACTACAAATAAACCTAACAGAAGAAAAATAATAAAGAAAAACTATAGAAACATAACACACATTATTATGTATACAGCTGGTTTATTAGAAATAAGAATAAGGAGCAAAATGGAAAAAATAATTTGGAGAATCATGTGGATTTAGGCAAAGAAAGAAACACATAGAATTTAATATTTTCCATAAAACAAGTAATTAAGCATCTGAGAAAGCGATAAAAAATAGATAGAACGTAGGATTAAAATAAGATTTTGTGTCCCTGATGTTCCTAAAGGAAATACAAAAACAAGACATGTAAAAGGTAGATTAGAAACAAAATGTTTAGAAAAGAACTGTGTACAAGACCAATAAAAGAAATAATAGAGGGAAGAGAACTAAGGTTGCTAGGAGAGATTCACAGATTGGGCAAAGATTAAGTGTAAAGAAAATTTACAATGTAAGATGACAAGATAGAAAAATAAAAGATAATGTAAAGATAACAGTAAATAAAAAATGATGCCATGAGAAAAATCGCGCCAAACAAGTTGTTGATAAAGTCGTTCCCGACAGGTAAAAATTAAATTTGTATTTTTATTTTACTTCTGGGTAGGTAAATTGGTTCCTAAACATCGCAAACAGTTAAAAGAGTGCAGTAACAAGATTAGATTTGGTATGTCTCACTTAAAACCAAAATAAGTCAAAAAGTCTTAGTAAACATGGATCCGAAAATTGACTGTTTCGGAGATACAGAGAGTTATTTATTTTTGAAGCATTTGCGTTTACACGTTATTTTTATTATTTACAAACAAACGACAGAAACATTTAAACAAAATCAAAAGAAAGAAAGTTAGATAAGATTTACAAAATGCCGTCTTCCTATTTCCAAACAGGCACGACATCTCTGCCGGAAGGATATTCGAACTCTATCTAAAACTTCTATATTAGCTCGGATTTGGTGACATTTTTGGTTAATTCGTTGTTGCAGCTCTTCGAGGCTCTTTACAGAAATAGCGTACACTAAACTTTTTACATATCCTCAAATAAAGAAATCAAGGTGGTTTAAATCAGGCGATCTTGAAGGCCATGATACAGGCCCGCCCCTTCCTATCCATCGAATGAAAATGATTTTGTTTATAAATTTCTATCGTTTGTTTGTACACAATAAAAATAATGTATAAATACAAAATGTTTGAAAAATAAATAACTCTCTGTATCTCCGAAAGTCAATTTACGGACCCATATTTATTAAGACTTTTTGACTTATTTTGATCCATACTATACCCTGTTCAAATATTCTTTTTTTAACACGCTGTATTTATTATAGATAATAATTTGTTGTTAGATATTCGTATTATTTAATAAAATAATTAAAATCATTCTGTAACCTGTTGTAGTTTCAGGTAAATAAAAACCTTAGGAAGAAATTTACTCGAGCAGGTTTAGATAAATATGAACTTTGTGAACCAAATAATTTTTTACCATTCCTTTTTCGGGAACCCATTTGGATATTCCTGCAAAATACAAAGAGATAGAAACAAATATATGTGCCAAGGGAACCACTAGCTCACAACTAAATCTACTAATAAACATCGAAAGGCCACCCAACACTTTGGATTAAGTATATAAGAAAAACATTTTATCATAATTATTCACATTATTGCTAAAGTCATTTTTTGGATATATTAGTTTTTTTTGTATTGTTTTTTCAGATAAACTTTTTTTAACAATTTTGGAAATTTTATTGACAATTACATTTGGAATATTTTTTTTATTATTAATGCTTTTAAATGCAGATCCTTACTGAACACAACGAAAAAACACTCACTCACTTTGTACATTGTTGCGTCGTTTCAGGATTATTAGTATATATCAATGATTCATCTTCAAAAATAATGTTAAAAGCATTATAATTTTTTTATATCTTCTAATAATATTAGGATAAGATTTCATCCTCATAAAGCTAAATTTTCTGGATTTTCATATTTATATTCATAGTTCCGCTATACGATATAACTTAATAAATTTTTTAATTTTATGTCATGTATTTAGCGAAGAGTTAAGGAATATTTAATTAAGATTTACTAAACTTTTATAGTTTTTAAATTGATTAATTTTCTAAAATTAATAAGTTTATAATTTCAGTTTCTCTATAAGTAGATTTTTAATCCCCTTTAAATGTCTGCATTGGCGACTACATGAACTTTATATCGATGAAAATGTGAGAAAATAAAAAACACGTAACAAATATATGTTTAATTAAGTACCAGTCTAATTACCATATAGCAAGCGGTGCATTTTACAATATCTTTAAGAACTTAATTTTGAAGACTTATTCTAAATACGTTCGCCAGAAAAACTTTCATCTTCTTGAAAATGCATCCATACGATTTCTCGTAATTACAAAAAGAACATCAAGGATCAAAAAGGCGTAATTATAGCTGGCAAGGATTATAAATGAATTGAAATTGGAAGGCTTGCCATAGGGGTTATAATCTGTGCTTGAAAGAGTGTGAAAAGGACCTATACACCCCGTTGTTTTGAATCACACTGTGTGCAACGCGCTGCCATTTATTTTTAACTATAGTTGTGTCGTTGTGTCTGCATAATGTATATAAAATATGCGATATAAATATAATCACTTTTGGACATGTGTGTCACGCGTTTAATTTTTGTTCATTTTATCCCATGTCGCAATAAAAGATAAAAAAACAATGATAACAATTAAAAGATCGAGACAAAAGTTTTATTTTATGCCTACGTATTACGCAAATATTACCTACTTTAATCCTAGATAATTATTGGCTAGTAATAATTTTGTATTAATTATATAATTATTAGTTTTTATATAATTAAACATTCTTTTTAATAAATTATAAAATATTAGTGACTGAATAATAATAATTTTGCCATAACTAATCATATAAAAACTTATGATTAAAAGAGGTTTTCTGGTAAAAAGTAACTATATATAAAGTATTTTTCATTCAGGTACCACCACTCACATATCCTTGTGGTTCTCCATATTTTGTTTCTTGGAAATTTTTCGAAAGCTTTCTGTGTATTAATAAATCCTAAATAAATTGGTTTGGATCTAGCTGTTCTTCTATTTATGATTTCTTTAACGGTATGAAGATGATGTTGGGTACTATTTCTATTTTTATGGAATCCACTTTGTTACTCGACTAACGTTAGTTCGATTTCTTTTTTTTATCTATAACCTATTTGCTCAAATATCTTCATTATCATACTAATTAAAGTTATACCTCTATTGGCACTGCAATTTTTATTCTTTTCTTTTTTTAAAAACAGGTAAAGTTAATCCAATTTCCTATTATTTTGGTATTTGTTCCTCTTTCCAGACTTTATTGCTAATTCTTAGCAGCATTGTACCCCCATCTTCTCTAATATTTTTATGCATTCGGCTCTAATTTTATCATTCCCTGATGTTTTTCAGTTGTCTATTGTGGTAATGATTAGGAAATAGCGTTAATTTCTCGGACAATATTTTCTAATTCAGATATGTCCTTTGGATTGTTATCATACACTTTAGCTTTAAAAGTACCCCTCAAGAAAAAGTTCATGGGGTTGAGATCCGGCGATCTGGGTGGTCACCCGACGTCACCATATCAACTAATAAGGTCTATTGCAACTAAACCATCTGCACGAATTTCACACCAAACTATACTTCATCTTCTTCGATATCGTTATACAAATATTTAGTCAGTTTAATGAGTATTCCATTCTATAAGTTACTTCTGCCAATATAAACAATAATAAACTATGGCTACTTCAAACTCATGCACATCCTGCAATAACCTCCATAATCTAAAAATAAAGTATCAGGAATATAAAAAAAATGTCCTTCAAATAATAATTTACAATATTTAAAAAGTAACTAATTCCATCTTTTACATTTCTTTTGTGATTATACGATAAACGGGATTCCGCTCGAACTTCATAAATATCCAAATTTAATATACTAAATGCAATTTGTAACATAATCAAAATCTAATCGACAACATAAAACTAGATCGATTGTATTTATAAGAAGGTTAAAAGAGTAATCGTGGCATAAGCAGGATAATCGTAGAAAATCCTCAGTGGCTGAAAAGCTTATAAGCAGTTTTAGAAGGCCGGAATGCACAGGCATAGAGATACGGGTCTTTTACCATTTGGCAAACATCATAACTGAGCAAAGTAGTATGCACGCGTCAACTTTTATTATTGTGTGATTCTTCCTTTATCCTGATTATCCTAGATTATATAATATGTTTATTTTACGTTGGTCTGTTTTGGCACATGATAGTCTAACTATCTCTTGGTATTAGAAATCATGGTTAGCACCCGATTTGAGCATCAGAATCATTGATATATGTTGGATACCTGTATATACCTATTATCTATAATAGTGTTAGAATCAACAAAATTCGTTAACGTAATTTATCGAGTATTTTTTTATTTCTAAGTTATTTAGAAAATTTCTGGTTTTGAATATCACAGAAACGTTTATTTATTATGATTATTAATTTTACGGTTTTTAAGATCGATTAAGAAGGAAAATAAATATTAAATACAATTTTATTGAAAGTAAATTTATAACTTTATTATCAGAATTCAATTTAAATTATTGATTTATATAAAATTGCAGAAATTAAGCTGCATTATAATCTTGAGGACATCCTCAATTGTGGACTTTTTTTTCAGTTTATATATTTAATTGATTTAGTATTCTTGTAAATATTTTAATAGAATTAATTTCCTATTTTAAACCTTGAGTGACAAGAAATTTCCAGATCATTAGCGTTTATTTCCTTCTTATTTTAACTTTTTATTGAAATTATAATCTGTAATAAAGTTATATATAGACGACTATCATGGATGTTCATTATCATGATTTGCCAAAGGAAGTATACGTTTTTTTAAATATCAAGAATATAAAATAAAATTAAACTATTCATGGATTTTTTATAAAAATTTAATATTTTTTTATAAATATAACCCACAATTTTCTGAAAAATCAATAACATTTTTTGGTTAATTCTCAACAAACACGTTTCAAAGCCCTATTGTAAAAAATAATTGACTTAGAGTTATGGCAATAATCTATAGTACAGTCGTGGTATAATACAGAGCTAAATTGAAATATATACAAATATATATAAATCAGTATAATAGTGTAGATTTATTAAAGAAGTAGTTAAATTATAATAATTGCTCAAAATTCTGTCCATTTATTAGCGACGCAAATCTCTGCTCGTCGCTAATTTATTAGAATTTCTTGAGCTCCCATAAATATTCTGTCTGTTCACTATTCTAAAATTATTGGGCACTCTATAAACTAACCGCTTCATGTGGCGCCACAAAAATCTCTTGATTTTAAGTATGGTGATCTAGGAGGCCAACGTGTTGGTCAATTTTTCCTAATCCATCTCTGAGCAAAGTTTTCAGTTAGAAACTTACGCAGATTTAAAACAAAGTCAGGTAAATACCACACTCTTTATCTTATCGCGAGAGACACTTCTTCTAAAAGATTAGGCAATTCGTTCCTGAGAAAATGGAGACACTTAGCCCATTTGAATGGTTATAAGATACTATGAGAAGGTTACTAATTGTTTCTCTCCTTCTCCATTAGATGTAACGCTTGTATTTGAAGCAAGTCTTTTACAACTTACTTATGTCTATTTTCAATCGTTTGCAATATTTGTTCTTATGCATCATTATTCTTACGGATCGAGTTCTATCTTTATTAGCATTAAAATAAAGAACTGTAGTCTCTTAAATGCTGAGGAACAATTATAAATGTACTGGAGTTTGAAACTAATTTCGAGTTAAGAAATTAGCATTAGATCACTTTTATACAGACTTATCTACTCGTATCTATTGTATTTATTTTGGTTAATTTTCCATCTAACTTTTACGCAGTTTGTTAAATATAAAACTTTTCCTTCTAAGAAATTTGAGTTCCACTGCTGTACTATTTCAGTTGCATTTATTCTGGATTCTTCAGGTCTAAAAGTGTTAGTTAGCATGATCCCATAAATTTGTTAAAAATTGAGAAACAACATCAATATTATTTAATTTTATGTAGCAAATTGCTTTTTTGTATCTCCAGCTTAAAAGTTTGCTACAATTTAAAATAAATAAATAAAAAATACATAAATATGACAATATATCTATTACTGACACTAATAAATTAAATTATAAAGATTTACAACTTAATTTAGCAGATTACTACTAGTAATGAACAATAAAAATCATAAATTTAGTATAAAAAGTTGCAAAGCTCTAAACCCAAATATAAGAACTGTCTCAAAATAAGCAATAAATTATGTTTATAAACATGGTTGGAAGCTTTTAACAATAAAGGCTTTAAGAAGTCATTATTCATCACTATAAATCGCTAACCAAAACATCATAAAAACTTAAAAAAATCTTAACCACAATCCGTCTTTTCGAAGGACACCGTTCCAAAATAAATAGAATGGGCAAGGTGGGTCACTTTAAAATCTCCAGATAAGCTGAGTATTATCGATTTTTTTAATTTTGCAGAACAGGTTAGATTATTTTTTGGTTAAACAGCGACCAACACCGGCTTAAAGGTTTGTTTGACAAAAAGAAAGATTTTTTTAACATAAGTGTTAATTAAGTTTTGACCAAAACCAATTTGGCCCTTTATACTGGTTAGTATAGATGTTCAAAAGTAACAGTTTAACAATAAATCCAAATATTTTAAAACGTAAAAATAATAGGTCCAGTTTTAATTGTAATAGGCCGAAGAATTACAAAAATTGTAAAAAAAATATTTCCATATATATCATCAGAAGTTTTGCAAAATTATAGTACAGTTAATGGAAAAATTTACTCATAGATAAAATTATAATCAACCATCTGTGTGGACTAAAACATTTTTTTATCAGCGACGGTTTTAGTTGTCAAATTGGTTGTAAACTTATTACAATTTTTTCAATTTATTAAAATGAATAATATGGTATAGTTACAAAATTACTACCTTATAAACAATCTGTATGTAATTTACCAAAATATATTTTTGAATTTTTTCAACCTCAAAAGAATTACATAAATAGCTACTTAGTGAAGGTATAAATCAGTATACTGGATCAATTTATGGTTTATTTGTTATGAAAATTTCTCCAACGTTAGCGTTAAAAAATGAAATAGATATTAACTTAATTCCTTATAATGGAAAAAGAAAAGAAAAACCACTGCTCTTATGTGCTTTAAAACTTGGCAGATATATAGAAGAACGTGGAAAATGTAGTTGTTAAAAGGCAAAGTTGTAGTGATTTCTAAATCAAGTCGAATTCGATAACGAAAATAAGAATCCAAACAAAATGCAAGAGTTATGCTATTGCAATTATTTGGGTCAGTCATTTGATCCCTTCCATCATGATCGTCACAGTGACTCACAAACAGAAATATCTACCAAAATCTACAGAGGTGAAGAACTAGGAGAGGAATTGATACCCTTAAAATATATATATATATACAATATACAATAATCCAGAACTCTCTACCAGTAAGAGATTAAACGAATTTAATTGTTTTCCGTTAAATTTGATACAATAATAAGTTTCACTTCAAAAGTTCTTTTACTAGCACAAGATTTCGGTCAAAAACATTTGATTTCCTTATTAATCGATATAAGAATCATTCTAATATCTGCATTTACTGTTGCATTATATTTGTGACTTGTGATGGTGAAACTGTTTTATACATATTCCTGAAGGTATGTATGGGACAAAACTATAGGGATAAATAAATGGAAAAATGTATTTTTGATCAATTCATGTTGCTCTGGATCCTCTCTGGGGTTGCTAATTTCAAAATTGATTATATTTAGAGGATTAAATAATCTGTAAGGAATCTATTTTTTTGAGGTAAAAAAAATATTTTTTTAATTTGAAGCATTTTATGGTGCGGTATAAGGCATATTTAAGTAGGTTCATGTCACGTATTTCTGTCTTCAGTTCTTTCTATATATTGTCATTTCCGTCTGCTCCTGTTTTAACATTTTCATTTCATGTTTTTCTCCGCTTCCTATTGTAATTTTTCCTGTTATCTTTGTCTCATGCCCTATTTTGGGTATTCTCTCTTCAGACATATACTGCATATATGACCAAACCATCTCAATTTTGCTTCTGCTTTGTCATTAATTGCCTTGATCTTTAGGCTTTCTTTATATTTAATTTTGTATCCTATCTTTCTTTGTTTCGTTTTCGGTGTTCCTTAGTAATCTCATTTGCTTTGCGTTTATTCGGGTTAATTGTTTTTCATTTAATGTCCATGTTTCACAGATATAGAAGATTGTAGGTTTTACTCTTTTCTTTACTAGGAATAACGTTCTCAGTATATTAAATATTTTACCTTTATACTGATTAGATTATTTCCAATTCAAGTTTATCATTACTTATTGTCCAAATTTTGTTCAGGATTTTTCTTTTACTTTCTTAAGTTTAATATTTGCTTCTTTTTTTTATTTTCTTATAATTGTCCTAGTCTTATTTTTCATTTGTTTTTTTTTCTTTTTTTTTTTTATTATGTATCTCGAGGGCACCGCCTTGTCCTCGGAGTTATTTTGTTGGATATTTTCGGTGTTCTATCTAATATTTTTTAAAATCTCCTCCATTTATAATATATTAACTTAACAGTCTCTTTTTCCATACATTTTCGGTTTATATTAACACGGTATTTTATTTCGTATTGTATTTTTTTCAATTTTTAACTATTTGTTTTCTCTATTTTATTTCATTTCTTTTTCTGTATCTACCTATACGACCGTTGTTAATGAGTAAATATCATTTCTGATTTCGGCTTTTCTTGTAACTTTATCATTTTTTTAGTTTTCCATTTTTGTTTACTAATTGGAAAATAATCAATCATCGACTTATAATTTCTATATAAATTTGTGAATATCTCTTATGTCTGAATTTTGTATTTGTTTTCTAATTACAAGTTCATTTTCAATGCTTAGTTATATCTAAAACGATTTATGCTATACAATATTGTTCCGATTCTGTAAATTTAGGTATAAATTATGTAATAATTTTAAACTCGTAATTATCTCCTGTCGTCATGAACACACAAGATGTAAAAATATAGACTTGTTTATATCTGTTCAAAAATATTTGAGAATTGTCTTAAAAATTTGCAAAATTTTGAGAAAGTATTTTAAAATACAAATACAGAGTGATCAACTTATACTCCGAAGTTTGATACCTTCAATTATCTTGAGAAATAGGAAAGAGTGTTTTAAATAAAAGTTATAGATAAAGTCAAGTTTCACATATTAAAATTATTTCGTAATATACAGGGTGTCTCATAGGCTCACGCACATCAAAGTTCCGTTTTTTTTTAATAGAATACCCCGTATATATTTACATTTTTATAAATCTCTTGCCGAGGAGATAAAGGATCTGCAGCCACCTGAAAATCACATTTTTTTTATTTGAATATTTGTATCAGCCAAACCGTTGAAATTCAATAAAAACTGTTTAAAAGTCAGATGGGATTACATATTTTCGATCACTCTGTATCAAATATTTTTTAATGCCATAGCATAGAACTTGAAAAGTTAGAATAGGGACATCTAAATTTAAAAAGTGAATGTAGATCCTTTATTAAATATAATAGATATGAAGTGTGATACATCGTTGAAATTGAAGCCTGGTTAGAGAAAGATATTTAAAAATAGCTTTGAAATACTGTGGAAATAAATTTATATTTATATTATGGATAAGTTCCACAAATAAGGGTTGAAACAACTAATTTAGTAATAGAATTAAAATTTTGTATTAAAGTGATAGTGCTTAATAATTCTGTGAATATCCCCAATCTGTTATTGGAAACCGATAAGAAAAATTACATTAAAACTAGTAGGTCCGTTAGGCAATCGACTTTGTAACATATCTGGACAGCAGTAAGTTGGGCCACGATACCTGCGATAATCCTTATTGCTTTCGAAAAGAGATTAAGAAAGATAATTGTTTTTATAATTCAGTTGTTTATTTTCACTTGACGTGTTAACTTTTCTAATTTGAAATTTTTTTGATAAAATCGCAATTTATTTGTTTCCATGGAGGCTCATCGAATTTTAAGTGAAAAGGGGTTTCCACTTTTAGTGTACGAAAATTATAAATTTTCAAAAGCTCATGTTTCAAAAGATAATAAAATTCGTTGGAAGTGCACTAAAAGAACATGTAGTGCTAAAATTTATACTCAGACAAATAACGAAAATGTTATTGTAGAAAGTTTTCTTAACCATAATCATGTTCCTGATGAAACTATTAGCCGGCAAGCTGTGAATAATTCTGCCAAAAGAAAAGCAGTTGAATTAAAACATTAGGTTTAGCATCAGAGTATCAAAACAAAGATAGTGTAATTGGTCAATATTTAAAAGTATTATTTGGTATGCCTTTATTATGTCCAGAACAAGTAGAAGATTTTTTCAACAACGAAATGTACTATCTATTTTTAGGGTTGCCAAAGAACCCGCAAATAATACAGTTTCGAAAATATTTACATCAAACTTACATATCAAAGGAATCATTGTTTCCTCCCAAAATGTGGGCAAGTTTAAGTAACTCTTTAAGTAGAACCACAAACGCTTGCGAATCGTTTCATTCGCGGTTTAATAAAGAATTTTATAACAGTCACCCAAATATTATACAATTTGTTAGTGTTTTGTTAGAAAATCAAATAAATGTGTATGCGCTAATAAATAGTTCACAAAAAAATGTAAAACGTAAAACTAAAATCATGCAACAAAAACAAGATTACATTCAAGGGAAAATTGATGAATTTTTAAACAATAGTATAACAAGATATTATTATGTAAAATGTGTATCTTTTAAAAATATAACGTCTTAGATTAAATACTTTTGTATTAGGTGACTACTAAGCAAAATAAAGTATTATTTCTATTCTTTTTGTTTTATTTACATATTTTTTACAGTGAAAACATTGGGCAAAATAAAGTTTAGCTAAACAAAAAAATAAAAAAATAGGATGTTCTATTTAAAAAAAATCGTCGGTAACATTACTTGTAGATGGTTCACCCTGTATATTCAAAGGTTACTTGCGAATAAAACAAATTACACTCTGGAATTTTCATCAAAATTGTTCATTTAGCTAACAATGAATTTAGTACGTTAGTAGTTAAGAAATCCCAGCTTAGCGCAGGTAACAGGATTAGTATACGTGGCCCAACTTATGTATAGATAACGTATTTATTTTACTCGTGGACCAACTTATCACCAGCCACATATCTAAGTCCAAGTCCCAATACTTAGAAACAATCCTCAGACCTTCATTACATTTGAGCTACTGACTTTACTGGCAGTGTTGTTCCTTCCCCATCACAGAGGAGGCAGTGAACTTCGTTACCAATAACGCAGGTGGGTGGATCCATTCTCCCACTATTTTTTTCATAGTCACGCCTTGTCAAATGCACATGCGTATTACGGGCACGCCCCACCATTACCAGCTGCAACGATTTTTTTGTCAGTTGTCGTGTCAACAAAGGACAAAAAGAATAGGGAGATGTATGACGTTGATGAGCAGTTGGTAGCAGAATATTTATTCTTCGTCGATGTCATTGTTTTATTATTGTCTACTAAATCGTAACAGTGAGGAATATATTGGATGGTTTGTAGCTTCGTCTGCATTTCCTGTTATCATTAAAGTTCAATGGAATAAAAATTCAAAAATAGATCTATGGATAACCCCAAATCAGTAACTGCACAGGCAAAGAGCAGGATCAAAATAATGCTTCATGTAGTTAACATTTTTGTCTGAATACCTTTATTACCGCTCTAAAGTTAAGAGAAATTAGGTATCCTGCAAGCTTCTTAAGACATACTTAACGTGGCTAAAAAAAACACTAATATGTTTGACAATTTTCCATGAAATTTAATTTAAAAAATGTACTATTTCATAAAATTGGCTATTTTCGAGAAAAAATACTTTAAAAATATAGACTTCAATCATCTCCACTCAATAAATTTTTTTGCTAGACCCCTTGGATTTAATTTAAATTTGGAAAGTAAACACAAAAATGTGTTGTTAAAAAGCTAAATCGTCATTCATTTCTCAATTTTCAACACATTTCTGGAGCATTATTTCAATAAAAAAGAATATAAATATCAATGGTTGCCAAATATAATTATAATCACTTTCATGTAATACTTCTACGGTTCTACGGGCTGGCTCTAAAAAGGCTGCTGGTAAATATGTGTAAATTAAAAATGAAGTTAAACATGTAGTTATTAACATATGTTAATAAAATATTTATGATACACAAGGTATATATTACACAAGATATTTTAGGGTCAGTGTCGCACTTAAAAATATTGTAATGTGGAATCGTACTAACACACACAAAACAAATACACTGAAATATCCTTGTGCTATTTTGTATCCTGATTGCATCTATCTTATTCATAAAAATTTTCTGTATTTATAATTTTTTGGTATCAAAAATCGTGACAAATATCTTCAATAAAGTTAATCTACACAAAGGCTGCATACACATTTTGTCTGCTGGAATGGTGAAAAATATTAGGAAAATCATTCGATAAACTTTCGTGAATTTTAATTTGAAGTTACATGAGGGGCTTTCAAATGAAAACCGAACACCCTCCATAAAACACATTCGTCACATAAGTTAGCAATACCGTTGTTAATTATCGATATTACCATCTCTGAGGTAGGGGAATTTCGAAGTGATAAGTCACAAGTATATACAGTGGTTTGTTTATTTCTCTGTAGGTGAGCGTTGTGAAAAGTGTGTTTATTCAGCATAAGAAATTAAGGCTTTGGAGGCAAGCAAAGGAGAGCAGAGAGGTGTGGTTCGTTTTTTGATGGCTGGAATTCGCGAAACTCATCGTCGCATGTCTGCTTTGTATGGCGAACACTGCATGTCAGTGATAAGTATACTCGAGTGACATAAGAGGTTATGAGAAGGTTGCACATCACTACAAGACGATTCCTATAAAGTTATGATGACCTTATTTTACGATTTCAGGGTCCCTCTGCTTGTCGACTTTTTCAAACTTGGAGTCACAATAAATGCGCCATAAAGATATTACCTTGAAACACTTATAAGAAGACACCCTCATATTATAAAATTGCAAGTATGTTTTTCTATTCCTAAAAATACCATATGATTTTTTTGTAAACCGTGAATATTCGTTCACATATAAAAATGTCCATCCACTGCCAATTTTATATTTTGTCACAAGATTTTCAATAAAAATAGCAACAGTAAAATATATACCTAAATATTATCGAAATATGTCACTAAGTCTGTAGCTAGTAAGAAATTATTGGTGTCTCCTCATTCATTTTTGCAGCAATTTTATGTACAATGTCCGATAAGCATTTTATTAGTCTTGTATACCATGAATACGATGGGTACTCGTTTTTTATAATAAGTTAAAACACGGGACTAGTATTTCAAGAAAGTAAGTTTATATAAAATATAATTATTAAGTTTTGTTACCTTCAGTAAACCGCCAAATATTCTACATGCAGAAGAAAAATATTTATGTATTATTTATTCTCTCTATGTCTCTACAATGCAAGTTAACCGAAAAACTACTACGACGATGAAAAAAAACATATGTTTTAAAAAATACCAAATATATTTACTGGGTGACTCGTTTGTTAAAACCTTGAATGAAAAAACCAAAATCAATTACACGCTCGCTGTAGCTCTGTTATAATACAATAATATCTAGATAGAGCATTCACTGTTCCTAAAGTGGCACCGGGAAACAGTAACAAAGCCTACACAAAACACGAAGGCTAATAACCCTAGAGGTTGATGCCACACACAGAAAAAAAATAACTAGATAATCACACTATTTGTCAGTTTAGCAATGAAAGCATCTGTGTACAAAATACGTTGTAAAATTTGATTTCGCTTTATATTCCCAATCCTTATTCGTCTTTTTTTTTCCATTCACATTAACCTGAAGTCAATATTTTCGAATTGCTTTTAGCTTATTATCAATGTCGTTATACCTAAAAGTACTATGAGTCTAGTGTTGTAAATATATACCTTTTTTGTTTTGCTTACTCCTGTTTCTTCTCTTATCATATTTTCCAACTTCCATATTTAGGACTATAGTCGACTATTTAAACGAATAAAATAGTTCATGATGGTACCGGAAGATACCAAACATCTTATACTGTTAATAATGAATGGAAAAAAAACAAAGAAAGGACATTAAGTTTAATGTACTGTAAATCGACTAATTTTTAATTTTAGTAAATAAACATATTATTTAATATTTGGGGTGCAAATCTAGTTCACCTCCTCGTGGTGCACCCTGGGTAACGCTAAAAGACTAGAAACAATTGGTAGTCAAACCATCATCAAATGCTGATATCCTCACTACTATCGATACACTATGCAATAAATCGTGTACTAATTGTGCAACATGATTCAAATTGTGGCACTTCTCAGTACCCATTGAGCAAGTATCTTCTGCCCGGATATATCAGCTAAAGATAGATAGATCTAGCACCTACTCAATGCTTGTCTTGGATTATCCTAATGACATAGCACTTGTATAAGAGACTCATATCGCAATTGGAGCAGATACAAAATCAATAGGAATAATCCATAAACCATACTTGTGGCATCCGATATAGACAATATCCAGTTCATTTCAGTTAGTGCGGTCAACGAAACACACGAGATAATCATAGACATAAAAGGAATCAAAATTCTAAATTTATAAAAGCCACTAAATACCTAGTCTAAAAACAATCCTTTACCTATGCTATCTCATTCGGCAGTGTATGCAATAGACTTCAATAATAATAGTACACCATGGGGTTATGCATCTAACGATGGTACTGGATTAATTATTTTAGATTGTGTAGAGATCTTAAATACCCACCTCATACTTGATGTCGAAAACAGAAAGTCATTCTATTATGCCAGGTGGGGGCGTCAAAATTATCCAGATGTATGTTTTGTGTCTACTGAATAGAACTCTTGACATCTTCAGAAAAGAAATGGAGGACTTCCCACATTGCCAGATCGTCCGATTATTCTGGAGTTGGGCCATCAAATAACCATTATAAAATCCTCTCCTCTCCCTCGATGGAACTTTTATAAGGCAAACTGGGCAAGTTAGCTGAAGTTCTGGATAAATATATTTGGTTTCCACCGATAATTATGAACTACTGCGGAATTGCTGGAACAGTCATCTTAGTAGCCAACCTATACCAAGAAACTACCGGAAGTAATACAACAAGACAGAAGACAGAAACAGCGTTTGATGATACCTACAAGGATTTTATTGAATCTGGAATTTCGGAAATAACCGACGAACTATTGTATAAATTACAGAAATGAAGCGAGACTGTAAAGGGATAAGACTTCAAACATTCCTGTCTCTTCTATAGAAACTTGAGGGCAACACTACCATTACAAGACCAAGGAAAGAATATCACAGAAGAAAATACGGGAACATATAATTAATGTATCCAAAGTACCATCAGTCACAAACAAACTTAAACTTAAAGAAAACGACCAGCGCCAATTAATTTCCAGCTGAGGTTACGCTAGGCGAAATAAATGAGTAAGTATAAAAATGGGAAAACTTTAGGCTTTGATGTAGTACACAACAAATTTCTTCTAAATATTGGACCCAATCCTAGAAAATAGCTGAAAAGTTTTCAACAATATTTTTCAATCGAGAACCATCCCTCCTGAGTTCAAACTATCAAAACAATCGCTCAATTAAAGTAGTGAAAACCAGGCTATTTTCCAAGTATTTATTGTCTTACAGCTCTATTTAGTGCCATGTATAAAATGATGGAAATATTTCTCCCTCTTTTGATTGATAACCTTAGATTGTTCGCCTTCTCGTGTTTAATGGGCCATTTCAACTTATAAAACGTGTATGTCTGTTTTAAAAAATTATAGTGTTTTTTGGAAGTAAATCTTTTAAAGGTGTACTTGTTGCAATTTCCAATTAAACTTTTTATTTTGAATATGTATATGTAAAAGAATGAAGATTAATCTAACACAAAATTAACAGAACATATAACACAAAAATAATACTAGAATGAAACGAAAAAGGAAATACGAATCCACTCAAACTAAATAACCGATTTTTTTTGAACTTTTTTTTTTAAATTAATAAATATTATTTAGGTTCAAATTGATTATAATAACTTTTGTTTTATCAATGATGAGTTATTCCACCTCTCGTAAACGCATGAAAAATAAGGTAACAAGATAAATTTATTAAGTGCTCCATTTTCGAAAAAGAAAAATAAAAACCGTTTTTTATTATAATTCTAAAAGAGAACAATATTTTCCAAAGTTCAAAAATTCAATAAGCGGCGTCTAAAATATGAGGATAACGTTGCCTTCTTTCTTTACGTCCCAGGAGAAAAATATTAAAAATTGTTTTTCTATTAAAACTTTCGGGTTTTTCAGAAAAATTCATGTTTTACTTTAGGGAAAATATTGTATGGTTTTTGACTTTGTAAGAAAACGATTTTTATATTTGATATGTAACACGTTGTACCTACATTAAAAGTTAAGCTTATCAAGCACTACATACAAAAATAGGATTGCTCTATCCTTAATATATGTTGTTTCCATATATAATTACCAACTCAAAATATATGGCACACCTTGTATATATAGATTAGGAATTAAGATTGATACAGAGTGAGCTAGCCTTGGATCTCAAATAACTGTTTTTATACTTATAAGCACCTGTTATATTCTATTAAAAATTTGCTTTATAGACAAAATATGTTCAAAATTAGTGAAGCAAAAAACCATATACATAAATTTTCTTTTAAGCCGTTCACTCTAATTTTTTGAACTCTTTCAAGCGAACCGATCTTTCAATAAATTATTTTTATATCGTAAGGAACTTCATACTAAAAGACCGTCACTTTACAAAAACAGAATAGAAAAATCCTTGTCATGAATGACCAGTTCCCTTAAAAAAGTTGCCCTATAAATTCAGAGATAATTTCTAAAGTCCCTGTTGTTGAGAAGGGCTGAAAGGCGATAAAGAGCACATTTCATTCGAACTGACAGGGTTGAAGCGGAAATGGGATTTTCAAAAAACCAGACGAGGTGGTGGTGAGTATACCAACCTGATTTAGATACTACATTTACGAATTTTGAGACAGCTAAGCATTCCTTATTCATTGATAGAAGCAGGTAGAAAATATATTAATATTTAATTCATTCATAAATTTTTAGTTAAAAATAACAATACTAATAAGAATAATGAAACTATATATAAATTATTAACCATGGTCACAGCAAGGTATAAATTACAAAAGTTAGATAACAGACGTTGGTTGTATTGTTGTTATATATTAATTAATAAATCTATAAAATCTTTATTGATTGCATTTTAAAACTGTTTTTGGCAATGGGACATAGATACCCTTTTGTCGCAGAAAAAAATGGACATAAAAATAAAAATATGTAAAGGAAGTTAAAAAAAGAAAAGAAGATTAAAATAATATATGAAAACAAAAGAACTGTAGTAATATTTATAAACGTCTAAATTTAATATATAAATAACGTGGAAATTTTTCTGGTCGTTTTTTCCCTAATTTCCCCTAACGACCGTAAATTCTAGAAAGTTTTGTATAACACGAAACCATAATAATTAGACAGGGTGATCGCTTCTCGCCCAGTACAATTTTACAATCATGAGAGTATAGTAAATAGTGATTAACAAGAAAAAAATAAGCTTAAGTAATAAGTAATAAGCTCAAAGCTTATTACTCGTTATATCTAAATGATTTTTTTTATAAAATTTAATAGTCAATAAAAGTTAGTTTTGTCATTAAATACTAATTTTTAGTTTAGAAGTTTTCTCATAGGTACTCAGGTACTATACTGCAAGAGTAGGAATGTCTGTGTGTTGCAGCGTGCATTTCCTGAAGTATACTCCGAGAGAAAAAATTATTGAATTAACTTTCATTTATTTTCTAATATTCACGTTTTCAGATTTTTTAGTCTAAAAAGTAGTTTTTATGGCCCTTTAACGATCTCTAAATTTTCAGATTTTTTTCTTCACTCAAACTTATGGCTCAGTTCCGGGACTTTTGGGAAACCCTGTATATTTTATCAATAAAAAACTGTAAGGTTCACCAATCGTAGTTCTAGAACTTTATCTTAAATCCTTTTTTTGGCGTACCTACGTGTTTTGACGAATATTTTTATTGTTATTATTAGAACCCGTAATTTTTGAGTGATGTCCATGATTTTCCAACAACTTGCCTATACAATTATAAGAATAATTCTTATTTTATACGGTTTCCTGTTATTTCTTCACATGGGTGTTTCAAAATACTTAATACATTATGGTATTGTTTATTGTACAGAGAATAGTCATATTATAGGTATGTGTTATTATAGTAAAGTAACTTAAATTACATTCACGAGTAATAATGTAAAAATATGCCTAAATTTATACTATTTTAACCATTTCGACTGAAACCGAAAGTAACGATTTTAAATGTTTGTCAGACAATTGGAAACCTTTAATGCTGGGTTCGATCGGTTCGAAGTTCTATAAATAATTGTATTAGTATCGAAAGTAAAATTGTTTGGTTTTGGAGCTTGTAAAGTTTTATTCACTTTCATTTCCGCACAATAGTTCAATTATTGATTCTAGCTTTCTTCTTTATTGCCAAAATAAAATAGAGTATGTAATTTTTTCTCTTCTATCTTCAATGGTTTTCTTTGTGGAATATTTTTATAAACATCTGAATGACGAGAGTTCGAATATGAAAAAATTCTATCTTCTTTTGGAATAATCGAAAGTGATTCAATTAAATTCTTTAACCCGTCCTTAAAAGATCCTCAAACTTTTTGCGTATTATTTTTTTCTGGTTTTGCTCAAACTTTTATCACGCATCACCCTGTATATAGAGAGTTTCTTTTATAATCAAAAAGTGTTAAAGTGTAAATTCTTATGTACTCATTTGACCAGCTCCATATTTTGGAACAATTTCCTACTTTTCTGGATTCTGGATTGAATTAATCATTTATCCCTTTTGGGGTAATGGGGTAATCATAAACATTCAAATAAGATATTAAAGTGAGCTATATATTAAAAAATTAACTGTTGAACTTAGTAGAATGAATCATACAAATTTAATTTAAACAGTTATAATAGCATCAATGTTAATAAATCCGCTTTTATTATTTATTTTTATTATGGTAATAACTTTTCTTTTCTATTAAGATTCCTTATGCTTTAATAACTTTATAGGTTTTATAGCGATGCTAATTTGTTAAATGGAATTTAAGAACATAAGTAGCAAATAAATTATCTTCGTTTTTGTACAAATAATTTTATTTTAATTAATTAATACTTATTAATATTAAAAATTTGAATCGATTAACGTTAAATATGGTCAAAATATTCTGCTTGTTGTGTTAATTTATTATTTTCGCTACTTCTAGTTAAAAACTAAACATTTTTAATATATTTTAATTTTGTATTGTATGGATAATTAAAAGAGCATCATCCACTTTTTATATCGTCGGCCAAATTGAATAGGGTCTTGAGAGACATCATTTGAAAGATTTTTTCAATCTCTATTGAAAAACGTTTCTTTATAAATTTATTGCGAAAATTAATTTAAAAAAGAATCATCTAATTGACGAAATTCAATACAACATACAAAAAACTTAATAACTAATGCAAGTAAGTTCTTGATCTTGATGGTTTTAGGTTAAGTTAGGTTTATTTCAACCATTCATAAAACGTGTTAAATTTTTTTTGGATTAAATGTTTTAATTCATTATCTGGGACCAAATTAACACGTACAGTTTCGAGTAAATACAATTTTTAGGACCGAATTTACATATTATTTTTGATACTTTTCCTATGTAGGGAATTTATACAGTATGGTCCAAATGAAAGGAATACATTTATTATTTCGTAAATCAGCGATTTTAGGGAAAAATCCTAAAGCCCGTTCGATTTTTATTTTTAAAGGGGTGCTTCGTCAGATTATCTTTTTTTTGACGTCATCTCTGTGAGCGTCAATAAAAGTTTTAAATAGAATAGCGGGTCTTGCAATACATGAATTGAAATGTCTTTTAAATATCTATTTACCCATATGTCTAAGTATTATTGTCAAATGTAGTATTAATGGCATTCGAACAGATTTCTTAATTTATTAAATATTGTTATGATGTATTAATAGACAACCATAAATAAATTTGGTAAAGGCCGTCACTGACAATGAAAATATGTCTAAACTACTTTTTATCTTTTTTTTAAAAAACTAATTACCTTATCAAAATTCCTTTATTGACATTCAACATAATTGTTATTGTCAAGTGGTTAATGATATTGTAGTAAACGAAATCAAAAACTTTATGACTCTTTTATCAACATGAAGCTGACTGAAATGGAAAGAATTGAAATTTTAATATTAATTGGTTGTGGAGATAAAACACGTACTCAGAAAGAAGTATGTACGTTATGCGATAATAAATATCCCAACCTAGAACCAATTACACAGTCCACAGTAAGCAAAATTGAGAAAAAATTTAGAGAAACATGACCCGTCATGTAAAAGACCTCCCTAAAGGTAGTAGAAAACAAATATCTGAAAACAAGAAACTAGATGTTCTGCTAGCCTTTGAAGATAATCCCCATACCAGTTTACGGAAAGTAGCGTTAGACATTGAGGTTGGCCATCAAACAGTTCTTATAGAACACTAAAAAAGGAGAAGTGGCGTCCCTATAAAGTAAAGGTAGTGCAGGAACATATGGAAGAAGATTTTCAAAGACGAGTTGAATTTTGTGAAATTGTAATGGAAAAAAATAACAGAGACCCGATGTTTTTAAAAAAGTTATTTTTTCTGGTTAAGCTACATTTCTCCTAAACGGTCATGTGAATCGTCAGACTTTCCGATATTGGGCTACAGAAAATCCACACTAGATGCAGGAGTACCGTACTCAATACCTAAAGAAAGTGAATGTATGGGTGGGAATAATAGATAATAGGATTATAGGACCATACTTTCTCGAAGAAACCTTAACAGGTCCTCGATATTTACAATTTCTGCAGAACTTTTTGCTCTCGGAGTTAAACCGGTTATTCCCAAACAGAAATGATTTGTGGCTGCAGCAAGATGGTGCGCTACCGCACTATGCTGTTTTGGTGAGAAACTGCTTGAACAACGTATCCCAAATCGGAGGATAGGTTGAAGAGGAGAAATTGAGTGGCCACCGAGCTCACCAAATTTAACTCCTCTCGATTTCTTTTTATGGGGATACATGAAAAGTATAATGTATTTAAATAGACCACAAACTATTAATGAACTCAAAGAACGGATACGCATAGAGATTGCAAAAATAAGTCCGGAAGTTATAGCGAAAATTCGAATAGAGCTCCATGCTCGTCTTTCGCATTGTATTTTAGCTAACGGTAAACAATTTGAATACTTGCTTTAAATTTAGTTGTACTTAATTTATTATAACATTAAAAATTTAATAAATCATTTTTTTGACAATATACAAAAATTAATTACTTAGACAAGTTGATATAAGTGAATAGATATTTAAAAGACCTTTCAATTGATGCATTGCAAGACCCACTTGTCTATTTAAAATTTTTATTGATGACGTCATCACGCTCACAGAGATGACGTTAAAAATAAAAAGGTGATCTGACGTAGCGCCCATTTAAAAATAATAATAGAGGGTTCTCAGGATTTTCCCCTAAAATCTCCGATTTACGAAATAATGGAATTATTCCTTTCATTTGGACCATACTGTTTATTCCCTACATGAATGATTATTGTGATTAATATTTGCAATTAAAGTGCAAAAATTAAAAATAAATTAATCTTATGAAATCTAGAGGTGGAATGATTAATAAATGCCCACACTCTATTTAAGCAGAAGACATATTAAAAATATTTTGAGGCTATTGATTAATTTTCTTTTATTGGTAGTCAAAATATTATAATGATAGATACAAACCACTTAAATTTTTAACAGAACTATCAAGTTAATTGACACACATTTATATCTGTACAAAATTATTACCATTTTTAGCGAGTCTGAAGATAAGAAATGTTCAAATATGTGCCATAGGCAATGATCACTCACCATAAGCGCCGATATTTTATAATATAAGATTACTTACTATAAAAATGATTAAACTTAAAATAGATGAAAAACTTTAGAGATAATGTCGTCAAATGTTCACTATTTTTAAGATAAACAGTCCAAGATTTATTTGAACCTCCACCTTAGACTTAAAAATTATAGGTAATCGAATTCATTGTTGTGTATTTTATTAAGAAAGTTTGTAGCTTTAAACTCAATTTAAAACTTATCATATATAAAAATTTAATTGAAATTATAGAACTAAACCTAAAATATCTAGGTACCATCAAAGTTCTTTAGTAAGTATTTGCTTTTTTATCAATCCTCTTAAATTTCGTTGAGTATGCTGCTTTTCACCACTCTCTCGACCTTTTTATAAAATGTTTCTCTTATTATTAGGAAACGGTTTTCTTCTATGCTATCTTCATTATTCTTTCGTTGTTAATTAATTAAAGTTTCTTAACAAAAAGAAGTAATTGAACTGAAAATGGTAAATATTAATGGTTTTATGTTACAAATACTATAAATAAATAAATACATTTGAAAAAGTGCAAATATTTTTGACATTAATTGGTTAATTATTCTTCACCTATACAATGCTTAGCATTGTATTAAAAACATACGAAAGAATAGTGGAGACAAGACAGTAAGAAGATTCGCAAAGTGGTTTTAGAAAGGGAAGGATTACACAAGACCATTTATTTACCCCGAGACAAATTATAGAAAAAAAAACTCACAAAATAAAGTATTTATATGGCATTCATTGACATACAAAAGGCATTCGACAATGTGCCGAGGCAGTTAATTTGGGAAAGTTTAAAGAAATAATATTAAGTTTATTTACCAACTAACAAGAAATTATGTGAGAAAAAATAACAACCAATTGGAGAAATTTCAAACTAAAGATGGCTTAAGACAAGGTGGCGTTATAAGGCATGTTAGATGATGATGATGATGGTGATGATAAAAGAAATTAAGTATAGTGTTAAGCAGTTGCATCTAGGATTCAGAAGCAGTGGGTATTGCAGAGTGTGCATTCCCAGATGGTTTGGTACTTTTTGCGAAGAACGAGAAAGAATTAAGTCATAATATACCAGTATGGAACGAAGCACTAAATGTGAGAAATTTGAAACTAAATATGGAAAAACAAACTGGATGGAACAAAACTGGAACAAGTAAACAGTTTTAAATACCTGGGAGTACACATACAAAAGAACAGAACACAGGAAGCAGAGATAAGTGAACGAGTAGGTTCGGCTACAAAAAACCAAGCTAAATGTATATAAAGCAATCTTTACATCAATTCTTACATATGGAAGTGAATGTTGGGTAATGACAAAGTCCATGGAAATCTGAATACAGGCGATCGAAATGAAGTATCTTCTTAAAGTAAAAGGATTTATCAGAAGGACTCGAATAAGAAATGAAGTTGCACGTAAAGAGTTAAAAGTTGAATCAATATTAAATTAAATTAAGAGACGAATATTAAAATGGTTTGGACACTTGGCACAAGAATGGAAAACACGAGACCAGTGAAGAGAATATGACTATCCTAGAAGACAGGAAATAGACAAAAAGGAAGACCAACAAAAACATAATATAATATAATTCAATAGCGAAAATATTTAAGGAGAGAAATGTAACGTGGAGCGAACCTGGTATTAAAGCAAAAACAAAAAGGAATGGTTAAAATACACTTTCGCCCTGACACCATTATAGGGTATAAACAGGGTTAAGATTATATATATATATATATATATATGTATATATGTATATATTCTTCACCTGGTAAAGTATTTTGCAGTTAATGCTATGAGATAACTATATTATAAGAACTCGTATCTGAGTATTTCTCCGCCACTGTCAATCAGCTCTCTAAAAACATCATAAATTGCCTAATGGGCTTGGCCATATTAATTTTATCTAAAAGGTACCTACCATTTAGTGGGTGACATATGATATTGCCTACCAGTGATGAAACTAGAATACTTCCTACATCAAGAATTATCAAGAATTTCTATTTATAGTGATGTTTGTGTCTGGCCATTACATTTAATTGATTTTCGATAGAGGCGCATACCACTAACCTAATTTATTTAACATAAAACATTAAAATTCATCGCTCTGGTCGTAAATAAGAGACACATTTAGCGAAAGGAGAAAACGTCGAAATGGATAAAAAATGTGTTGAGTAATTTTTATGGTTTGGTTAGAATGTGTGACATTGTAGTAAACGAGCTTGTAGTAGATCAATTAAAATTTCGATTTTAATTATTCCTGAATGGTAATATGAACTAATAAAACAATTGTGTATGAGATACTAGTAGAAGTCAAAAAATTAAATTAAAAAACCAATTAATAAATATAAGTATTTATTATATTATAATCTTTTGTTTGTCTAGCATCACTTTTCATCTAGATATCGACGATAATTGCCATATCTATGCATATATTGTATTTTAATGAAATCTGTGTTTTAAATTTTTCTTTTATTTATTTTAAAATATTTATATTTACTATCATTATGTTATGTTATACATTTACAAACTGGGTATTTAATTCAATGTATTGGTGTTATCTTTTTGAATACGGGGATTTATAACCATTTAAACTAGAGAGGAAAATTTAAAAAAGATGAAATAATTTGAACAACTGAACTAAGGGAAAATTATTTAAGTAAAAGACTATCTAAGCTTCGGTGTATCATCTACAAATCAATTGAAAACTACACATGTTGGCCTGACAACTTAAGTAAAATCACTATTTTGTTGAAATAATTTATAAATCGGAGAGTAATTTGACTGGATTCTTGTCATTTTAAGACTAAACAGTATTGAAAACCAAAAAGATGCCAAATATAAAATAATACAGGATACACAAGCATATTAACAGTAATATTGATTCTAAAAAATTTATTGCAGTTGTGAATAAATTGTTATTCTAAAAGTGTATAATCCTATCTAATAAATAACCAATAGGGATAGATTCAGGGACTTAACACCGTCCGACTTTTTCACCTTTCCGAAGATGGAATCCAAACTTAAAAGAGGTCGAGAAAATAAAAGCGAAATTACAGGAGGTCCTATAGGCACTAATTTTAACCCTCTTCGAGGAATGTTTTCGCTGCTTGAACTTTTGGGTGGCACCACGAAAAACCTAAAAACTCAAAAGCAAATCCGTGCGGCTCCAGATAATCCATGTCAGTTAGAAAAATGACTAGCAATATTTTGTTCTATTTTGTTCTTTAAGGATAAGATAACACTAGAAAATGGTTACATATTTCCATAGAAAATGCGTGAACCTAAAAACGAATACATTAAAAATTTCAATGCAAATTAGATATATATAATTAAAAAATGTCAGTCTTAAATAGGGGTTTCTAAATATATAGCCGTCTGAAATTATAATTACAATAAAATAATTTATATCGAAATTCCAACATTCCTGTGTTACTCATCTTGAAAAACTTTTACAAAAAAACCTTTTATTCGAATATAATTAATTAATTCCATCCCGTTCCAACATCACAGTTAAAAACATATCTGTATATAAGATATTCATCATTTTCCATAATTAATAAACAGTTAGAAATTGCCGCCTTGCTACCGAATCCAGTTTGACGGCAATAAATTGTCTTTTTATGAACTTATGTAAATTCGAATCCTATATATATTAGGAACCAGTTGAAAATGCTTCTCTTGTTAACTTGCATCTCTTTTCTCTACGTCGGGTTTTTTTTTCTTCCGCAACACAATCCCACAAATATTTTCCATACAATCGCTGTAATAAACTCAAAAGAATGACTTTGTTAGGCGTATTTTAATATTAAAGGAGAAAATGCTTAAGATTATAAAATCGAGACTTAAAGTCTACTACTCAATCCAGAAATAAAATTATGCAACAACAGTCTTACCATACTTAAAATAAGTTAGGTAAAATACCAAATGTAACATTTTTTTAACGAGGATCTTATGCAATGATAATTATAAATACGCAGCTTACAAATATTAACATATAAAAAAATCTTATCAAAGCTAATATAAAAAATTATTTCATTCACCACACTCGACTGCCAGTTTTCACGCTCATAACTCTTTTGATTTGTATTTATTACGGAGTTTTGCTAACCTAATTTAAATAACACGTTTACCGGTGTCGGTCCCTTGTTAAACATTGATTTTTATAAGATTTTTTTTCAGTTAGCTTCTGTTCAAAACTCAGATGAGGAGGAGAGAATTAACCATTGTAGAAATCCGAATTGAATTTTGACACACGTGGTTTTTTTGGCAGTCGGCCATATTTGTCTGAAGAACAAAGAAATCGTGTAAAAAAGATAAAGTGGGCTTTCGCCGATTTTTTTAAAAATGCCATCCTTTTGTTTGATGTAAAGGCGATTCAAATGTCATTTGAAAAATCTCTCAAAACTTCAAAAAATCAAAGAAAACTTCTAAATACAGCGTCACTGGGTGTATCAATATTTTTCATATTTTGAAGTTTGGCAATTGAATCAATTACGATACCAAAGGGGAGATTTTATTGAAGACTACAACAGAGTCATAAATATTTTTAGTTATATTCTTTTAATAGTTTTTCATAGTAGCATCTCTCCATTTTTACTTTTTATGACGCTGTATTTTAATTTTTTATTTTCTGTTAGAAGTTTATGATTTCTTTATCTCTATAGTAGTCTTCTATTCCACTTACTTGTTATTCTTTACCCTTTCTCTTTTCTCTCTTAGCAAACTGTTACATTTTCTCCTAGACTGGCTTTATCTTCTTCTCGTTTTTTCTGTTTCCTGGACTAGCATTCTGTTTCTTGGTGTATTTTCTTCATTCAGTTTCCTTATATTCCGCTTCAAACCATTTCTGCTTATTATTTATTCTTTTATTCTTAGCACATTTTTTAGCATACTTGTCTATTTTTCTTTTAGAAATTCCCACTTGTGCTGCATAGTTTTATTTTTCTCATCTTCTCTTAATATTTCATTAAATTCTTCAGTTAGCAATTTTTTATATAATTACAACATTCTAATTTGAAAAATTTGTTTTCCTTGCCATTTTTAAAAGATTTTAAAATAAAGTTTATCAAAAGAAAGAAAAATGGACCTCTTTAAAAATATCACGGTTGTAATTTTTTACAGAAATTTACCGAAGTTATCACGTAATTTCTGATGTAATATAAAACAACTGGTGTTTTAGCGAAAACCTTATTTTGATATTGTAATTGGTTCAAAATATACATATCCTCAAATCTTGCAAAAATATAATGGGACATCCGGTATGCTAAGAGTACTATGAAAGAAGAACCATTTAGTATTGAGTGTTTGGAATTTGGTTGTGCTAATACGAATATTTAGAATATTAAAAAGTTTATTTTTCTGCTGTACGTCTGTGCTCATAATATTGATTAGATTACGATATTTGATAAAGAAACCTTCTATAGTAACATTTGTAAAGGTTTTCCCTGCAAAGTACACACATACACGCTACTTTATTTAAAACTGTATTTTTCCATATAAAATATTATAATTTAAACTAAAAATAGATTTACACGTAATAATTAAAACTGCAGGTATGATGGTGCGACCGTTTTGTCATAAATCATATTTAATTACAAATAAAATCATGTACGTGCCCTCATCGAATGGATAATTGCATTTAATTTGGTAGAATGTTTCCGACGAAATATATTTTTTTTACAAAAAACACTTGTTGGAGAGTTAATTTTCTTGGAGATAACGGCCTATCTTAGAAACTATATTTTTGACAGTTTGTAGATGTTTGAAATAAGTGGTTTTATAAACTTCTGAATATTGTTATTATTAATTACCGTTGAATAATTTATTTAATATTAAGTATTTTACTCTCTAGTCAATTGTACATTTGACTTGTATCATAAATTAAAAAAAATTATATATATATATATTTTTATAGTACTTTATTTAGCAATCAGAATGTTACAAAATTTTATAAGCTAAAATGCTAACGATTACTAGTTAAACTGGTAAGTAAATGACATGGTTTGGTTAATATCCATTGATATTACCTATATTAATTTTAATTTCTGATTTAATTTAAACTATATCAAATGGCCATAGTTTTTTTAGTCTTTTGTTATTTAGTGGTTCCAGTAGCTGTTCCATAAGTGAATTTGGGTGTGTTGCCACAGCTTCATGATGTCTGGCAGCCTTCTCATGGATGACTTCCACAACTGTTGGTACATGGAGATCTTCGTGTAGCGTGTGGTTTGTTACGTACCAAGGGGCATCTGCAATTTGTCGAAGTACCTTCGACTGACTTCTTTTTATGATTGCTCAGTTTGACTTGGAGGCGCAGCCTCATAGTTCCAATCCATATGTCCAGATGGGTTTGATGACAAGTTTGTAGATTAATACTTTGTTTTCTATTGACACTCTTCATTTTCTTCCTATTAACCATTGTAATTCTCTTGCTTTGATTTCTACTTGTTTTTCTTTTTGATAATGTGTTGTTTCCATGTTAGTTTACTGTCAATGTGAAGGCCCAAGTATTTTACTGTTTATGTTTGTGGTATTTGTACGTTATTTATTGAGACTGGAGGACATAATTATTCCCGGAGGGTAAATGTAACGTGTGCTGACTTATTTTCATTTACTTTTATTTTTCACTTCTTTAACCATTCTTCGAGTGTGTTTTGATGGTGGGTTTTATTTTATGAACTAGTCCAGGGTGCCACACTTTGTCAAACGCTTGGCTGATGCCAAGGAAGACTCCACTACAGTACTGTTTTTTTTCTAGTGCTTTGTTAATGGTTTGCGTGATACGGTGGACTTGGTGAACTGTGGAGTGCTTCTGGCGGAAGTTTTAATAAAAATATATTGTACATTCCAAACGTACTTTGTGTCACCTTCTGTCACTAGGTCATCCAATGTTGAAAATGGGTTTATTAAGAGTAAAGAAGAATTTCTCATATGTTTCTGGAGCTGAAGGTATATTCTGACCAAACCAGTCATAATATTAAGAAAAGAGAATAAATTCTTCATACGATACTGTAGCCAAAATTTTGCTCTTTGATCGGAACAAGTTAGAATGTTTCTTTTTGTCAAATTTCTAGCCTTACAAAAATGGACTCTGTCTGAATGCGGGACTATTATAGGGTGCCGCACACTAAATATATAATGTTTCATGCACGATTTTAGCTCACACCATAAATATTGGCCATACAAAAAATTATGTATATATTACAAATATTTTCAGAAACTTTTCCTTGGAATTAAACCGAATATTGGTTTTTAAAAGTTTCGTGCAAGAATCAGGTTTGTCAACTTTTAAACGAACTACATCTGCATGAAATCGATTTGGCACTAACAAACATCCACATGTCATTTAGTCAAATTAAAATAGATTTTTATTCAAATGTCCGATGTCAGCACGAAAGTTCATCGTCCTACAATAATTAATGTAAACCTTATATGAATTCGGTCCTGGTCGATTGGACCCACCGTAGGAGAAGAAGGTGTCTCAGACGTTGTGTACAAATTCCAATAAATTCAGCTTAGGGCCGCTTAATCCACGGTAGCTGTGTCGGTCAGAGCTCGTAGCTCCCATCGCCGCCGGTGTTATCGGCAGCCACCATTGGAAGCACCACTATGCCGAGCTTGTGATGTGATGTTTGCCCTCTTCAACGCAGTGGCGCAGCACAGGAGATGAGTACTTTTGTACTATAAATATGCAAACTATAGATGATCTGAGTTATTCTAGAATAGCTACACAACAGAAAAAAATAGAGAAGAAGCTTGATATTTGGGAAGCATTAAGGAAACTTTTTGTAACTTTGGATCTGATAACATAACATGGATTCTCAAAAATTAGACAAAGAATACTTGGAAGAGCAAGGAAAAAAGGAAAGACAGACCAAGAAAACATAAGTATGAAAATATGCAAGAAGATCTACAAAAACTGAGAGGAACCGACTAAAATGGAGAAAAATGACCGTCCTTGCTCGAAGCTAATTTTTACAGAAATAAGAGAGGAATAACGACAAACAAAACAAATCATACAACTCGATTTATACAAGCACAAAGAGTGAGTTGGCTTGGGCATATTGTATGATTATCAGAAGAAAGAAATGTAAAAAGAGTACTTTTGGAAGAAATGGGAGGAAACCATAAAAAAGAACGTCCTAGAAAAACAGACTTGAAGGAAATTCTGGAAAAGCAGTTGAAGGGAATTTATTTATATATAGTTATTGATATATTTGAGCTAAGATCTAATTAAGCAACCTAATATAAAAATATTCCGCTCCATTTATTCCGATTTGCTATCGATAACTCTGCTACTAGTTAGATTATATGGTATATAGCCTAGTAAATCCACACTTCTAATTTAATCTCATATGGATTATAAGGTTCCCTCCTCTTAAGTAGTCCCGTTAAAGCGGTGCTTCTTATTCACGTTTTGGAGCTTTCGTGAATCTTCTTATCATACCTATCATTCTTCTGCAAATTTTTATCACAGATCTATTCCCAGTTGAATTTGCTATTTTTAACAATCCCCAAGCCCTCGTCTCGAACTCATTTAATTATATATTTACTATGCCGCTATACATTTTTAATTATACATGTTTTTAAAAATCTTTTGTTTGAAAAATCATTATTTGAAGCAAACAACCCTACCTCCAAAAAAATTTAAACTTGTTAACTTAAAAGATTTGAATGAGATTGTTCTACTGCATTTTTTAAAATATTGTTATTGCTTACAATTTAACTTTCTTAGGCCTGATGATGGTCTTACATAACCGAAACGCAAATTGTAATTTATCATCTTTTAAAAGATTTTGTGTTTTTTATTGTACATAAGAGATATTCATTCCTAAGAAATACATGTTTTACCATCTCCAGGAAACGAAAAGTATAAAAGATATCGAATGAGAACAAGTGATAGCTAATAACGAAACAGAAGAATAAAATATTGAAAAATGTTGAATTCTAAAAAAAGAAAGGAATATTAGGAAGGAATGATAGAGGACTGAATATACAAAGAAAATAAAAAAGTAATGGTAATCTTTAATGATCCGCCTATGTTTATATGAATGTAGTCTGCGGCTTGTAGATGATTTATTTGTTCCATTGTTGACCCGGCTACGCTTACTACATATCACATGGCCTTTTATCTGCCGGGGATTTTCTAGTTTCTTCTTTTGCATTTATAAACGTAGAAACTGTTGCTGTCCTTCGTCTGATGGTAGATTCGATGTGGGTGCTTATTTCCGGAAATTGCTGGAAATTGTTCAGGTGCAGGACATGCAGAATTTGCATGACTAATTTGTTGACAGGGATATAAATACCTATGCATAAAGAAACGCTGCAATGTATCAGTTTCAGAAATCTTCTAATTAGATTTAAATTTTCATGAATACAAATAGGAAACGGACAAAATGTCATTCAAGATTAGTGCATAAACATTTTGTTGCGAGGTACTTATCAACAGCTTTAAACTGGAGGTTAAAAAATTTTACATGAAAATATTTGTTTTTTTTCTCTTTCGCTTAACTAGAAAGTTTTTTTCTATATAATTATCTGAATGGTAGGTATTATGTTTTCCAAAAGGATCTTCCTAATACTAGATTTTCTATAAAAAATGAAAACCTTGTTGTAATTTGTTTTCTATTGAAACCTACGAAATCAGTTTACGTGTTCACAAACAACCTAATGGCCTTATGCAAATAAAAATTTCAAACTAGAGATTGCGTGAAAGATATGGCCACCTACAGTTTCTTATAAATGCGACGTTTTAATTTGAATAATGGTCTTTTTAACCGATACATGCTAAAAGAAATTCTTACAAATCTAATTTATTTACAAATAAACTTATTTTCGTATTAGCGGTATTATAAATGTTTTAAATTAACTTTCGTTAAGCATTATTTATTAAAAAATACTTATTTTATTTTTAATAATTACTCGTAGTACCTAGATATTGTAGCTTTATGTAAAAACGACAGGGTGTAATTAAACCTTTAATCTTAAAAACTAACTTGTTAGACAAAATACATCTAAAAATATTTAACCAATGTAAACATTATTAGTTTGCACTAATGGTTTTCTTTACTTTATAAACAGCCGAAACAATAAATTTCGCTGTTGATGTTCAATCTAGGATCTATCTGATGCCGTCATATATTCGTTCGATGGATAAATCGAATCTATATTAATTATCTGAACCGTACTTCATCAAACAAGATTTTTAATACAATTTAAATCCTAAAACCAGTCACACAAAATAACATTTGTACGACGAATATTTTAATTAAGTATTATTTCAAAATGAATTTTTGGTCAAAAATTAATAGGTTAACTTGTTGAACTTATCAAACATGGAATCTAACAAAAACTTAATTTATCCGAAAAGTATTAGTTCAGAAAAGTTTTCATGAAACCTGTAAAATATGTAATCGAAATTCCACAAATAATCTTTTTTGACCCAAGTAGCGATATTGTGCTATTAGGATTAATGTTCAAAGTCCGATTATTCGCGAAATTAAAACCACAGTGAAAATCCGATGAAACTTTGCGCAGATGTGTTGCGCAGTATCTCTAGTATGCCCATCGACCACCTCACATCGTATTTGGTAGTTCTGAACACGTAAACATGCCTACAACAATAGAGATTCCCATGCTTGCTGTAATTCGATTTCTTCATACTGAAGATTGCAACATCCATGAAGGGAAATTCAGAATAAGCAATAGTAATACAGTTATCAAAAACATGAATAAAATCTGCCAATATCAGCTGTTGTACTATTACTATAATCATCCTTTTGATTTTGGAAAAAAAGTTTTTACAAATATTACGCATTTAGAACGGGATCTGTAGGAAATGAGCTAAACTTCATAAATCCATTTTGTATATCAAATTTGTTGAAAAAGGAAATTATCTAAAATTATTGTCAACTGATACATTCTCTATAAAGAGGAACGGAGAATTTATAATTTTAAGTAATCCTATGTTATATTTTAGGAGATGACATTCGACATGAATAATTTGTTGTACTTCTATGGTTAAAATATTTAATTAACTCAAGATTATATAGAGTTACTCTATGACAAGTGTTAAGCACATGCTCGGTAACATAGGATTTTTTAGTTCTTGCATATCTTAAATTACTTAAATGTTCTTTGAATTTAGTATATATTGATATTCTCGTTTGCCCAACATACTGCTAATAGCAGTCTGTGCAACTAATTTCGTATATTCCACTTTTTTCCAAAGGTGTCAGTTTGTCTTTTGCTTTTGGAAATATTCTTTTTTAATCATTTAATGACTAGTTTTAAATCTATGTCTAAAGTCCTTTGCAATAATGTGGATTATACGGAATTAAGATAAATTTATGATTTAATATTCTCCGTTCTAAAAAAAGTGTTATTAAATTTTTCTTCTGTATAGGTTTGTTAATTAATTTATTAATTATTTTTATATCATAAACATTATATTTCTCCACATTTCTAAGTTCTTCTTTTCTATATTGAATCTATTCCCCTTGGTGAAGACAGATCCAAACTTTAAATTTAATAATAAGAGATACAATTCAAAGTAATAGATATACTCTTTGAAATTATTTTACTAAGTACCTATAGTTTATAGTAAGTTTATGTACACGTTGGAAAAATCTGTAGTGAATTCATCTTCTTCAAGCGACATATTTATAGTTCAATTATTGTTGGATTAATAATATTTTCAAATTTCCACATAACAGCCCCAACATATTTAATCTACGCATCTAAATTTACTGTTAGAACTTTTTAAACGTTCTTGAACGTAGTTTTTTTTCTTGTCACAAAACTTTACATTTGAACTCGAGTTATTTCAATAGTTTTAAGTTTCTAATAATAGATAGAGTGGCAATTAAATTATATACTATTTACCAAGTCCCATTGTTATCATTAGATTATTTTGTAGTTGAATTTAATTGTTTCCTACCTTGTATTAGTTTTCACAATCCATTCCATGTAATTCCTTTTTTTTCTGCTTTTTTCCGATTCTAATTTCACCTCCTTCTGGGTTTTCGTTTCTTATTTATTCCTGGTCTTCGAGATTCAAAGAAATGCTTTGTAAACCTATCGATATACGTTGACATACCATCCGAGTTACAGTTTTGTTATTTTTTGACTGATATATTCTATTTGTAATTTTTTCTGTTAGTTTTTTTTATTATTTTGCCGATAAGTGGGATTTAAATCCAGTCTAAATGGAATTTCTAAAATTTTGGTAGAGAGGCATAATCACAGAGTTTTAAAAGTTAACAGTAAAAAACGCAATACCTCATTATACAAAATCGATAAAAATATAACACCCAGTATTGTTAATGGAAATTCGTACAGTTACTAATATTATTTACATTACACATAAGAATAAACTTTATGCTGATATGTTTATGCAAATGTATCACATTCAGCAAACGTCAAAATCTAGATTATGAAGTAAGCTGACTACTAAATTCTTGATTCAGTAGAAAATAGATAAAGTTGTTTAGATTTTTGGCGTAAATATAAATATTTTTAATACATTTATATAAAATAAACTTGTTCGGTTTATTGGTACCAATAAAGTACTACCAACATATTAGAGCTTTAATTACTGTTTTTCGAGTTTTAAGATTAGACATAATTAGTAATATATTTATTTACTTTTAGAAACATTCGTCTATTAATAAATATCTTTAGATATCCCATTATAAAATTTACATTTATTTATAATTATATCCTTTAGTAAACAAATATCCAACCACACTATTTAATTTCGCTATATCAATATGGAAACGGAAATGACTCCTTAATTCCACACATAATTCGCTTGTTAAATCTCGCAACTACATATATTTTCATTACCCACATAATGAGGATAACGAAACATGATGATGATCATTTAGATATATAAGCGCATCGAGGTTGAATTTACAGGTGCACGAATTTCATTTGGAGTTCGGCACACCCAAACACAGACAAAAATGTCAATTTTCACATTCTTTCCTTAAACTACAACAATCGTTATCAGAATTTATCGGCAGGTTGGTATATGGTTAACAGAATAATATAAATAAATAGGTGCATCATTAAAAATGGATGGGAGGCATGGTATGCGTTAAATTATAAAGATTATTGTTACTGTGCGTGTGTTTTCGGAATGTAATTTACACACCTTTACGGAATTTATACATCTTTGATTTTCTTGAATAACAAATTGGAATTCGACAGAAATTTGTTTATTGATGTTCAAAGATGCCGATAAATTTCAAATTAAGCACAATTTAGTTGTGTAAGCTTTCGTTTAAGATATTCGTTCTTTACATATGGCAGCCACATTTTTTTTAATATCCACTAATTCTAATTACACCCTTGGTCTTGTTTTAATTAGTATTAAAAATAACGGTCTATTTTTGCGAATTTTAAAACCAAATTCCCATAATAAACACCGAAATTTTTCTAAACATTCAACCAGATTACGTTTTGTATCTTTTTATACTATTGGACAATTCCTTTGTTTATATTTAAACAGATAAAAAGAAATGACCAATTTCACCTTTTTCTTAAATTAAAACATACCGTCTTCTTGTTACGTTTAAGCAAAGTGATTTATTGGTAAAAAAATTAACATAGTTACAATACATTGAACAAGTACATTAATGCCGGTTGTTTACTTATAAAAGATACCCATAAATTAAACGTACGCATAAACATTAAACATTTCACAATGATCAGAACATTTCCAGTTTTACCAGTAAGTAATAAATCAAAGAATGTATCGGTAACTCAACAATATCAATAATAATACTTTTTATCCGCGGTATAAAAGCATATATCTAGCATGTAAAATTGTTAAGAAGATAAATTATCACAGTTATATTATCGGCTGTATTAAAGTTATATTCGGTTGCATAATTGCTATAAATTAAATTGTCAAATTTTTCTGACAGATTTGATTTATGAGATGAGGCAGATTCTTTTTATTAATTGTGACCGTAAAATACTTGAAATTAGATATAAATTTAAATTATAGAAATTACACAAGTAAAGTAGCTACTGTGGACCCGGATATGCAAATTGGAAATAGTTTTGATTGGTTGGGTAAATTATCTGAAAAAATATTATCTTATTTAAACAAGTCAAAGGTCAGATGTGTGACAAATTAAACATTTCTCTTTTTTTTTAACTAATTTATTTCCGTAGAAAGTATAATTACTTTGTTTATATCAAAGAATGCGAATTGCAAAATTCAAATTGAAGATTGAAGAAAAAAGAAAATAAACTGCTGAAGTTAGTAACTGGTTACTTTTTTTAATAATGGAGGAGTAATAGAATCTAAAGCACAAAATACATTTTTAATAATAACCTTAAGGAAGCGCTAACAGAATTCAAGCCAATTTTTTTAAGAATCCGATGTCAATATAAAAAAGGTCGCTGATAAACACAAATGCACCAACAAAATAAATAAGCTTGGGATTCAAATATTTTTTTTATAACAATTTGGAGACAAAATGAAAAATAATACCTCAAAATTTTCATGTCTACCACAGGTTATTAAGCAAATACAAAAATACAAAACAAAATGGCAAAATATTGATAGATTTTCCAAAAGAAACAAACTTAATAACACAGAGTATATGTTTCCAGAAGAACGAATAATACAAAGCATCTCAGAAGGGTAAACTATTTAAGAGACGCACAATTTAGCTCAAAAAACTTTTTTACCTTTGAAATTATTCGACCTTAAAGAACGAACTTTGAAAATCTGTCAACAGTATTTAGTTCACGTGGTTTTAAAATGGTTTCGATTTTAGTGAAGAAAACCAGGAACGCAGTAGCTCTTATTTACCTCAAATTTTTTACATAAAATGTTATTTTGTTTACCAGAAATTATTTATTGACTTCAATCGGAACCTCCAGTATAAAAGTAATCCCAAAATGTTAACAATTTTTTATTTTACCTTAAATTTTACAAAGCCAAATTTTTTAAAACCAATGTGGTGTTTGTGGAAAAAAAATCATAATTATTTTACTGAAAATAACAGATAGTAGGTTAATATTAAATAAAAAGAAAGATATCAGCAATGTCAGACAAGAGGTCCACTATAATCTCTATTCTTCAGTTTTGCATTGAAAGAAGTGGAAAGACTATCAGAAATAAATAGATTACAGTATTTGCCGGATTTTGCTGACGATCTGGTGGAAAATATAAAAAAAAATCTTACAGTTGTTCCAGAACATGATCAGCCAGAGAATCGTAAATGGGGTTAACGAAGAAGAATTCCAATATAAGTTTTATATAGAAAAAGCATCCATAAGACAAAAATTTAGAAGAAAGTTTGAAAAAGATTATAAATATTTGTAAGTACCTACAGAAGTCTGTAGTCAAAATAAGAGGGTAAATTAAAAAAAAATAATTAAAGAAAGGCCAAATTTTGTATGTAAAGTGTGTAAAATCTTTAATGTGAAGGTAAGTGTAAAAGAAATGTATAAATTTCTTAAGTCTTTTGACTTTCATTACCTAGTGTGTACGCACCAACACGTAACTTTTGTTACTCTTCAATTCAAAAAAATAATTGCTGGGAATCGAAATTAAAATATCAAGAATACTGAAACTAAAAATTTACAATATTTTACGAACAATACTCGCATTTATAAATAAAACATGAACGATGGGAGTAAACGTTAGAAAACAAGCTTTCAGGAATGTTGTACAGAGGAAGAATGATGAATTAAAAATAAGTGATAGGAACAAATAAAGACAAATATTAAAAGAATCGATCACGAGGGAATAAAGATGGAAGTTAGGTAATTAGCAACATGGAGAAAGGAAGTAATGAACAATACAAGATAAAACAACAATTGAGTTTTTTATTTTTTTTACAGTTGTATTTAAAACAAAAAATCCCACAAGAGTATATATTTTTTTCGTTTTATTTTGGTAAATAAACAAAGTAGTTCAAAGATACTGCAACAAAAATAAAGTGACAAAAGTAATATTTACATGTTATTCGGCAAAGAGCTCTCGTTGAAAAATATTTTTGGGGATTATCAGCAGAAGTCCCAGATGTGCCTTCTCTACACAGACACACAACTGCAACCCTCGGAGTTCCTAAGTATTACCGAGCGAGAATGTAACTGTAACAATGTGGTGAGAGAGAAACGCCCGCAAAATAATTTTCCGTCTCGTTGGCTTCGACCCCGAATATTTACCAAATAATAACGGCAACCAACCAGAATTAATGTACAACTCTCCTGAGATATATAATAGAATCTATTCATTATTGGTAATTCTTGTATCATGTCGTTGTAATTACTATTTCATTTAATCGGTTTCATGTTGACTTTGAAAATACAACAAGATTTAAATTGAAAGAATTCCTAAGATAATAAACACATAGTGGCAAAGTGAGAACAGTAAATCTCACATAAATCTGTTAAATCTGATCTAGATTTCGTGGAAAAAGTTTGCTTACTCAGTCAAAAATTACTATTTAACTGATAAAAAATACGTGGGGCAGATCTAGAATATTTAGATACATCCCCTGAAACAATTCACACATTTTATTCTATTTTGTCCTAAGTGGCTATTTAAAGATGTTCTATCAGATTATTTTAAAAGTATACCAAATAAAATAATCATTTTGAGTTATAGAAGAAATTTATTTAAAAAATTTGGTTACAAATGTGGGAGAAATGTATATGGCTCTCGATATCCAATTTGCTATATCAAAATCTATTTGTCGCTTTAACAACGTCATTAACTCATGCAATGGTTTTTATGGATCATAAGGATCTTGAGAACCAGCAAACTTCTTCAAAATATAATATGCGACAAGATTTTTTAGGTACGGAAGAAGATGAACTAGAAAAGTATTTGGAAGAATCATAGAAAATTTATTATGGATTGACATGCATCATGACGTAAATTTACCTACGAATATGCTGTAAAATTAGAGAAAATAATTAACTCTCAGGATAAAAAGTTAGTTGTAGAGTGGACCCGAGGTTTAATTTAATGTCTTTCCAAGCTTCCATATAGAAATCACAGAATATAATCTTTGCTAAAGCAATAACATTTAATGAAACCAGGGTTTCAATATTTATCAATAATCTTATTATACATGTTATTTAGGAGAAATATCCAATAACAATTGGATATAAAAACCTAAGATCAGTAAAACTTCAGTCTAATAATTTACACAGATAACATAGTACTGATGGCCAAAGAGAAGGAGAACACACGAATGATTTCAAACAATAAAAGCCATGGGGATAGATATAATTAAAAAAAAATGAAGGTGGTAAAGTTTAATGGAAAAACGGAGAAGAAAATGTCCATGTGGTAAAGGTATGGTAGAGAAAGTTACAACGATAGACTATTTTGGGAACAAAAATCAGCAATAATAAAAAACAGATGTGGATGTATGGATAAAAATGTATTATCAGAAAAACAGGACAATACTCCCAAAGAAGGAAATATCTGCAGAAGCCAACACTAAAATTCATAATGCAAAAATAATCCCTAGCTAAACATATGAAAGTGAGACATGGTCATTGCCTATAGGCCAGGAAAATAAAAAAAACAGCAGCAGAAATGATAGATAATCGCAGGGAAAATAAGAAGAAAGACTCAGAAGTAAAGAGAATTGGAATGGCCTTATTTAAAATTCGTTAAGTCAAAAATCATTCAAAAACAACAACTGACGGTTTTGCCACTTACAAAGAACGATACCAGAAAGGTTAACAAAAAAAGTAGCAGAATCTAAGAGTTATGAAAACAGAAAAAATAGGAGATCGAGAAAGAATAAACAAAATTACTCAAAAGACAAAAAACAGGGCAGCAATTGAAACAGAAATCACATAACAAAAAGGAATGGAAGAAATGGGTCGAAAATCCGCCGACATTGTAAGGGCAAAAAGCACAAATTAAAGAAGAAGGAGAAATATCATTTTCTATTTCTACGTATGTAGAATATATGTAAACTATTAAAAATATTAGGTACAACGCGACACAATTCATATTAACATTTCAAGTATTTCATTATTTCTGTTTTTGCAGTTTTACAATGGTCCCATAAGCTGCTAAAGTAATTGAAGAAACAGCTATAAATACTATGTGTAGTTTTAGGAAAAGGTACAATGTGTGGCAATATTTCTGCTTCTAGGTCCTCGGTACCACTCTGTGTATATTCCCAAAGATTCTACCTAGAATTATATTTCCTAAAGGTTATATTCGAGGTGTTGTGAAATACGCATAGAAATAGTGGATGATGGTTTTTTATTTAAGAACGATCGTATCTTATTTTTAATGGAGAGTCACGAAACAAATATTTCTTTGGAGGCTATTGCTTACAATAATGATAGTAGATTTTTTCCTTTCCTCCTCATTGAACCCACTAGAATAACAGAGATAGTCTATTCAAGATAAATTCTAAAATATTGTCTAATGATTTTAGAGCTTAAAATGCCAGACAAATAATAAATAGGTAAATCAGAAACATTCAACATATAAACATCAAAACAGTAGAAGAGACTAACAACTTTAATAAACTTAGGAATCAATATACAAAATAATTTAAAAAATGAGGCACAAATAAATAACTAATTAGAAAATGTAAGGCACTAAATCATACATTTTTAAGAGAAAAATTAATAAGGAGGAAAACAAAATTAACGGTTCATGAAACAATATTCAAACGAGTGTATGGAAACGAAAGTTGAACACCAACTGAACAGAAAATATATTACAAGTTTTAGAAATGAAATATCTCAGAAGTGTCAAGGGCATAACAACAAAAAACAGAACACGTAATGAAATAGTACGTCAAGAACTAGAATAGAGCCCATAATTAACAAGACAACAATTGTAATGGTTTGGGTACCCTGTCAAAATAGATGAAAGTATGCAAACCAAAAATATTTGGTAATCGAAGACGATCCACAATGTAATGACGAGGTAGCATAAAATTTAAAGAAATGGAATAAAACATGGAAAGAAGGGATCGAATTGGCAAAAAATAAGACGAAAAATGTATTTGTAATTATACGCTTTAACCTTAACGCCTTCAGGTCTCCCATTATAAAAAAATCCAAATTTTCTAAAATAAAATTAATTAGTTAAAAAAGTAGGAAACAGATAAAAAAAACAAGAAAAATAATATAGTCTTCAGCATTTGAATCAAAATGTGTTCCGACTCAGATAGATTTAGAGGAAGACCCAAATTACATTATTATTTCAAAAGAAGAACCGAAAATAGTTGACGGTAATTTACAAATAATTTATTAAAACACTATATGAACAATGTAGTGTTAATTAAATGACTTTTAAATTCTTATTGAGGAAATTTTACGGCCCTGTATATAATTTAATGTATCAGTTCTTTAAAAAGTCTTCAGTCTGTTAACGAAAATTTAAAAACACCCAATTAAAAGATGGCATTTAAAATTAGATAACATATTGCATAAAGACTTATTTGAAGATTCCGAAACGCATATAAAAAACCCATAAAAAATTAAATTATAACCGACTGGGTCCACCTGTGGGTACCCGAGAGTTCGGTGTCTCATTTTTATTTTTATACCGACTACTGGTTTTATAAAATGTGTCATTGCGTCCACTTTAATTTGAAAATACGGTTTATGAAATTATTAATGACCTATTCAAACAGTGGCGGCACCCCACGAAAATGAGATCAAAATACTTTCAAATTAGCATAATGACAAACAGTATGTCGACCAGGCTTTTATTTTGTAGAATTTTAAATGGTATCAGGATTCAAAATTTACTTACCATTTTCTTAGGCCATTTATAATTGACATCTATTCAAATAAAATAATTTGTGGAAGCATTTCTTTATTTCATACATAAGCTTTTATCATTCATGAATCTGCAGGTAAGATTGGTATGGCTTTATGTCCTAATCTATTATGGTACTCTATGTACTTGGAGCTCACCATCTAGCCACTATTTAACCTTTTGATTAGGCCTTATTGGGCTGCTAATACCTTGATCTGATTTAGACACATGACTGTAAAAAACCCTTCTAAATATTTTTTGGTTGATCATTTCAAATAATGTCTATTGTAGCTTTTCTGTATTGGCGTTTTTTTTTTTATTGAATTTGGTGAGTAAGTTTTAATAGGTGGAAATTTGATGTATTTGCAACTGGGCACTTCTTAACTGATGCCACCCTTTCATGCGAAGATTCCTAGCTTCAAAAGGGTAGTAGAGTTTTTTTGAGATCGAAATTATCATATTCCGTATTATATACAATTTGCTTTTTTTTTATTAATCAATATATTATAAATATCTATTTCATTAGACTGCGCCTCTGTAGTGTCCCTTTTACCAGAACGATTTGAGAACATGGATTGTGCAGGAGGTGATATAGAGATAAATAAAAAAAATGTAAAGGTAAAGTTGGTTATTTGGATCCTGCATCTCGGCGGGTTCTATAGTAAATTCAACACTGCGGTAGGAAAAACAAGAAAAATAAAAATAAAGTTGAGTCACACAGTTGTAACGGGCTCATATATCCTTGGAGAACTACAAAAGTTTGATGAATATGGTAGAATGGTAGAAAGAAGTTGAAGCACAGGTGTTTTGAACAAAGTCATTATTTAACAGTGGCGTATATTATATTCGTCCTAACAGGATGTATTAAACAAAAAATACACACAAAGTGAAAACAATAACTTATGGACGTAGAGTGGTGATATTATTTTCCTATAAATTTTCATTGAAGTAAAACTTTCTGTGTATAGAAGAAATTGATTGTTATGAAATAATTAAAAAAACTTAAATATATTTCTGTTGAAGAGATATAATTGGCTAAATAAAGAAGATCGTCAAGATCTTCAAAATATGTATGATACATTTCTTATAACAACAATGTAGATACATCAAGAGAAAAGTGGCCGAATTGTTAAAAACCAAAGCAAAAACAATTTTATAGACAGCTAAAAACATCATAATAGAAAATGACTAGACAGTAACGAAAAATACTGTCTTAATATAAAAGACACTACGAGTTAACAAAATTTTTTTATTTCATTTTTGCAAATACTCTTGTACCACAGATTAGAAAACTGCAAAGAAAGTGGCCTCAACTATGAATCTTTTGTACTTTTGTATCAAATTAAAATTATTTATTATTATTATGTTACTTTTGACCCATTTGTTACCATTTTGTTACGCTACTGATTATTATTAATATTTTATTCGGAGAGCGACAATAAGTGATATATGTCCATGTAGGAATTTCCGATGGCAGTGAAAGAACAAAATTGCATGGGGTTAAAAGTGAATTTCATAAATAACAAATTAGAAAGTGATGCCGGTTGGCATCTAACAAAAAACCTCGTCAATGGCTACAACATTCCTCGGATATTTTTGTTGCTGGATGTCGAATCATTGTTTATTATCAAATTTAATGGAATTTTACAATATTGACCCGAAAGATCGAAATACAAGTTTGAATAACCAAGAGAATTTAATTTGAATAATTAAAATGTTAAATATTACACTACGTTTAAAATTACTTAAATATTTCATGGATGCCGTCTGATAGTTTAAATTGATGCCTTCGGGACTAGCTGTAATAATATCACAAATAAAAAGATTGTCATTACAATAAATCACTACTTCAAAAACCATTAATACCTGGTTTACACGGATATTGTTTTTAGGAGAATTATACTGGGTAACAGTAAAAATCTCAGAAGAGAGAGTTTGCAATAGAGTCACTTGTTTCTGATAGAGTAGAATACCATTGCTTGGTTTACACGGTTAAATTTTTAACAGAGTACTTGGTAGGAGTAGACTAATTTTACCTGTAGAAACCCAAGAAAAACCTCAGTAGAGTCGATTTTACAGTCTACTGACCTGTTGGAGTAGAGTAGAGTACTCTTACTTGATTTACACTGGTGTAATTTGTAAGAGAGTACTGGGTACTAGTAGAGTAATTCTACCTATAGAAATCCGGCAAAAACCTCAGTGAAGTAAATTTTGCAGTAGGGTGACTTACTTCTGGTAGAGTCGAGGATTATTGTCTGGTTTATACAGGTATAGATTTTAAGACAGTACTTGGATGTAGTAGAATAACTCTATCCGTAGAAATTTGATAAAAATCTTATTTTGTAATAATTTTAATATATTAAATATTAAACATGTTCATGGAGGATGAAATCCTTATAACTTTATGTGGTGAAAAGGAATGTTTATGAAATTTAAGTAGCAATAAGTACAGAAAGAAAAACATAAGGCAGACTGCAGAATCTGAAAATGTGGAAAAATTTGGAAAAAAATGGTTTTGATGACTGCATTTGGACAAAAGATAAAAATTTGAGATGCACCTATAACCAGGAAAGTTTAACGATAAAGAATTCAACTAAATCGGGGAGTAGGTGCGTTGCAAGTTTAAAATGGTTGATTGCGTTAATCCCTCATTTTCTTTGACATGGCTGTTGATTTTTTGTCACTGTACGGTTTAATGTTTCCTAATTCTATGATTTTTTGCTTTCATGTTTTTGGAAAAATCTCCAGTACCAATAATTTCGTTATCGACACTACACTAGCTTAAACTTGATGTTGTGTGCTATATACTTTTTGTTTACTGTTTTTATCTTTACAACTAAAGCTGCTTTGAATATCCGGAAACGATTTACTAAAATTCCAAAAGCATTCTGAGAAATACTTCTTACGCAATTCAAACGGTAGTTGCATACTTTTTCACTTATAAGAAGACGTCTTCTATACCTAAGGTATGTTTTAAGCAAAAATGGATCATCTCCAACCTTGCACAGTTCATGAGGCAGAACATTGTTCTTTGTATTCTTACAATTCGCAGTTTTAAAAAATTTGAAAAACACTTCTATCTGAGTTAGATAGATATTCTTGTTTTTAATAACAATTTTCCTATACGAACTACTCTACTCTACTAGGAACTATACTAATGTAAACCAGGCTATAGCTCTTTCGTATATCTTTATACATATTTAGTCTGAGTTGAAACTGAAAAATGTATACATATTTGCAATTCTACGTAATTTTCTGATTTAACACAAATTACATTGTCGAATTAAAAATTCGGAATGCCACCAACATCGATATATTAACATGCTTATAAATTATTAATTTCGTTACATTCTACCTTGTCTTTAAGTGATGTTGAAATATAATAATATTCAGAAAACTCACAAAACAGACAGAAATCTACGATTTTAAAACATTTATAAAATTAGCATTAAAGTCAACTGTCATCATTAGAATAGAATAGTTTATGTTTATTTTGTATAATATAAAACAATCTAAAAGCAAAATTGAATGAATTATTGAATAAATAAATATATAATCAAAGAATACGCAAATTAAATACGTAATGTAGAAAGATCCAACAGTACTATAAAACAAAACGTGATATACTGGTAGTTTTATTTTCTAAAGGGTACCAAATTCATGGTACTTCTCTGACATCATTTTGATCCTCGTTTTTTTCAAAAACGATGTTTTCCAAGGTTTTTCTGATAATTTCAGTTTTGATATGAACACATCAACTCTATAGATGACAAAATATGAAGAACCAGAACCATCGTGTGGGAATATAAGCAGCACTTACACATTATTTACCATTTTGCTTATTCACATATAGGTATTTTCCAAATAAAAGATTTGTACGGCTTCTTCTTTCAAATTTCTTAATTCTGCGTTGTTTAAAGACATTAACATAAAAATCAAGACATTTAGCCTTTTATTTGGAATATTTAATTAAGTTAATCATGTTATGTTAAAGGCATTAATAGTTTAATTATCAAAACGAACGATTTCTATAAAAGCAGAAAGAAAATTAAGATTGAATCTAAACTTTCCGAATATGCTGATGTCTTAATATGGTGAATTTCGTAACAGACAAGGAAGTGATAATTGACATTTACATTGTAAATTTTTATAGCAGTTAGTCACACCATCTCGATAAATATCTGTCCGATTCCGTAGAAAAAAAACTCGAAATTTGTGTATTCACTTAGACTTTCTCACCAAACATTATGTTTAATTTATTCCAAACTAATGTTATTTGAAGATAAAGCCGGTTTCGAATTTCCGTAAATAAAATAAGGTTTTTTATGCACTCAATGTGTAAGAAAGTCAATGTAATAGCAAGAAGACCAATTTTATTTTCTTTTATATTGATTGGTTTTCACTTATCAGATTCTAAGATATTTAAAACATTGCATAAAATAATAAAATACCTCACATAAATATAATTATAAATCTCACTGAATTTCATATGTAGGTAACTGACCTCAACATTAACACCTTTGTTTACAAATTTGTATTGGTAACCAGAAATCACTGATTTAATTTTGATTTCTACTTATTACTTACATTATGAGCATATACATATTTAGTGTTACACCGACAGGTACTAAATGTGTTGCTTGGGATACATAAGTTTAAAAATAGTTAATCAAGGCATAAGTATGAATAGTAACCTTTTATTTAACGAACCTTTTTTGAATGCCACGAATGCAATAATCCTGATTGAGTTAAAGTACTTACAGAGTGGAACGAAGAGTAGAGGAGCAGAGTAGAGAGCAAAGAAGTCAAAGAGAGAGTTGCGAGTTTTGGTTTAAGGTAAATGAATGTAATAGTTCCACGAATGTATAAAACTTAAACCACAATTTTAGTATTTTATTAAGTAATTAATATTAGCATATTATGATCACGAGAAACATATCAGAAAATAGGCTAAAATAGGATACAGTGGATCAAGGGGTAGAAAAACTTACTGCTCAGTTGTTTGAGTAAAGTATAGGTTTGGTATATTGGTTGCTTTAGTCTGAGTAATATAAGATATGAAGTTCTTTGCTGGGCCATATTCTCAGTAAAAGTATTCTGGAGAGCATACTGTTGAACAAATTTATATCACCATCAATGGATTTGTGAGTTTCAGATTGTTTTTTTTTCCATTTATATAATCTTATTTTCCTCAAGCCGAATCTAAGTTGTTCCAATTTCATACATCGGTTGTTTTGTATCTTGTACGGCTGATTCCAGCACCTTCATAAGAATAACATTTTTCGATCATTTAAATATTGATCGATTTTATTTAAAAAATAAGTTCTGGTATTAATATTGGTAGTATTTGTTTAAATACTCCTAATAATATCTTAAAATGTATTTTATTAAATAATTGATTAAAAATATTTTTCAAATATTTTAATATTGAGCCTAATAATCGACCTAAGTAATTAGAAAAGCAATTAAAATATATTTAAATTATAAATCTAAATCTATTACTTTGCTGTTTTTGTTTCACCTTACCATTGTTCATATGAAAGCGTAAAAAAAACATTTTCTTTATTATAATTATATGATAACTGTCAAACGAACTTGTAATTTATAATAAACAAATGAATTTTTTTTGACAGAATTCGTTATATTTGGACAATGACAAATTTTATTGCTACTATTATAAATAAATAATAATTAACTAAAAAAATTTGGACGAAAAATTATTTTTTTAATCAGTTGCAAATAAAAAAGCCAATCTTCTGGTTATATATTTTTTACTATACAGCAGAAGAATCTAGAAAAGCAATTATACATAATCCAAAAGATTTTCCCATTTATTTTTATATATTTTAAATATTTAAACAGTTTCATTATTTGTATTTTAATTCCTTCTCTAATGAACGATTGTAATTAAAAGCTTCACACACCTCTTAATAATATAAAAGTTCATAAGTAATACCATATCTAACTAAAAATTAAATTCTAATGACACTTTCACCAGCTGCCTGAATGCATCTGAGGAAGCGAAAACAACCCATTTTGAAAGTTGAGTAACGACTCTTGCTTTCAATTCCTATCTGCTATCGGACTTTTTACATGAGGCCTATCTTAAAATTTGATGGTCTTAAAAGGCTGTGGGATTTTATAAGGCTAAACGACATTGTTCGATAGCTTTTATGCCTTATCTCGCCGGGAGAAAGACATAAGCAGTGTGACAAGAAGAAGTTGACAAGCGTGTGTGGTGCTTGTGGTAAAAGACCACTTCGTGGCCGATGGAGGACAAGAACAGGAATGTCTTTAGGGGGTTATAAATAATATAAAAATATCGAATATAGTTCTAAGTACACCAAAAAAAAATATTATATAAAAAAGTCATTAATAAACAATTCAAATTAAAAACAATATTTCTGTATAATATATGAAAGTTTTTTGTTTATTGTTTCAACCTTAAATTTGTGGAATTTATCCATAATAAATATCAAAAAGATAAATTATACATATTATATCGAATTTCCACAGTATTATAAAGCAATTTATAAATATCTTTCTTTGATCAGGTTTCGCTAAATTGCATTTTCAAAGAGTGACATAAAAACATTTTAACCAATTATTATCAATCAACAGTATAATTTTTTGCTATAATATTCTTCTTTTCCTAAAAAATGTCGGTTAATATTATGTAGGTATTTAGTTCAAAAGAGTAATCTAAAATAATTGAACTTCCCAGGTTTAATTGTTCATTTAATACTATAAAACTAAGGTCATTTTAGATATTTTGATTTCATATTCTTTTAAAATATCAAGTTCTTAAGTGTAGGTTTCTGTTTAGTGTCAATGAGGTGTGTTGCATAATGTGACTTATGGTGGGTTTAATCTATAAGATCGTAAATGTTCACTCTACCTTATTTCAAAGTTTCTAAGGGTCTGACCTATTATCTTTATGTTGTTTCGGAAATATAGCAACCTTTTCTTCCTTTTAATTAATCATCCTATTTATTAGATAATTATTAGGGGTTGCGATTTTTTTTATTATATTAATTTCCCTTTTAAAAAGATCCCCTCTCATTGGTGCTGAACAAACTTCATGTATCATTGAATTATGAGCTGCTAATTTATGTTATATATGAGAGATTTGAGTTATAAGGGAAAGTTTTATTTGTACAATTTGGTTTACGATAAATTGAATATGGAAGATTACAGGTTACTATTTTGATATTTATATCTAAGAAATTTATAGAACTGTTCTCTTCAATTTCAACCGTACATTTTATTTTTGGATGTAAATTGTTAATAAAATTAAAGAAAACGACCAATTCTCTACCACTACCTGAAGAACCAGCCAAAACATCATCAAAATATCTATACCATTTATGTTTAAAAGTATTAAAAGCCTTTTTGATAGTTTTGAAAGTAATGGTATTTTGGTTAATCGAATATTGACATTTTGAAAAATTATTCATTCTGTAAGAGGACCTAGTTCTTAGAATAAATGAAATCATTTCGAAATAATTATTAATTATAGAATGGTTATTGCTTTGTTTTTTGCAAAATTTTTAAGATTAATTCGAATTAATTTAATTTACCTTTTCCTTAAAGTCCTTATCTTCCGCTATACAATATGTTTAACAATGTATTTCCATCAATTACTATCCGTTCCTCCCTTTTTTTTTGTCATTTAATAGTACCTTTTCTGTTTTCTTCTTTTCATATTGTTTTGAACTTAAATGATGTACTACTGCTGATCGTTTGTTAACCAATATTAATCTCTTGTTAATTTCCCTTTCCCCTCTAATTTGGAATTAATATTCACAAACGTGCGGAGCTGTGTTAAATAATTTCTTACACATACGTAATACAATCCTGTGTCCTTTAAATTCAGGCGTAACATAGAGGACTGCGAAAGTCTACACTTGCGGTGTTCTTCTGCTATCTTAATCTTTTGGATCTACAAAGTTTATCTGAGTGATTTGATCTGTGCTTGGCCACGGTAGAGGCAAGCCGCACGCAGGGCCTTCTTTGGCAAAACCGGTGTAACACCGCGGATCCAAAGCGTTAATTATCTCTCCCTTAATTATTATTTATAGCCGCTATCTTGATTCGTGAGTACACAACAGAAATGTCAGCTGCGCGATTTCTAACAAATTGGTCAGTCAAGCGCTTAAAGGAAATCCATTTATATAATTGATATAAAACACACAAATGTGTTGGTATTTATTATAATTAGTTCGGTTCTGGTTATCAGTTCATCAATCAGTTGCATACCAATTATGGCTGTGGTTTGTTGTCTGCTAATTAAGATTCGCTTACCATCGCTAATGTGGATAACTATGTCATATTTTTTTTCACATACGCTGGAGGTTTGACACCGAAAAAATACACATAATTTGCATTCTCGTAAGGAAACATTACTTCTACTTATTATCATCATTATTTATGTTATTAATTACCTATACGTATTCTTCTTTTCTTTTTATTACTTTCTAACCTTTTAAAAAAATGTATGTAAAATGATACAAAAGTGAAACGTGGATCGTATCGCAGTTTCAGCAGCAGAAACAAACGCAACCCGAAGTAATTTACACTTTCCATATTCCAATCAAAAACCCATCATCAAATAGTATGTAACAAATTGTGGGAAGCAACTTGGGAAACCCAAAGTTCAAAATTAAAAGAATTACTACCGAAAGTATCTGTCAAATTACCGAAACCTTCACGTAGAGAGGACCAAGTTAAGCTTACAAGAATTAGAGTAGAACACACTAAGTTAACACACCAATACTTAATCACTAAAGAACCTACACCTCAATGTGATTCCACTTACTATAAAACATATCATAATCATCTGTCCAATTATATAAAAAGCAGAGAGAAGACGCCCTCACCATCAATTGAAAAACGAGCCTAATTAAAAACTACGAAGAAGGTATACAGTTAAAGATATTAACATATATTGTAAAAATATAACATTGTGTATCATTTTATACGACCTAACCGTTAATAACCTTTAGTGGTTGATGCGGTTTTCTGTGGTTAAATAAAAAAAACATTTTAATTAAATTCACTTAATGAGCCATCATCATTAGATACATAAACATCAATTACTGAAATGTTAAACAAACGCCAAGTATATAGATCAAGATGCAGTATCATATGAAGATTTTCTCAGGAAATAAGATTAATAGGGCTATTTGGCCCTATCACAACCACCAGGTAAGATTATATGAGTTGCTATTTTAAGTTGCTATTTTACCTGCCTCGTCACATAGCTTCCTTAGAAGATACATTTAATATAAATTTGTCATCTTGTATCAATATTCCTATTGGTTCTCAATGTTCTAAATAAGAGAATGCTTGAGACACATTAAATTTTATCAAATCGAAAAAGCAGCCATTGACCTAATTTTGTAGGACATGTACTTCTTACCCATCAGTATTTTTTAAAATAAACCTATTCCTATGTGTCCATACTGTTGTTGTCGATTCAACCTTAAACATACTCTCCCGAACTCTACAATGGAGATAGAAAAAATAACGACCTAAACCATGGAATGCAAACCATACTCACATCAGACTTCCACAAAGTGATTCAGTTTCAAAAGACAATAATCTGTACCATAAAATCTAAGTGTAACACATTTCTGTGTATGTTTTACATACACATCGAGTTACATCATCGAATTTATTGATCCAAACATTATACCATTCGCTGAAAATATGAGTCCAGAATGTATCTATCAACATGATAATGAAAGACTGGCACTTAGTCAGGAAAGTGCAAAGTTGTCTTTACTGGGCACGATATTCAAACTATTGACTTACCAACGAGAATTCCCTATTTAAAACCTATCAAACACATATGGAATATACTTGGAAAACGCTTGATTTATCGTCAACCCCTAAAAAGCCTATAAACCGATAAATGAGACCAACTAGACCCAGAAAAATGTTATTGTATGCAAACGTTCGCTGAGTTAGAGGAGCTTATGAACACTATTAGCTTTATCTTTAAAGCATTATTATCATACCTATCAGTAAAATCATAAATCGCATTTATCAAATCTTTTCATTTTTCTCTAAAAAGTTTTACAGTCACATAACAAAAACTATGCTATAGTTATAGCGTAAAATGTCTTAAATGTAATTATATAAAAAAAATAGTCAAAAGCACTTTTTTTAGTGGCTCCTTTTCGTGTTGGTAAGTTAGCTACTTTTATACTAAGTTTGTAGTGACATTAACTTTGTGTTTCAGTTCCGCATATTTTTATAGCCTTTAATAGTCGTAGGTTGTAACATAAGAGCTTATTTAATTTATTTATCTTCTATCTATATAATGCGAGCTTTTGGTTGTGTTAATAGATCCCCCAATACATAAATATTAAAAAACATTAAAAGTTTTCAAATGGTAATAAAAATAATTTTATAAGCTTTGCTTAGACAAATAACATTAAAAGAATCGTAAAAAAGTATTATATGTCCAAATGATGTAGGCAGAATATAATTTTTTTTAAGAGTTGATACCAAGTTTATACCACTGACTAAACAAGTATACAGATTTAAAAGAAATGATATTCCAGCGTATATTAACAATTACATCAAAATTAGTCGGGTTGTTTATACATTTAAAAAAAATTAAATAGAACACAAAGAAATTAAACTGCAAATTGATAAGAAGTTATTGTTTCCTATAAAGTGTTATTATGAAGATATTAACTTGTATGCGGATTTCAAATGATGCATTTGGTAATAAAATGAAAACTGTACAGCTGACAATATTATAAGAAAAAATTGGCGTATTAAATAAAAAGAACAGTGAGTATATAAAAAGTAATTCCTAATTGGGAAAAAAATAAAAATCATTTGTTAAAAGCGAAAGAAAGAAATGTCTAATTATATATTCGTATATAAGTTATCGTTTCTAAGATACTAGTTTAATATTGTTACTTACTTTAAGTACTTTAGTAAGTGAAAATTATTTATAACTCCAATAAAAATTAGGCACTATTACTTTATGTTTATTGCTTTAATAAAAGCTTATTAATAAAACGCTATCACTCGTTAGTAATCATGATTGAATCATTATATGACACATATATAAATTAATTTGTCTCTATCAGGCGTTAATCAATATATGCAAATGAAGAAATACTGGTTTAACTTTACTTAACAGAATTTTTATACTGGCGTCTTTTACGCACCTTCATTATCAGAGAAATGTCCGCAATACTTTTCATGATCGGTCGAATTAAAATAAAATTTAAAATAAAACAAAATTATTCGTTATTCTCAATTTTTCTAGTACATGTACTTACAATTTAATTAAATTAAATATTACTTTTTTATTAGTTATTTAAATAAAATAAAATTTTCGCCTGTTCTAGTTTTTGTGACCTTTTTTGTATATATTTATGGTTTTACAAGAAGCTTAGACTTTTAAATATTATACCTTGACATTTCATAAGATCTCATTTAGAATTAGAAAGGAAACGAACTTTTTTGGAATAAATTTAGATATCCAGGTATTGAATTAGTAGGTAAAAATATTCAATTATGTAAGATTTTATAAAAAATATGAATTCAAATGAGAGCAAAATTAAAATGTATTTTTAGTTTAACAAGCCAATAAATATGTTGTTTAATTAGGGCAACGTGATATTTGGCACTGTGCTTCTGGCCTATTTTCACATGACGCAGATTTGTTCCTATTGTATCTTAATTTCCTTATATAACTCCAAAAAAGCAAGAAGCTGATTAATTATGTTATTTCCTATTTAAAACCGTGAAAGTATAGCGAGCTTCAGGCTTGTTCACATGTTGAAATCTCTGTAATTTAGTTGTTTATTTCATTTTCTCGATAATGCTCAATTGATTAATGACAATTGTGATTAAAAAATTATATAAAATTCTAATAAATTAATCAGGTAAGAAAATGAAGAAACTAATATGAATATTTTATGAAGACGTAAATTAGTAATAATGAAGTTCATAATCCAATGTTCATATGAGGAGTAAATAGTTTTTCAAATGTTTCGCTTATTTTGGCACATCCAAAATTTTAATTATTTTCCTGATTCATATTCTGTTTCCTTTTACAAAGTTTAATTTCTCTATAATGCCGTATCATTAATTTTGTTCTATTCAACATCTACCGCCTTAAAACTTGTTATTTTAATACTTAATTTTTACTATTTGCCTTTTAATTATCTGTGAGAGTAATTTCCATTTTTTTTATATTTATATTTTTATGTAACATAACAATGTCCAAAATGTAAATTTAATACTACTTTCAAACAAAATATTTGAATTATTATGATTCATAAACAAAATTTTTCACTAAACTAACTCTTTCAATATCATCTTCGTACCCATCTTTATTCTGGATAAAAATTTTGAAAAAATTAAATATTTATTGTCATAATATCTAGTTGTTGATAATATATTAATCAAAGAAAAAGGATTTTGTTTTTGTTATGATGATTTTTGGCTAGTTTATTAAACTAGGAAACTAAAATAAAATTATTTTTAAAGCTTAACAGTTATATTATTAAAAATATGTAATCGGTGCTCAACATCAGGTTCTTTGAAAATTGGCGATTATAAAAGCTGATGGATTAAATAATAATTTTGAAAATAGAAATAAATACATTTAAAAAGTAGAAGAAATGCTAGGGTCGAGAATTAGGATAGAAATGAAGACGACAATGAAAACTTAGATACAACGAAATTCAGTAATAGAAAGATAGGAAGAAAATTAACAAGATGTAAATAATGTAGAGAACAATTTCATAAAAACACAAGCACAAATTAAAATATCAAAAGAAAACATTAAATTATAAAACAAAGAATAATTTTAAATTCTAGAAATGTAACTACAAAAAGGAATATGATTAGAAATAGTAAATATTTCACATCATTTAAAAAAAGATGCAGAAAAGAAATATAAAATACATGATAATATAAATAATGATGAAGTTATAAAGGAGTCTAAATATAAATAAAAATATTATAAAGAAGTAGAAATAATAATAATGAAAAATAAAGCATAGATCAAGGATGAAATGAGAATGGTGAGAATGTTAAATTAAAATCTTATCCAAATCGGTACCAATTGAAATATCAAATAAAAGAAGAAGAATTGAATAAATTATTAAAACAAAGAATAATAGAAAATAGCTATACTATAAGTTAAGAGGTAAGGAAAATACATAAAATAAGAATTGCGATGATGCTAAGAACATTAACAAATATTCGATTCCTTAATGTGAATAACTTTATTTATGAAATTATAATAAGATTTACTAATGCTAATATTTTGACAAAAAAATATTTTCAGCAAGTTATTTATAATTTTATATAAAAGAATGTAAAAAAGCTGAAAAGTACATACAAAGAAAAAAAGAAAATAATATTTAAAATAAGGGATGGAATAGAAAACGGCAATGTTTAAAAGGTTATTGATTAAAAAAAATCAATTTAAACAAATAAGGAAATTATATTTAAAATTAATAACGAAACTTTTAAATATATGTATATAAATTTGTCAAAGTATAATAAATAAAAAAAAATTAGGAAAATTTTTATGACATGTTAATCAAGGAAGAAGGTTTGTGCTTTTGTTGTTGTTATCAAGTATTTTCATATTTAGAAAGTAAAATAAAAATTATATTATTTTTACATATACAAAGATTACAATAGATACGCTACTGATCTTACTAACGTTTCTAATTTAAAAATTGTATAAAATTTGAAAATGTCAAACCCTTAAATCGTTAGTTAAGTTAAGCGAACAAGAAATATAACAAGTAAACCAATTAAATAAAAAAATTCTTAATTAGATCAAATTTATGAGTTCCACTGCACTACACGTATAATGTTGAGCTTATAATGTTATTTAAAAAAATAGTGCATTTCATGAATTCCCTTTAATTAATGTAATTGGAATATTTTACTACGGTTCCCAACTAGACATGCTATCTTTAATCCATGTCACTTACTAATATATTGAGGTAGGTTTTTTAAAATTGACGATAAACAAAATATGTAACAAGAATAATGTGTATTATACACCACAATACAATTTTGTTATCACCGAGCTATCTAATTTAAGTAATTCATTTTTTATAATATTGTAAACTGGTGCACTTCATGTGTTCCTTTATAAATATATTTTATACATTAAAATTAATGTTTTACTGCCGAATTTGTTCTTTAAGAAGACACCTTTAACTCAATTAAGAACTTAGAAGCATTGATAATATTATTTCGAACGATGCTGGTGGTAGGGACTCAAACGTCTTATATACTAAACGGTACCAATTAATAAAATGCTAAGCAATAAATCTTGATGAATGTCGCATGAAGAACGGATACACCTGTCGGTAGTTAAAGTGTAAATGATTATTTATTACGTAAATGTATACTTACTGAACATGCAAATCGGTCCAGAGTTTTTTGTATCTTCCTTGTATATCGGCGACTAATTGCAAGCATTTTCGTACACCTCGTATATAATTATATTATTACAAATATACTAACTTGTATTATACGGGGTTTTCTTAGCGTTGACTAAAAAAGTACACCTCATAAAGTTATCAAAACAACACAAATATAATATAAAAAGTTTTGCGAATTTAATAGCAATACTTTTTAAGCTATATAGGAAGATTTGTTATTGTTTCAAAATAATAATTTATTGTTTACTTTAGTTCTTATCTTCATTTTGTTTATCAAGTAATCAAGTAATAACTATAATATACTATAACTATCAGGAAACAAATTTTCTTATCAGACCCCTTTAAAACATTAAACTTCAACAGGTATTTAATTAAAAGCGACACTTGTCCTAGTTTTCATAATAGCATTACTTTATGGGTTTTAATTCGTAATCGGAATCTAATCTGAGTTTGGTATAGAAATATTAATATTAGACAATATTCCATTTTTTTTATTTACTCTATATGACCTTTTTTATAAGTTTATCTAACATTGTAATTAATTTTTTTTTCATATTCTTTTTTGATACCTACATATTTTTATTGGTATTACTGAATATATATCAATTCGAAGCACCTTGTAAAAACTATTTATATGATTCATAAATAAAGAACCTCAGGCATAAAAGACGAAGTAAATAATAATAATTAAGACAGACACCTTCAAGATCAGGGCCAAGAGATAGTGTATTGAAGCCTTAAGCTAACAATTAAATATACCTAGTCCAGTTGACAGCTTCTTTAATTTAACAAAAAAAATATTAGAGACAAAAATAAGAAGAAGAATAACAAATAAAAGTGTTTTGTAGCTCCTAAACTAACAGTATCTCAGAACAGTTTTATAAGAGCTATATAGTCGCTTATTATAAATAACTTATACAGTTGCTGTAACTTCAAATAGCACCATTTAACGCAAATGGTATATAACATTTCTGAGAAAATGTATTATTATAATATATAGAACAACAAGTATTTATCCTGTAAAATTAAACTCATATTAGGTTAAAGTACTCAAATAGTGTAAAATTGAGACCTTTGATGACTAAAGACATAAGAAGTTATTTTGAAATAATGAAATTTTTAATCAAGCTAATTTTTAATAAAAGCAGAAAGCATCTGAAACGACATCGGTAAATTTGAAAAAAATGCCTAATCAAAATTTTTTCTTTTGTGAAATTTATTCTATTAGATTTACAATTTTTTTATAGTGTTGTTTTTGAGGTGGCCACAAATGGTCCATTTTGTGTTAAGCCGGACCTGGATATTAATTTAGCTTATTTTTGAAGTTATGAAGCTGTCTACCAAAATTGAAAGCTTTATACCGTGTGATTTTTAAAGTTCGGCCAAATAAAAATTAAGGTAAAATTGTATATACCGGTATATAAGCATGATCAACTAAAAATAATTTCATATTTAACAAGTTGGTTATAATAAACAGCTTAGTTATAAAAAATACTGACAAGTATATAGGTACTCAGATAATTTCTCGAATCTATCAAATACATTTTTTTTATTTTTCAATTTCTAGGAAGAGAGAGTTAAAGAGGATTACGCCCTTATATAATAATGACCTCATTAAAAAATTATTTTTTGGTAACATTTATATTATTATCATCATCTTGAATTACACTGTTTACTTCTTAACAACTCCTGATTAAAGCACATAGATAATTAAAATTAATATATATTTCACCCTGAAATACAGTGTTTTATATTTGTGCTTATATATAAAGTTTATAGATGGCTTAAATATATTAATTAACAAATTTATAAAACAATTAAAATGCAGTTATGATGGCGAAAAAATATAGAATAAATAGACTCATTTAAGCAAATTAGAATACAAGATAATTTGATTAATCGATCAAGCTTCCCACAAAGCATTTATAAGCCTTTAATAAAGCACTTTGGTAATTAAATAATAGCTCATGTATTACTTGTTACTTAAATTACGCTTTTATAACATTGTTAACTATAAACTTCATTTAATTTGACAAAAAAAGGGTCTGTAATTCGTAGAAAGTCACAAATAATCTAACTTATAAAGATCATGAGGCTAAACAAGATGTATTGAAGTCTGTTGTCAAGTAAAGATTATTGTGCTCTCAAATATACTTCCAGTAGTATGTGTGAATTAAACATACTAATTTTTTATTCTGCTCCTTTGATATATTAGCATAAATATTCAAAATTAATTTTTGTACATCTCATGCTGTGATTTTTACCCCTTTGACATTCCGACTCTAAAATGAATACCTACCATTTCGCAACGAACCATTCTTCGATCGACCTTGTCCGCTCGACCTTCTCCATTATACTAATTTCGTAGGTAAGAGCTCTCAAATCCCTATAAAGAATTTGATTAATAAAAGTCCTCAGCAAGGTCCATAAATATATCAATAAAAGCCATCTGATATGACACATTTTAGCTGCGGCCCATCTCGCTCAAAAAGACCACAAGAGCTGAGACCATCGGGGATTCTCCAAAACATATTTCAAATCTTTTGTTTAATTACATGGTAGTGCCCAAAAAGGATTTTTAGACTGTATTTAAATTAGAGTTTAATACTGAACCGGTAGAAGCTTCTTCATCGTCTGTCTGCTGACTAATAAACATAATTTGAAAAATATGTTAGGTGACACTATCTAAATATTCTTTCCAGCTAACATATTCAACACCTTTGTACGGAGCCGCATTCCTCTCAAGAACATCATTTGGTATATGACTATTCCCTAAACATACACGGTCCAACTTAATCAAGAATATAGCGAAAAATATTATTAATAATAAATACGAAAAGATAAATTTAAAGTTTTTAAGTTATATTCAATCGACACAGGTTTCGCTATTATGACAACAGCATTTTCTAGATTTGACAGATTTTTATATTTTTTAAGTAAAAAATTAAATTAAATTAAAAAATTAATAAAATTTCAAAATCGGGTATTTACAAACTAGAACTTAGAAATTTTAACATAAGGTACTTGCGAGCCTTTAGATTAAAACAACCAGATAAGTCAAATTACGCAAAACACCTCATTGACACTAAACACAAACCTATACTTAATAACACAATTGAAACAACAGTTAGAAATACTTCATGTAAGTGACAAGAAAGAAGAACTTGCTTTTTGGAGGAATGTGAAATAAAGAAGTATCTAAAATGCCCTCATATACACTTTTGAATGAAAATTAAACCTGGAAAGTTCAATTATCTTAGATTACCTTTTGGACATTATACCTATATAATACTAAACAAAAATATTTTTAGGAAAAGAAGAATATTGTACATATTGCTTAATAATGATTCGCTAAAATGTTTATGACTTGAAATTATGTATGCTCATAAAAAATCTGTCAACCTTCTATCAAATCTAGAAAATGCTGTTGTCAAAATAGCGAAATCTAGGTCGATTGAAAATAACTTAAAAAGCTTTGAAATACTGTGGAAATTCAGATAAGTATAATTTATCTTTTTATATTTGTTATGGATAGTTTTCACAAAGTAAGAGTTAAAACAATTAATTTAGTATTATAAATAACTCATTTTTTGTCCAAACTATTATAAATATCGTTTCATTAGTGTTTAAGAAAATGTTTGCCATTTACGTCTTTTAAAGGAGGGATACATTTTTTAGATCCAGGCAACAAGGACAGTCATAGACTGAAGTGGATAAATTAAGTAACATTAGCTATTATAAAACTTTGCTTTATAGGATGAAGAGAGATAGAAAAGAAAACCTATTGTGCTCTATAAATTATTATTTATTTACAACTAAATTAAATGATTCTATTAGGTAATAACTATTCATTAGTTATTTATTTCTTAAAGATACTTTTAAAATTCAAATTGTCATAAAAATAGTCTTTGCTGTTTTAAGAAAAATAATAAACCAAAAGACATGTAAAAACCTTCCAAGTTTAGGATGTGAGTTTACGATAGCAAAATCCATTAAAACGCGTGTCTTCTTCATCTACTGACCAGCGTCTGAGGAGGTTTGCAATTAAACTGTTAATTGGATACGTAATCTCACCCAACATAATTAATTAAGCTTTGCAGCAGTAGTGTATTTGGGCGTGTAATCCATTCTGATAGTTTCTTGTATCCCATTTATGCGAAGATAATTTGCATTTACATTAACATTTACATGGAAAGTATATTCGAAGTTTTTTTTTTATTTTTGTTTTGGATGTAATTTTAGAAAGTTCCTGCTTTTAAGCGTACTGATTTCGACTATTTGTCACTTCTGTAAATACAACGTGAATTGGAATACGTTTTTATACTAAAATACTGCCCATTGCTTACTATTTTCAACTTGAACCGTTAAAACAAAAATTATCAACATTAAAAAGTCACTATCAGCAGTGATGATTTGTGGTTTTTGCTGAATACACTTACTTACCCTTAATTAATTTGTGTAGAATTGTTTAATTTTTACCATTAAACTGTCTATTGTAATCTATTAATAAACTAAAAAAGTTAATAAAAGCAGCAAGATGCTAATGAAGACACCCGTAGTCAGACAACGGCTTTGTAAAGCAGTCGAAAAAGGAAGACGGAACAGCCTCTTTTCACACTAGCTGCCAGTCAACAGGTAATTTGGCGGAACGGGACAAATGTCCATTTCCATCGCCCCCCATCCTTCAGGTGACAATTAGTGAGAGTTTTGGAATTGTACTCTGATCACGACTTAACAGGCAGTTCTGGCTTGTTAACCGGTAGCTTCTACCAGCTACTGTAAAAGTGCTAGTAATAAGGCATCAACTTTGATTAATGGTGTTATTTCACTTTGGTTCCGTCTGAGTCACGACCATCGTATACTGAACGTAGCTTTAAAAAAGTCACGATGGTATCTATATATCCTTAATTAATTAATCAATTGGTAACTTAGTTAAATCTCTACTAACAGGCCAACAGGTCTTATCTCCCAAGGGCCGGTTCATCTCAATTACTGTAGATTATATTAAATTTAAATGTGCAATAAAGAATATATATTAGACCAATGCCATTTGCATCAACCAGTCCAAACTTAGCCCAGAGGAAAGAAAAATTCAAGTGGCTAGGCTTCCCTTGTAGTATTACGAAATTGTTTTACATCAACTCATTGAACATGACAATCCAAGCTGTTCTCAATTCTAAATTTGGCCCAGAAAAGTCGAAGTAAAAGAATCAACGTAATAATTATTGCATATTAGTTAAAATACTATAAAATGGAAATTAACTTGAGATAGCAAAAAGAATGAATTTATAGAATTACTAATTCAATAAATAAATTCTAAACTACTATTTGTTCCGAAAAAGTCAATACTATCAGACAAGACAACCATATCTGTGTAATGATACATCTGACATATAACAATATAATCTGATTGATATTCATATAAAATGGTAATTAGTGTTCTAGAGAATGACAGAAATTTACATTTGTTAATGTATTTAGTTTATTTACTAGTTACGTAAGTTAACAAGATTATTTTATGTTACAATCCGATGTATCCACGATTTATCTGTACATTTTCATATCGTATCGACCAACAAACGTTAATTAGAATGTATATTATCGCAAATGTCATTAATAAAAATACATAATATTTGGTCCGATTTTAGACCCTTGAGGAACTCCGGAAGTTAACAGGAAATTAAAATTTGGCACCCATATTCAAAATTTAATTGTGAACCCGTTAAAAAAGCTGAAACGTGAGTGGGTGCTTTCTCAATGACTAAATAGGCTGTTTCTGAAGTAAATGTTTGTAAAATAGTTTGTCAAACACTTACACTTGCAATATGAAATTGATTCAAGTAATCAAGGAACTTGTTATACAAATCCAAGTAAGCATTCGGTTATTGAATTTTTTACATGGGAATATAAATCGCAAATAAAAATTTTAGAATGAACCGTAGTGCTCGGTAAGTAGTAGAGCCTTGAGATCAAGATTAAGGATCGCTGCTTCTTATCCAGGTGGACTCAATACTTTTTGCTGATTTAACTACAAGTCTAAGATCAATTTTTGAAGAAGAAATGTTGCTGATTTGATCACAAGCCAGAAACGTATTTTCTAATTTGAGTTCTACTATTAGCTTTAAATTACCAATGCTGTTCCAAAAGTGACGCCGCGAATCAGTGAGAAAACGTACATAGAGCACGAGGATATTGACGTTAGTAGTTGAACGGTTACACATAAAAAAATATAAGTTGATTGCAACACAAAATAAAATTTTGACATTAATAATCTAAAAAGATATATCTTGACATTGAATGTGTAAACGTTAATTCGCAATAGATATAATGTTATTCAAAAATAGATATTTTATTATTCAAATGTTAATATTTACAAATAACATTATTTGATGACAAGTTTATTATTAATACCTTCAACTAAGAGGTAGTAGAGGAAAGATTTTTTATTAAATTTTTAAAAGTGATTAAAATAACTCTTTTTGACTACGAAATCAATCTAGTTTACATTTTTTCTCATTGTATACTTTAATTTTTTTTTAAATAATGGCGTCTCTCTTCGAATACGTCGCTCCAACTAATCCCAGCCATGTTCGATGGGATTCATGCCTGGACCGAGGGCTGGTCAAATAACTCTCCTAACTCCCACTTCATTCAGATATTTATTATATAACAGTTCTAGTTACATAAAGTCTAACATTATCTCGTATAAAAAGGACATACTCACTCATAATGATCGTGATAGGTATATCATCATCATGTAGATTATCGCTAAAACCAACTAAAACCTAAAAACCTAACCTAACCCACCCTAACCTAAACTAATCAACTAGGACTGGTAAGATTCAGTTAAACCTAGATTTACCGTTCTTTATTGCTTTAACCGTAACATACATAAAACAGAAGTTACTTCTCGTAAAATTGATTTCATATTACCTAACTAATTAACGGAATTTATCGACGCCTCATTAATAATAAAAATACTAGTTTTGTCCATGAGTTCGACGTAAGTTGATTTCCATAAAACGAAGGAAAGTGATCGGTAGACTGAACATTGTGTAGGTGTTAAAGTAGCATGCACTTCAACGTTTTCTTTCTGCTTCCACATTTGTTATTTACGCTTCGATTTCTCCGCTCAATGCTCACAGGGTGCTGCTATTTTATTCGAGTATTTGCACAATTGAGTGCTTTTCATATAATTTACAGGAGACGCTTTTAATAAATCACACTTGAGTGAAAAATATGGCTAAAAAGAAAAAGTGAACACCTTGTATTTTTGTTAAATGTACGTTAAATTGCTATTTGTCAATATTGAGCTTGGACAATTGGTGCTATCAGAAATACAATAGAGGCATATTTTTATTTCAGAACGTAAGCTTTATAAATATATTACCGGTGGTATATTAACTACATTGGGAGTACAATTTGTATTATTCACAGCAACCTAAAAATTATTTATTTAAAAAAATCTTAGACTAAAATCGAATAGTTTTTATTTTATTTATAACTTGCATTCGTCCTGTATCGTTAATGGAAAAAATGGATATAAAAATATCTTTATGTAACGTATTATTCCTTCAACAAAAACACAAATTTCAAAAGGAATCTGGCTCTGATATTATCTTACAAATCACCTTTTTACAATACTTTTCGCTTAACTTTTTAAGATTTCTATGATAGATTAGATACTGGCTAGCCACAAAATAAAGCTCTCTTCGAAATTTGCACAAGTGTTGGACATAAGGCAACCCAGCATGTTCGAGGGCCATTCGCAATGTGTGAATACTTCAAAATTCATTGAAGTTCAACCAAACGTAAATACAATGATGGAATTTAAAAAACAAAAATGTGTAGCTTTAAGCTTTTTAATCAAGAATAGTGAAGTTATTGTTGTAGTATTTTTATTTATTTTTATATCATATTCTCTACAAGTTCTCTTGTTCTTAATTGGACTTACAGATGAAATAATCCTAAATATTTTGGTATATAGGTAAGTTTATTTTTATATTAGCTCTATTCCGAATGATAATTTTCTTCTTGTAATCATATAATAGAACGGATGAGGTATTAAAATTGTTGTGGAAAAAATGAGATATTAAAATTTTGATTCGCATGTGTGAAATTAAAAACTGAAATGAAAAAAAATCCTAAATAAATAGAGTGCACCTGAGTACACTGAAATGAAACCAAGCAAAAGGGTCCTTTTCTTTTCTGCTAGTTCGAAAATGTTCTATGACAAATCAATTATGTATTTTCTATTATAAATGCGATATGTTTACTTTGTAGTATGGATAAAGAAAAGAATACATTTTAGTTTTGTATTTGTTAGTGGATGTTCCGCAAAATATGGCATAATGGGAATATTTGCTGATTCTGTGTACGTCATAACAGAACAGATATCAAGGTTAAAATTTCAAAGAAAACATATTTATTAAGATTAGATTAATATAAAATGATGCTTATTTGTGTATTATCTAACTTGGCCAATTTTACAAGCGGCTAATTATTAATATATTTTTTCCATCAATTGTAGGAAAAAATGCATTTCTCAGCAATCTGATAACACCATAAAATACTTTTTTCTGAGGTTAATAAATTTTTAAATTGTGACTTTCATTTTTCGCGTATGATCCAGATTTGCTACGATCCAATTATCGAGATAGCCAACTTAATCAATTTTCTCAGAACAACAATAAAAGACACGACTATAAAATTTATAAGGCAGAGCAAAGGTCTTCCAACCTACATAAAATATTGTGAATAGGCAATTACTTATACTTCAAATGTACCTACCTACTGAAAATTGGACTTTTATTTTAAGAATTTGATGTTTTACACCACATTTGAATAATGTTATTAAAAAATTATGTAAATTTAATTTTCTTTTCACTAATTAGTTCATTAAATTTTATAAATATGTCGATATCTCCGGCATAGTAATTCCAAGCGAAGAAACGAGAGTTTATATTTGATGGTGGTGGCCAGCCAGGGCTGGATTTACACTGGTTTCCGTTTTCTTGTAAACAGTATTGCTGTAAATTTCATGAATAACACCCTCTTCAGCTGTAAAATCTACAAGCCAAAGAGTACTGAGGTCGAGAAAAAAATAAGTGATTTGCTTCTACATTTTAATGCAATAATGAGAGTTATTGCTAGAGCAGAACAAATAATCGCTTTTCTATTTGAAAAAAAAATAGTAATATTATTTACTATTATTAAAGCTGCACTGATTTTGTTAATCAAATGTCTTTACTCTTTCGTGCTCGCATATCGAATCACTAAATCTTATTCTTAGCAATGTAGATCCCTCATTACCAAGATTTTAGAAAACTAGAACTTGCTTAACTTGAGCCAGTTTTACAGGACATATATATCAATTGTTTAAACTTTTCTATTAAAGGTTTCTACAAGGGTTGTTCACATAGTTTTTTTGGAGATTTTCTTTTCTGTGATTCATAATGTTAGCACCAAATTTTTGTACTACTGTAACTTCCGGCGGAAAGTATTTTATAGCACTAATTTGTAAAGTAAACGAGCAATATCATTGTAGCATTTATAATTATTTTGTTTTTTATTTTTAGTGTTTTTCATTTTGTTAGCTCCTTAATTTTTTTTGTTATTAACGTTATGTCTGTCTTTAGTTATTTAGTGAGTTTATAATTTGAAATACCATAGTAGTATTTTGAACCCCAAAAAATTCCAGTACTATCTTTATAACATAAGTTTTAGTGTCTGTAAAAAAATGCAAAAATAATATAATCTCTTTAACAAAAAACGCTACTAGTATCCAACCACAGATAATATCTTAGTTATGTGACATGTCAAACAAATAGAGAATATTGAATTAATAAATACAAATTAAAGGAACAACAACATTTCTGTAGTAGACTTCAGATTTTTTCTGTACCGTTATATATATATAGATAAATATCTTCTCACTTTACACACCAGTGCATGAAGTAAAATAAATAATTGTTTGCATTTATAATAAAATTTTAAAGTTACACCCTTTTTGTATAATTAACTAATTTGATGCAAAATATTTAGATGATTAAATAAAAAAAACCTATATAAAAACTAACAAGACAAGGACCTTTATTAAAAAAATTATAAACTAGGCAATTATAGTTTGTTTAATTATTTATTTCAGACGCATTTGATATAATTTTTCTTAATTGATTTGGTAAAAAAGTAATTAAACATCCATTAAGCCTTGCCCAAAAAGAAGTTTTGTTAATTAGTGATAAATTTGGAAACGATTGAGTAGTAGCAACAACCTTCAAAAGTTATGTCAATAGATTAATCAATATATCGACCAAACTCGATATAAATGACTCAACATTATTAAAAAAAAAAACAGAAAAAAAGCATTAAACTCAGAATTCTTGAATTAGAAATTCGAAAGAAAGAGAGGAAATCCTCATCACTAACTTGTCACAATCGAAGGACACTATCAAATGTATCAATCGCAGTGTCCTGACTTACCTTCGTTATAGTTTTTTGATGTTATCGTTAACAAATCCATTTATATTGAGATTCAAATTTCTGTTATGTCATCTTTCAAGGACTGTGGCTCTACATTCATAAAGGTGGGTTTGGGCACAGACAAACACGATTCTTTCTCGCCAAACTTTGGTTTGAAACCGCTCTTCAACATTTAATATGAATCAGTATTTTGTGGGTTCATGACTTTGATATAGGTACACACCTATAGAAGCAAACATATGATTTGTCTCATATTATTGGACTAAAGATATGGTTGATGGCAATACTAAAGGTCAACATTAAATTTGCAAAGTTGTTGTCTCTCATAAAACAAACTAGAAACAGTTTTTAAGCCAATATTAAAGTCATTGCAGATTTAATTCTGTAACAAATCGACCAATTGAAGACAATTTATTTTTCTGCTATATTAACTAAAAGTACTTGAAAGTATTGGAAAAATAGAACTAGACTGGTTAAAACAGTAATTATGTTGTATTATATTAAATTTTTTTGTTCGGACTTTAGGAGAAACCAAAAATTTACTATAAATGTCCTAACCACAGTAATGAATAAATTGAAAAATGACAAAGTACTAGACCTTAGATATGATTAGAAATATGGAAACAAAAAACACAAAAATACTAGTAGATATCTTAAATAAAACATTGCAACTAGAAGAAATACCATAAAAATAGATAGTTGCAACACCAAGACCCCAAAAACTAAATAAATAAAAAAAACTATAAAAGAATAACACTGCTATGGATACCACAGTCCAAATATATGAACAAATAATTACCTACAGTTAAAACCTTTATTGGAATTAATGCTCACAGAATCCCAAAGTACATTTAGATCTAGACATAGCATACAAGATCCTATATTCACAATAAACCTGCTAATTAACAAAACAACACAGCAAGGGAACAAGTTAATTTCGCCATCATTAATATAGAAAAGGTCGTTTGACAGAGTAGGAAGAGGCATAAAGTAAAAAAGCTAAAAAACGCAAATACCACAAATTACGTTATTTATAAAATATGAAAATTATCATGAATGACACCATAAAATGATGCTCCATAAATTGGATATAGATTACAAAAACCTGCAAACAATATACGGGATGACGCATTAGTATGGCAAAGCTATTATTTACAAAAAAAAGTATTTATAAAAAATTTGAGATTCACATTTAAAATTAGTCCCAAATATACAGGGTGTTCTGTAAGGTACTGCCAGACAAAAGTTTTTTTTAAATGGAACACCCTGTATGTTTTTACATTTTTATAAACCTCTTGTCGAGCTGACTTCAACGATTTATCACATTTCATGTCTATTATGTTTAATAAAGGATCTACACCCACCTGAAAAATCACATTTTTTTGAATGTAGATGTCTGTAGCAGCAAAACCGTTAAAAATAAATAAAAACGGCTTACAAGTCCCTATCCTAACTTTTCAAGTTCTATACTACGGCATTACAAAATATTTGATACAGAGTGGTCGAAAATTTGAAATCCCATCTGATTTTTGATCACTATGTATTTAATATTTTTTAATGCATAGAACTTGAAACATTAGGATATGGACATGTAAGTCCTTTTTATTGATTTTCAACGTTTTGGCTGCTACAGACATCAAAATTAAAAAAAATATGATTTTCAGGCGGCTGTAGATCCTTTATTAAACATAATAGACATAAAATGTCATACATCGTTGAAATCAACTCAAGTTTATAAAAATGTAAAAACATACGGGGCATTTCATAAAAAAAAACAAAAGCTACAAAAAAACAGGAACACATTGAAAGAAGTACTGGAAGAAAAGGAAATGAGAATAAACAAACAGAAAACCAAAGTCGTTACAACCGGAGATGATTATTAAAAAATCACAATTTACGGTACAAAAATAGAACAAAGCCAATAATTGCAATACTTAGAGATCCACAAATTGAAAAACGAATAAAAAAAAGTAATCAAATTGTATTATGCCATAAACAACAGTTTCCCTAACAATATTAGAACAAACTAAAGATGGATAACATAAGATAAGTGAAACAATTATTATACTAGGGAAGAATAGAGATGAAATAAGGTTCTAATTTTATAATAAACTCGACTTTAATTTGATAAATGAATGAAGAAAAGTAAATAAATAACTTTTTTACCTATAGTTAATCTTAATTTTTGATTGTTTATCGTTCAAATGTTAGCGAAATATAAAGTCAAGAAAAGAAGATGTTATATTTGTAGTTTTCTTATAGTTGTCAGGGAACAAAAATTTAATAGTAAATATATTTATCTATCATACAAAAAGTGATAAAAAAAATAAAAACTTTCGCAAAAAAATTTTAATATTTTTTTGTAATATGTGATATACTAGAACTTTCCAAATTGTTCCTAATGGGATTAAATGGTAACTATGTATTTTTATTTATTATTAATAATTTGTTCGTTTTTGAACATTAAATAACTTTTATGTATAACCCCATTATGAAATGTCAAATGGTAAATTAATTTTTGACGTTTATTTGACATCTCACATTTTTTATAACTGTCTCCTTCATTATATTTCTAGTTGTATATTAAATTTTTGCGTAACTGAATATATAAGCCTTTATTTGAGAAAAAATACTCTAATAGTAGGTAGTCTATAATGCTGATGCTTTTTAGTTTTTTATCGCTTCGAAGTATATCAATAGAAAATTTTTAAAACATTTTTTACTCCTTTCTCTTCTTCATACTTGTTTCTTGATAAACTTGTATTTATTGCTAAAATAGCTGATTCTTCTATATCTAAAGGCATATTTACATCAAAATCATCCATATCCGATTTAATTTGCAATAAAAAATTCACGACTCACAAGCACGCTCAAGTAAAGCCATGAAATTCATATTAGACTTTTAACTCCTCAACTCTCTATTTTAATGCGGGGTTATTTAAAATTTTGTACTTAACACGTTATGAAAACTCTAATTTTATTTGGTTACGTAAATAACTATTACTTTACACCAACCTGATTGCAACAATAGGTAAACACTATAATTTACTGTCAATTTATGGATTTACAAAAATGCAGTATTTTTTTTGTCCGATTTTGATTTATTTATTTATGGAACTTGAATGATTCCTAATCATCCTCAAAATAACATTTAACGAAATTTGATTGGTTGGCTAAATAAAAATAGCCCTTTGTCATTGATTATTTAATAGACCACTAATGATACCGTTCATTGTAGCCTACTGCTAGTCCATAAAGAAACAGTGATCACAATGGTTTAAAGTTGTTTATGTTTATGTAAAAGTACTTTTGCTTTATTTGCTCTCATATGTTTATCAGACTCGAAAGCTGTAATTTTCATATTTCAAAATACAAAGGCTTTTTTCACGAAGGTCCACACATGCTAAATTTTAGGTGTGTAAACCGAACTGTTATAAATGGCTTCACATAACATTAATCATATTACGAAGTTAATTAAGTGTTGGATTAAATTTAATATAATTAATGAAATTGATATCAAATGCCGCGGGCATAAAAAGACGTGTTAACAAAAGATTTTTGTAGTAAAATTGTAGTCGAGTGATGGATGATCATGTAACACTAAACTATGATCTTTAATTTGAATAAACAGATGAATTAATTACACTGAATATTCATTACGAGTTTGTTTTTATTAATGTTGGTTATTAACATAAAATTAATTAGATTACTTATTAGAGGTATTTTTATATTATATCTTAGTTTGCATGGAATGTAGATTTAATTCAGTATTTTTTTAATAGATTCCATTACCGGTTTAAATAAACGTACATATGTTTATTTTCTATGAATCTAGTAATTAAATAAATAACTGCTGAGCATATTATTAAACTACAATCAGATAAACTTCCTTTTCCTTTTCTTAGAGGAATACTTTTTCTTCTCAAATTAGAAGTTACAAGAAGGTTTAGTTTTCCTTTTAAACTAGTCATTTAGCTCCAATCATCTTCAAGACTTGACAGGATGTAGAGAGTCTCTTGGATTTTTTGCTGAACAAATTTTATTCTTAACGATGATAATTTGTACCCGTATCATATAGTAAAGTTATGTTCGCTGGTGTTCAGCTCTAGGTACCAGAATTATTGGTTTTCACGACATTTCAACTTGTCATTTAGCTCTAATCCTCTTCAAGACTTGACAAGATACAAAATTCAAGACTTGGTTTTCGCAACATTTCAACTAGTCAATCAATAATATAGTAAAGTTATTTTCACTAGTACCCAGCTATAGGTATTATCTTCAGAACTTAACAAGATGTATAGGAAATCTATTGGATTTTCTGTTGAACCAGTTCTCTTCTTTCTTTACGATATTTTTCTGATCCTATCATGTACTAAATTTCTGTTTACTGGTGCTCAGCTATGCCAGATTTGGTTTTCACAACGTTTCAACTGGTCAATTAGCTCCAATCATCTTCAGAGACAGAAAGAGATTCCTGCAAATCTACTTTTACCATTTTCCGTCGTTTCGTATCTAGCTTTTATGTTTTTAATTTTATACTGATAGTGAACGTGTTAAAATGATAAGTTATAATTTAAACTTCAAATTTTGTTGACACCATTGTGTTTTTATTAAGTGTAATACACTATAGTACCATAAATAATTTTTCTTTCTTATGCCAGGGATAATTTTGTAAATTAATTTATAATTAGATAAGATTCTACTTTTATCCAGAAATAATAATTATAAAAATTTTGAATTAGCAATAAATGGTGACGTATTCAAAATTATTTTCACAAACTTGTGTTGAATTATGTCGAGTTACTAATATATACTCTATATTGCGAGTTCCAATCAGTAACTTACTAAACAAAAAATTTTTGAGCATTAAGCATTTGCAAATATATATCTAAAACTTTTATTTAATTTACTATTACAATAATTTTGTCATTTATACTAGGTGTATTTAGTTTGTATTGAATGTAATTTTCTAAAAATTGTAAATTGCAACACATTTTTATGTTTAAAATACTTATGAATGTGTTTGGTGCCACCTGTATTTAATAGGATACGAACTTCTCGATATATGTGCCACTTCGGATTTAAAAATGAATCGTAAAATACATTTCACAAAAAAAAACTGCATTAAAAGGTTAAATGGAGCATTTAAAAACCACTCAGTTTGAATAGTAGCAAAATGTCTTCCACTTTGTCTTAACTCCTTATGTTATCAATTTCTTTACGCACCTGGTGCTATTTAGTGACCACCAACTGCGCAGCTGAGGAGGTTAATGCTATGTTTTTATTCACTTATTTTAAGGAAGAAATGTCATACAAATATGTACAAGAAGAACAAAAATGAATATAGTAGAATAATTATTCACGGTTATATTTGTATAGACTGAATATCTACCTTTTTATAATATACAATGTCTTGACATATTAATTTTAATTAAAAAACATACAAAAAATATTGGTTTCAATAATTTATAATATTACTAAATAAATAGAATTACTATTTATTTTAACCTTTAGTTTTTAAATTCAGCAACATCAAAATATTTAGCAGTATTGTAAATAATAATTATAGGTGCATAAACAATTTTCAAAAGTTAAAGATGTGGTTAAATTCTTTTTTAATGTGAAGCTATTCCTTAAAACTAATCCTAGATAATCACCCACGTTTCGTTAAAACAAAAATTACTAAACTAATCTAGTCAAATATTATTTTAGAAGTTCATTAAGGTATTTAAAGAATATACTAGATTTTTGATATTTTTTGTTTCAGTATTGTTGTTCACTGTATTACATTCTGCAAATCCACTTCCTATTTAATATTTTGTATATACTTCCACATTTCTTGATGAATATTTAACTCTATTAAATTTCAAATTAACAATACAATTCATTATAACTCACTAAACATAAACATTTATTTGTTTAACAGAGACCTGGTTAAATAGTTCAATTTCCTTAGTATACAAGTTTTATGAATTGATGAATGAAATATAGTTCACCTGCTAACAAAAAAGGTGGTAACGATCATTATACATGCATTTTATTAATAATAATATATGCATTTTGTTAATAATAATATTAATTATGTCCTTGATATAGTTTATCTTTGGAAAACGATTGATAAGGCCAATCACTCGATTTAATTATTGAGACTCTAAGTATAAACTCCTTAAATATCACAAGCTGTTACATTATTGTTCAACTTTTTCTACCATAATCTCAGGGGTTCCACAGGGTTTCCTCTCATTTTCTAATGTATTCTGTTTATTATATGTGATCTAAATCTCTGCAAAATGCTTTAGAAAAATTTGGTAGATTTGGTAATGATTTCTTTTGGAATCTAATTTATCTCAACTAAAAAATATATGAGAAACAAGTTGAATAAACTAACGCAGCAAAAGATCTTGAAACTAATAAAATAAAAGTAAAAACATGTTCTTTATTTATGACATATGTTATCTTTAGTAATCCGTAATTAACGGAACAACAGAAAACTGTAACATATTTCAAGATGAATATTAAAAAGACGGTAATAACATATTTCTTCAAAATAATCACAACAAAACTTTATTTAAAATGATCGAAATTTGATATTCTTTAATTGACAGATGGCAAATGTTTGATATTAAATTATAAGTATAATAAAAATATTTGTGGGTCCATCCCATTTTGTATAATAAGTAGACGTTATCGCAAATTATAAAAAGTAGCAACACTACAATAAATATTTATACAAGTGAGTAAAGGTACTCTTTTTTCACATATTGGAATTTTAGAATGTGACAATCGAATGAGATTTCTATTATACTATATCAGTAATTCACAAAATTTAGTGTTAATGAAGATATGAAATAAATTTTATTTTTTCTACACACTAGTGTTTTAATAAGTAAGTACTTAATTAATTAATTTAAAATTTGATCATTTAGAATACATTTATTGTATGAAGATGACGTTTCTATGTTTGTTTTATAAGCAATATTTTTTTATAATATATAATAATTTACCCAGTTTATTTAATTTAGGCAATTACTTAATTGTCCTTTTATTGTTATACATTAAAAACTCCTGTTTTTTGTAGGTAATTATTTAAATATGTCGTGATTACATTTTAAAAAATATATGATATTTTTAAACAGAATATAAAGAAGTATTTACCTATTTACTTATTAGGAAAACTATACAGAAAAAAGCATTTTTTAAAAACAATCATATATAAAAAAATTTCTTTTCTAGAAATAATAATTAATGAAATATTAGGCGTGAAAAATAATGAAATGTTTTTCAGAACTTAAATTAATATACTTAATTTCAACCTTCAATCATAAAAATTCTTATTTCTAATCGTACACATAAAGGCAAAGACATAATTTTTTAATTTGGATACATTAACCATGGATGCGAATATTGAAATACATATAATTATGATATTTACAAACAAAAATAAAACTACATGCTACTATTGTTATTTAAAATTTAGGATGTAGGTAATTATTTGACCAAATATTAACTTCTGACGAAATTTTCAGGAAAAGCATTATGAAATTATTAATATTTCTCTGGATGGATATTTTTATTATTTTGTTGCAGACCAAAAATAAAATTGTAATTGTAAAAAAACTAAAAAAATATTTCGCATGTTTTAATTTTAAATAAATTTCTATTCTAATTTATTATTTATTACTTTTTTTATATTATTATGACTGCATTTAAATTAAATTAATAATTATATTCCTAGAGTATTTGAACATTTTTTATGTGAATTTCAATTAAATTAGCATTTCTGAGCGATTGTATTTCTGTAATGGTTGTTTTTTCACTCTTCTATGCTATATAAGTAATGAATATAACAGAGACTTACCAGGCTTTTGAGAACTAGTCCCGAAAAGGTACTCTTCCTGGCGCGACACTTTGCACAGTTTTTTAAAACCTGTTCAAAAACAAATCACAGTTCCACTAAACCAAACGTCCAAAAACGTTACTTCACCTAATTATGTGACATAAACAGCGTGTTGAAGATGAAATCTTATCACCACTAATCGACTAGACAATTTTACACATAGTTTTCATAGAAGAAAAATTTTCAATCGATTTTCTCTATCGATTTACGTGAATTTTCCGAGACAGGCGAGTTAAAATGTGACTCGTCTATGAGCATTCACGAAAGCTGTGGTAAGTTCTCGAGCCTGCCGCCAGGGCGCTGGTGCTTCCCCCATAAAGCCTAATTCAAGATGGCGACTAAGGTCTCGTAGTCATTGGTCAAACTAAAATGGAAGGGCGTTCCTCGAGGCATTTCATTTGGCTTTCAGCTAGAAATGGGAGGTTCTCAGCCTCTTGTAAGTGATTTTTGATTTGTTTTTGTTTGCTTTTTTTTTCAAATAAAATATTAAATGAATGTTTATGTCTTGTTCCCCGTCTCAGGCAATACCTTTGCTTAATTTTATAACTATATTTAGAAATGGCTTTAAATAATTCAAGACTTGGAGAGGTGTGTTCCGTTGACGAATAATGAGGGGACAAGCTTTTGTTTTCTGCAGAACAAAGAATGCTTCTTATAAATATTAATTAATTTTATTCCTCCATTCGACTTTCTCTATAGTTGATTTGCCAGTTAGTGATTTTCTTTCATGTTTGAAGTGATTTTTATGCTACGAGAAAAATTACTGTGTTAATTATGAAACGAGTTTCGAATTATCATTAAAACAATTAAACTTAAATGTACAAGAACAAAACAAAACAATCGCAAATGAAAAAGGTGGAACCACTACTTCACTTGGGGTTACCCCTTAATTTCTTCTTACAGTGTCCCCAAATGGCAGTTAGTAGAAAGATTCAACAAAAATATGAAATGTTACTTAGCTTTTGGTATTCTTTCCATATCCGGTCTTCATACCATTATCATCTTTATTAATTCGGCAACTTTTCGTCTCTACAGGGTGTCCGCGAAAATAATGCATATTTTTAAATGGTATGTAGAACGTGTCATTTGCAACAAAATATTCTAATAAAAGTTTTTTTAACATTATTAGTTTACACAAAAATTTTCTTTAAATATTTACACGTGGCAACACTTCACACTTTTAATAAAAATATGTGACATGTAACCAATATTTACCTGATGAATCATAAAATTGTCTTAATTTTATTGTTAAAGGTAAAGGAGTTTCAATAATTCAAAGAAAAATGTTATTCAGATCAAGAATATCACGACATGTCAAATAATCTTATCATCGATGTTGTGTGTCAATGTCCCATAGAATGTTGAAAACATGTAGTTCATTTCGTTTCCTAAAAAGTAGTGGTAAAAATCGTTTGGATCGTGTAATAATTGCCGAGAATACATTTTTTACTTTGAAAACTTATTTTTAGAATGTTTACAAAACTATTGTTTATACTTGACTGAGTTATTGGTGTTGCTTTTCGGTGAATAATATTTGGATAGATCTAAAATACTAATATTTGTTTCTTTGAAAAGGGCTGACTTTAAAAAAAAAAATATGAGCCATTTTTATTCTGCATAGATACGTTTTTATACCTCATCCTCTAATATGAGCATTATTTTCGCGGACACTCTGTATATGAGCGTGTCATATTTATAACAAACCTCCACCCCTTCTTTTCTTGTACATTCTATTTTTTTGTATGTTATTTTGTAAAGTTGAACGAAGAAAAATTTTTAAACTTCCATTTGTAACTTTCCATTATTTCAGCTTCTTCGTTGCAAGTAATAAAAAGTTAGATAATAAAATCTAGATTCAGAAATAATTTCTTCTACATGGATTTTAGAAGTCTTGAGTTTTTTTTAATAAAAAAATTCATAATAATAATAATATAAAATAAATCCATTTGTTGTAAAACAAGAAAATCTTTCTTTCTTATGTATAGGAAATTTTTATGTCTCATTTTTTGCATTGCGTTTAAAATTAGGGTAAAAAACTTCAAATAGGAAAACTATGCCAAAAATTAAGAAGTTAAATGTTTAACTCTTCTATATCTATTAGTTAGTATCACTTAATATTTGGTGGTTTTTGTTTGTTTATAATTATTTCTACTAAAATATAATCACCAAATATTGAGTCATCCTAGTAACTAATAATAATATATTTAATATAGAAAACTTCTCCGACGCTGTGAAGAAGAAGAATAAAACTTTTTCTTGAAATATTATTAATTAAATAAATAAAAAATAAACAGTCAAAAGATACCATACAATATTTACAAATAAATTTGAGAGACAACTAATTTCGGCCTACGTAGACCACCTTCAGGTCTATATGCATTAAAGACAAATAATTAAATATCATATTCAAATTAACTTCTCTTATTTATAGATTTTTATCAAAAATGAACTGTCTACATATCCAGCAGCATGTCTGATCCCATCACATAAAAGTACTAAAAACGTAAAATTGTTTAAAGCAAAAAAATGTTTACATTGTAACGGTATGGTTGAATGTAATCTGAGATTGAAAGTGAGACAATCGTCGTCAAACTTTGCAAGAAGGGCATCGTCGAAAATACCAGAGATATTATGTTATGTTCACCATAGAACGAACCTCTGGAAGTCACATGGGAATAAAGAAAAGGAAGCAGATGGTATATGAAAGAAAAATAGATGCTGAAAATTACTATTACTTCTTCAAGTAGGCAAAAGCTATCCAGGAACAATCAAAAGGCTGTCACCTTAGCTGACGTCCTGGTGAAGCAGTTTACTTCAATTTGTACTTTACATGGAATTACATTCACATCATGGAAGAAACTTTCAAACTAGGGTTCCAAAAAACTTGGGGTACACAACAATATCCTGAATGTAATGGAATTGTGGAGCGTATAAACGTAACTCCAATCAGATATTTATCCAGGATTGTCTCTGATCATCAAAGAGACTCGAATGAACATATTACATTCTTCTTGATGGCATGCAGATCAGCGAAGGTCCCTGTGAGAACTTGGTACTAGAAGATTAGGTATGTGATCATCGGAAGAAGATGGAAGATCCCCATGAATTGATTCGTACTAACCTACAGCTACACAGTAATACGGGATGAAGAGGTACAACAATAATCATTCTGAAAAACCAGATACCAGGAGGGTTATGTACAATCCATGAAGAAAATGAAGTGTATGTCCAAAGCTACAGGTACAGGGGCTCTAAGTTATCAGAAAAAAATTAATGATTAGCGCCAATCGCCGCGGACACTATACAGAAGATAAAGCCAAACAAAGTTTTATTATAAACATTTTTATCATAAAATATCCGGTCATTTAAAATATCCTATTGAATTTAAAAAAAATAAACTAAAAAAAGAAACTACGAAATTTTACCAAACCAAATTAAGGTAAAATCGATAAAACACATTTTTTTATTAATAAATTAATAAATGGGTACAGTTGACCTCTTCATCAGATTTAGTTCAATTATTTTTTAATGCACCAACTGTTAACTGATTAACCTAGTAATTACGAAATGCATCCCTCTTAGATAGTACAGCTCTGCAGCAACATCTGAGGTGGGCAAATAAGGTATCTAAAACTTTATGTTAGAGAACGACGTTAATAATATAATAATTTTCGGGTGCCAATATTTATTATATGGGTCACTATACAGGTTTAGAAAGTATCTAAAAGGACATAGGCAAAATTTTAATAATATTATTAATAATAGGTTCTCTCTTTTGCATAACGCGTTATTTAACACTGGCATGAATTCATGTATGACCTCAAATATTCAGGCCAAATCTGTATACCTTTTATATTTTGATAGATACCTAATAAACTTACAAGAACTTACACCATGCTCTTCAAAAAATTTTTGTAGCTGAAAAATTTTATTTAAGTCTATACTCCCAAGAAATAATAATACATTTTGAAATTTCTATTCATAAAGCAGTTAAATCGGTTTGGCCTGATGGAAAAATATTTGGTTATGGGTTTTATTTAACCCAAAATTGGTAGAGAAAAATTCAAAACTTAAGGCTAGTTGTTACTTATAAACAAAATAATGATGCATGTAAGTGACTTCATTATCTCTTTGATTTACCGTATTTACAAGTACCTAAGTGATTTTTTTGTAGACGATATCATGGCTGATATTCCTAAATCAAATAGTTCTATAAAAATGACAGATTATTTAATATATAATTATATTAGTGAACATACTCTATTTACACCCACACTTTGGGCTTCAAATACCAACCATTTAACATTAACAACAAATCCTTGCGAATCGTTTTATTCGCATTTTGCAAATTCATTTTGTCACTCACACCTTTATATAAATGTATTTATTACAACTTTTATTCAGCATCAAGTATGTATTTATATAAAAATACAAAGCATAAATTTACTGTTATAATATATAGGTATAATATAACAGAGGGTAAAAGAATCAGAAGATTTTTTAAAATCAAAAATAAATTAATTTCCGTAACGTAGTGTCAGACCACACTATTGTTTTTTTAAATGGAACACCCCGTATGTTTTTACTTGCCGAGCTGATTTCAACGATGTATCATACTTGATGTCTATTATGTGTAATAAATAAAATAATACGGCATTACAAAATACTTGATACAGAGTGGTCAAAAATTTGAAATCCCTTATGAATATTAATCACTATGTATTTATATTTTTTAATGCCATAGCATAGAACTTGAAAAGTTAGAATAGAACCAACTGAGCCGTTTTTAATTATTTTTAACGGTTTGGCAGCTACAGAGATCTAAATTAAAAAAAATGTGATTTTCAGGTGGTTGTAAATCCTTTTTTAACATAATATACATGAAATTTGATACAACGTTGAAATCAGCTCCTCAGGGGGTTTATAAAAATATAAAAACATTTAAAATAACATGACTTGGGTTTGGCAATACGTTCCTGAATGTATATTTTTAATTAATTTAAAAATGTGAATCTCAAGACTGCCTTCACTTTTTGTAAATATCTTTTTTCGTAACTTCAATAATAGCGGACTAATCGGGCTTTGCCACACTAATTTGTGACCCTGTATATATATTTCTGATGTATACCTCGTATCATGAAACTGTCGAAAATAATTAATACCATCTGATTGACTTTTTTTAACTGCTTTAATTAACCAAACAACATCACCCAAAATGTCAATTTTCTTAAAAGTGCCCAGAATAATTCGATCCTATTTGCAACTGGTAAGTGTAAAACTTCCTGTCGGAAAAAGGATGTATGAAATATGGCCTTGATACCCATATCAATGTTAAACAAATTCCAACAAAAACTAATTTCACAACTATTGAACAGTTACATCTCGGACAACAAGAGTTTTTGAAATTCCTGTCAGTATATTTCTTTATTCGAACTCGGTGTCAATTGTGGACCTATTTACAATTGACCTGATAATAGCGTTTTTGTATACAAACATACGTCGCACAGCCTGTCTCCAGAACAATAATGTTCTGGATCTTTGAGGTCTTTATTTGCGGAACACCCGCTACAGCCCGCGGACACAAGAATGACGTTCTGACAGGCCAAAAAGAGCAAATACTTGTTCTACCCCTGTCACTTTTTGATGTTGTGCCATTCATAGTATATCGTTCTCGAATTTTATACATGAAACAACTCCGAAAAGAACGTATAGATATATAAAGAAAAGAATATGGCTTAGCTGTCATTTCTAAAAAATAGCAATGATTACTGATTCTCTATATATAGACGTGAATAGCTTATCTACTTCGAAAATTCAAAAACCAAAATTAAATATTTTTTAGTGATCAAATTGGCAGGTATACCGAAAACAAAATTTCTATATGTGAGATAAGTTAATCAATTGCTTTTTAGTTGGTTTTAATATCCTAGAACGTATGGCAAATTATAATAATATCTATTATGAAATTCATTAACCTAATGGATCGATTATATCGATGAATCGATGAATACTGGTAGAAAATTAGAGATGCCGACGTTAAATTCGTCAAATGTTAATTGTAAACTAGATTTGAGCTATAGTCTGTATTACTTTTGTTAATTATTTCTAAGTCTTTACACAAATTGTACTAACCCCAAAATTGGAACCGTCAGTCAATCGAAATATGAAAATATTTTGTAACAATTATGCAAGTAGTTTCAAAATGTTCACTTGAATGGTTTTATATTTTTTACATTTAGTTAATATAAAAAAGATATTGAACTTTTCCTTCCAGTTGTATTGTGAATAGATTATATTTAGGAAATGTAGACTTTTCTCATGAAATGTAGTAGATGGAAATACTGCACTTTTTCAACTTACTTACCTTTTAGATAATTTTTAAATCTCTTTATCCATATTCAATTTGTTAGAATACCCTCTAGAACTAATGTCCAAAATATCAAGAGATACCTAAGGTTCTGTACCAATGTTTTGCCTTATTAGAGATAATAGTTTCTAATTTAAACTTTAAAAATATTTAAAGAAATGTAATACTTGCATCTTTTTAAATAATGTTTGACTTAAGCAAACTTGGTTTATATTCAAAAATTTCTCCTTATACTCAATTACAACTAAACTATCTTATTTATTACATTCTTTTAAATTGTTAATATTTTATGCACAAATGTGTTAGTGATGCTCTAGTATTAGTCTGAATTATCTACAATGAATCTGTTACAAAAAATTGTTCATTGATTTCTCTTCTTAAGTAGATGGCATTATTTTTGAAACAGTGATACTTTAAAAACCTTTTTTGGACACATTCCATAGATATCTTACGAACATTATAAAACGGCTTCTAAAAAATTGAAGCATATTCTACCCTTGAGCGTAGGTCCATAAAACTAAAATACCAAATTCAAAGAATCTGTATTATAAAATAATTTATAAGGTCTTACAATGAATTCATAAAATCTACTTGCTTTAAATGAATATGTTTGTAAAAATTCAAATTATATCAAACCATATACCCTAGATCCTTAATCAACTTAACTCGAAAGAAATGTTGCTAATTTCATAATTATATTCTGAGTGTGCCTTCTTCTTAGTAAAAGAAATTATTTTACATTTATTAGTTATAATATTTAGATTGTTTTGAAGAATCTCACAATCTTCGATACTTTTTATTTTCAATTTATTGGACTGAGACTTGAACCTTACGGGACGTCTGAGGTTGTAACGTATTTATTAGATTCAAAACCATATTACAGCCTGTTTCTGATTTGCTAAATAATATCTTATGATTGCCTTACACCTTAAGATAAAAACTTTTTAGATTAACAAATATCTGATGAATAAATTTTTCAGACATTCAATAATTCGGTATATGTATCACATCAACATGACTTTGATTATCTAAACATTCTACAATTTGTAAGATTCTAGTAACAGTAAAGCGTTTTTTCAATAATCAATGCTGGGATCCGAAATTTGGTTATAAATGACGAGTTACATGTGATCAAATAAGATCGTCTCAAAAACGTTGGAGAAGTTTAATAAAATTGATATTAGACTATAATGTTCCACTGCAGACTTATTGCCAGTTTTAAAGACCAGACAAAAAAATCTTACATGAAATTATAGAATACCTATCAGTAATAAAATATTTTTAGCACCACGTAAAGTATTCAAAATTATTAAAAACTTTAATTGAGCAATACTTGACGTAATTAGTTATGTATAACTGACGTCGTTTTTAGTAAACATAAATTTATGAAAGAATCAAAATATTTCAAAACCTACTTATAAATAAATAATAAGAGAACAATATTTGAGTATATTTTTTTAGAATTAAAAATTGCAACCAATTATAACACTTTCCATCTAAAACACTACAACTTTGATGTGCCACAATTTTTCGAAATAACTCTGTAGATTATAAAACATTGTTAAACAAAAATATTTAATAAAGTTTACCGTTTAGACACAAAACATCAACAAAATAAAAATGACAAATTTTAACAAACTTCACCCAACAAGACGTAATTTACAAAATGAAAACTAGTAACTAACACTACCGAAATATTTTCATCAAAACACTATTCAAACACCAAGTTTATTTAGTTGAAATCTACAATATTACATAATTAACAACATCCAACCATATTGCAATAGAAAAACTAGAACTGTAACTATCAATCATTTGGTACATTCATTTATTAACCGATAGATAAAAATTAAACTTAATTTTCTAAACACTAGATTACATATTCTATTTTATAAAACAATTCGACTAAACATAAAAAATTAACAAAATGAATATTTAAAACATACGGCAACAAATAACTACAGGTCGAAACGGTAAATATGTTTCTATAATCTTTGTTCAATTATGTCAAAATAGAAAACCGAAACCAGTGGGTCCTTACACGAATTGAATCACCTCTACTGCTATCAAGTTTTCCATCTGACGAGATCAAGTGGCTCAAGGCGTTGAAACCGACCGTTTTCATACAATATCAATAACTATATCTGTTTCTTTCAATGCGTTTTGCATTATTTGTATTGTATTCAAGATCATACCAACGTAAATAGATAATAGATCATTCAAAATAGGGTTCTAGAATTTCACATTTTACCTTCTTTAATTTCTATAGCAGAGGCGGCGTAATATATAGGTACATTCTATATAAGACGAGAAGCACAGTGAAATATCATTATGATAGTAATAACAATATCTACCTTTTTATTATCGAAAAAAATTTCACAAACTTTTGAATCTTTGTTTTAGTTGCTATACTAGAACAAGACAAAGGTTTGATGACTTTTGCGTGTAAAAGCAATGATGATGATACTTCACTACGAATCAGAACTTTACTTTTTACTTTATCATTGTCACAACGTTTCAATCTGATTTAAATAGGTATATCCTATCGTATTTTGGTGAATTGGCCTGGAGAAGATAAGATAAGATAAGAACTCATCCAAGTCCCAATAAAAACTGTAGAAAGATGTCAGAAATTTCTGGCTATAATTCGTAGCACAGCTCTAATACTTTGTTAGGTACTTTTATTCATTTTTGTCTTTCAATTACTGACAAATAATCTGTCAAATCATAAAAGTTTTACTTATATAGTTGCTTAAATATATGCAAATTTTGATTTTGTAAATTTACTTAGATGTAATTAATAGTAATAAATAAATATATTAAAAGTTATAAAATTATATATTTTTTGACATAATCGTCTCCGCCAATGCTCGGATTTTAAAAGTGGCCAGGTACTTAATTCTTATGCCTCCTTGAAATATAAAGCCGTTAAAAGTCTTGTGCCATAGTTTTGCGCTCTACTGTATAAAGGTAAAGCGGATTCCACTCGATATAATCATTAGGTAAACGCCTTCTTTTTTTTAAATAATATATATATATAAAATAACTTTTTTAACATTTAATATTAATACAAAAAAATAACACCTAAAAAAGTAAATATTCAAAATATTAAAAAATTAAATATGCTAAATCGATAAAAATATGCTTTTAAAATTCTAGAACAACGATTTTGTTAAATGATTTTTTATATTTATTCCACTGTATATATATTAAGAAGATTGAAATCGTGATCCGTCCTATTGAATCATTTGAAATTATTAATCAAAATCTAAACCTCTCCTGCCATCTATCCGGGAATTTGTTAACCTTTTGAACCAACAAGGAAGAGACTAATAGGGAAAAAACAGATACCATTTTATCTCCAAAATAATATATATTATTAGGAAGTAAACCTCTTTGTCAATAGGTGACAGAACATGATCAAACATAAATAAGAAAAATAAGAAATAATAAACATTCATTTTTTGAGTAGAAAAACATACAAAAATTCGACGAAAACAAAAAATCTATTCCTAATCTTGATGTAATTTAATTCCTCGTGCTAGCTACATTTTTTGCAAATGTCTACTTTTTTTTTAATAACGAAATAAATTAATTTAATAATTAAAGTCTGTATTAGTTGGAAAATCTAGCCCTGAATGTCTAAAAATGTGTGAGATGCGCGAAGTTTAAACGAGAAAGAATTCGGACGACAATGAGGGTAGTATACGTTTGGGTAAATTGCACAGTCAGTCAGATGCAATAGAATTGACCAGTGCAGTTAAGTATACTTGTTTACCGAACTGGCCTGATCCCTTTTGCTACCGCGCATCGAAAGGCGTGGCAAAGCAAGATACTATGTGTATTTCTTGGTCATTTTGGGTATATTTTAATAACCAATCATTAAATTTGCTATGCAAGTAAATAAATAAAGAGAACTGAATCTGACCCAAAAAATGCCTCAGCTTAATCAGGAATGTCTTTCCATTCCTGGAAGATTTTCCTCACTGCCGATTTGAAGATACACTTTGGCTCCCATTCTACCCACTATGTAAAAAGTATATAGTCCATTCAGGGAAGAAGATATTCCCCTTTCCCATAACTCTCTTCCCGGAAGAATGACGTTAAAAGTTAAATTAGGGAATACTACTCGTGTTAACGTTTTATTAAATGATAACTTCAATAATAACTACTCGTAGTATTATATATGTATATTTTTTCCAACAAATATTTTTAACCAAGTCATATATTTTCTTCATTTTAATTTTTCTGTAACGTTGTTGGTATGGTCTGTATGTATGCAAACTGGTCGTCCAAGTGCTTGATTAATCCATAAACTTTTAGTACCTTAATTATTGTTATCCATATAATATAAATATCTTTATAACGGATGCTCATTAGATTTTAATAATAAAACTACTAGTTCTTTAATTGTATTTTAAATCATTCTCCAACATTTTTTTGCCATTTAGATTTTTGAATAAAAACTGGAATAGGAAAATTGAAATAAAATAAAAGGTCATTGACATTTTATATATATTTTCAATTTTTATAATACGTATCACAAAAAAAGATTACAGATAAAAATGGACATTACCATAATTGTATAAAATCATTATAAAAAGCTACACTGCTAAAATATATGGACAGATGTTACCATTTTATAGAAAATTGTACCTACTTTTTACATATAAAAACCTATTGAATAGAATACGGATGCGTCTTATACTAAAATATTTATAATATACAAGTATTTAGGAGATGAAATATTTTTATAAATATACAAATAACACTGCTGAATGTTGTTTAATGAAATGAATACTTGTTCGTTAGTGGTTCAGTCGTTTCTACACTAATCTAAAATCAGTTTTCAGTGAAAAAACAATTACTTCTTAGTAGAACTATTTTAAAAATGGGTTTTTAAGTCAGATCCTACCTATATAAGTATAAAGAAATGGAAGTTACACTAATAAATAGGATGTTTTTATCATGTGTGTCATTTTAAAACAAAAAACCAAGACTATATTTAAAGTTTGGTTGATTACGACTAACTTTATAACACTTTATAATATATTGTAACAATAACCATCAAAGAGAATATAGTATAAAAAATTGGTTGGGAATTATTAATACATACTTAAATAATTTTAATCTGTAACAGCATGAAAAGATATCTACTATTACTTCCATTTCCACGTTTAAAACAAATAAAAATTACTTTTCATTAGTAGACAACTTTGATATTACATTGATAAAGATAGTAAATTTTACAATTACTGTGCAACACTTTATCTTCTTATTATATGATGAAAATGATATACGAAAAATCTGTTTGACGTTATATTTTTATCAAAATGACCAAGCAAAAGCTTATCATTGAGCTTATTATATTTATAGGCACCATTGAATCGCATGAATTGGTTTCATATATAACCTTCCGATTACATATTTAGTCCTTGAAGCTTAGCAACATCCTTAAATGGAGACAAGAGACTTGTGAAAATAACGTCGTTTAAAAAAATTATTCTACATGTAATACGTGATTTAAGTATTATGTTTCTATCACTCATTTTAAATTTGATGAAAGTTAATTTTATTTAAAACTATTAAATCAGTGATATTTTTAAAAAATTATCATGGTATCACAAGAATGCCTCCATTTAAATATTTATATGTAGACTCTCTCAATCATTTAATTTCTATTATGACAAATATGAAAACAATTTCTAAAATGTAAACAAACCTTGACAAAAGGAGGTGGTTTAGTATAAAGTGTCGAATTACCAGAAGCCTATAGAGAAGATACAGCATCGTTTTCAAAATCCTCTAAAATCCATAATAATGATCTTAATGAAGAAAATCACTGACTTATTAAACAGACTATAGTTAGTTAATAAAAGTAGATCAGATTCGTCTCCAGACCACAACATACTGTAGCTGCTTTAAAATACTGACAACAGTTTTCGTACACAGTCGATTATTAAAATTGATACCTATTTTATTTAAAAATCGGATATAAAAATCGAGTATTTTGGCAGTGCTTTGTGGCTTCGAATATCTAATATACAAAAACTTAAGTACCTACAACTTAAGTATACAGAATGTCTCAACGTCTTTTATAGACCCAACAATTCACCAAAAAAAGGAGTTCCAATAAATCTAAAGAATAATTACAGAAATTTTTAGAATTTTGGCAAGATCACGGACAATAATCTATTAAAGTCACTTTGGGTCTTAAAGGATCAGTTTCCTAAGTAAGTGTGAAAGTTGGCTTTAATAAAAGGATACTTTAAAGTATGTAATTCTATTATTTAAAGGCAATCTCCTTTTATTTAAATTAATTGTTTCAACTCTTACTTTATGGAAATTATTCGTAATAAATATGGAAAGATAAATACTTATCTTGAATTTTCAGTCTTTCAAAGCGTTTTAAAATGGACCTACCTAGGTAGACCAGAATACATATTAAAACGCTTTGGAAAACTATGGAAATTCAAGAGAAGTATCTCCTTTTATTTATTTATGAAACCTTGCTTTAAGAAAATGCAATTAGTAAAAGTATATTTTTTAATCTCTACTTCCAGAAATTATAATCTCCTTAGTGTTAAAATAATTAAATGTTTCTATGAACAACAATTCTTTAGATATAATTTATTTTCATATTTAAAAATTGAACCTAAAAAAATTTATTTATGCAATCTATTTCTACGTTATGACATCCTGCGTTTAGATGATATGCTTTACAATTAAATTTCTAATTAAAAAATGATATGTACAAATATAAATATATAAGTCTTGGACTCTTATGTTCAAGGGATAAGCTGATTACAGATGATGTTATAATTTTATGTAAACAATACCTAGTGTTAAATAAGAAAAAATACAAAAGTAATGTGTCTCTATTCTCTCTCACCTTTAAATCAAGAATAATACAGTACATAAAAGATAATATGTTGTCTTTTAAAAAGAGATATTGTGTAAAAAAATGTTAATAGTACATAAAAAATGATAATCAAATATATATATTTTTATCACACCTTAAATTATAAAGTACATTTTATTACAAACAAATTATCAATTTTGTAAAAAATAAATCAGTCTGAAAATTTCGTAATATTTCTTAATTGGAAATATTGCATGGAATTTAAATATTATGGTAGAAAAAGTAAAATAAAACAATTTCAAAACAATTATTTTTTTGAAGAAAAAAATAAACTAGTTGAAATTACAGAAATTCCACTTAAATTTTATAAAAAAAGTAATGTTTTAAATGTATTTGTTTAACTTTACATACTTATTTCCAATTTATCTTTTTGTAGATCATAGAACAGTAATATCTCGCACACACTTACAAATTATAAAATAAATAAACTTAATACTAAAATCAGTTACAAAAACCGTGTCAACAGTTCAATACATTCTATTAACATGGAAGCATACGATATATTAAAAATTAGTGATCAAAACATTTGGTTTTTGTGCCTTAACAAATACATACATTTGTATTTACATAGATTTAAGTACATCGGCAATTTGTGATGAGATGTCTGTAAAGGATGGCCGTTTGGGTGGATTCCTATTCCAACAAGAATCCTGCAAAAATATAATAAATATAAGATAGCAGAACAAGACAATAGGTTGTTTTCCTGCAGCAATTTATGTATTAAACAACAATTATTTCCTCGCTTTTGCATTTTAACTAATTTACATAACAATTTATTGTTGGCACTTCTTTAATTATTCCTTTACTTAATGTCAGAAGTTAATTACTTCTGACAAAAGCAATCTTTTCTTTAATTATTATAATGCAATTAGTAAATTTAACTCACTTGTAAAGCGACTAGTCCTTCTACTGTAGTTGCGTGAGGTTTCCATTCAATTTTCTTTTCCTTTAGTTTATGGAGAAAAGTATTATCGTTAATTTTCGATTGTGGCAAGTCTCCTTGGGCGAATATTTCCCACATTAAAACACCAAATGCATAAACATCACTCTTTGTTGAATATTCATCTTCATAGACAGCCTCATATGGAAGCCACCTTAGGGGAATAATCTAAAAAAAACAATAATTATATAATATATCGTAATAAAGAAATCAGTCGTTAAGGTAATAATCGCTGTGTGTTCTTGACATTTCTTGTTGGGTTAATAAATAAATGAGCATAAAATAAGAAAAATAGCTCAATTTTTTTTTAATGATGACAATTGTCAAATATTCATTAAGAAATTACATCGAGTGCAATGATCTCTCATACTTATAAGTCAGCAATTCATAAATGTCATTTTGCCATAGATGAGCTGTGTCAAATGTTATCCATTATGTTATCAGGAGTCAATTAACATATCGTTCTTGTAAGTTCGTCAGTAAATAAAAAAGTTAACTTAATTTTTTTAGAGATGACAACTCAACACCAGACGAACCGTCATTGATTTTTACAATTTACAATTTCTTGCTACAATGAAATATGTAACTTACATGGTTCACATGTTTGCAATATTCTTGACTGTAAGGATCCCTAGTCAACCTTGGAAGACCCACTTTGGCCACTAGAACAGAAGATATCAAACAGTTCCTAGCTGCCAGATCTTTATGAACCTGCCGATTATTAGACAGATATTCCATGCCACGACTCAGTTGCTGAAGAATAGCTACAATTTGGACTGGTGTAAGAGGTGGAGGTGTGCCAGTTTGTGTGGCGAGGAGAAATTTTTTCAAATCTCCCTGAAAAATAAATAGAAGACTTTTTTATAGTATAAAAGAAAAGATGCTAAAATAAAAAAAGTATTTTGAACAATTATTGCTAGCAGATGATTGGTCAGATAGAGGACATAAGAAATTTAAGTGAATATAAAGAAACAAATATAAGAACAATTAAATAAAATTAAAAATCATTTACCCAATCACTGTGTTCTAAAATCATAAAATGTGGCTCTGCTTCTCGACAAAGTCCAAATAACTTTGTAATATTTTCATGCGACAATTTGTTGAACAAGTCTATTTCTCTTTTAAACTCTTGTAGGCACAATTCGTCTTTGGTATTGTTTAAAGCTTTTATTAGTACGTGTATTTCTTTATCTTCCACTGGCGCATCATCAGATGTCGATTGGAAATTCTTAGAATGTCTCTTGTTATTTGTGACGATGCTCTTGGAAATTCTTGAAACCATAACGTCACCAAATTCTCCTCGACCTAGATAAAAAGAAAAAGTATATAATTATTTATTTGGTAAAATATGGAATAATTTTTTGTTATAATGATTTTACATCCATTTTTAGATCTACAAAATGAGGCTTTAAGATAGAAGTTTTATTTGAAACTCCTATAAAAAAAATCTAAAAATTTAAAATTTATCAGTATGTGCATAAAGAAATGTTGCAAATACAAGTTATTCTTTAAAGAATTGCAGTATAAGATAGTACTACTATTGACTAAAATGGACAACAAAATTGTTATTTTTTGAGGATTGAAACATTTCGTGAGTTCCGCAGAGTCTCACAAAAAACCCGGAATATTAGATAGTGACAAGGAGAGAAACTAATATTCCAAATTACTAGATGTAATTCGTATAAATGATAGAGCAATAGAAAAAATAAATCAATTAAATTTAAATATTCTATACTGTTACAATTAAAAAACTTACCAATTAATTTTAGTTCCTTTAAATGACTCCTAGACAAAGCTAGTTTGTCATATAGACTTGATTTTGACTTTTTGGAGTGATTCGAAGACTGCGAATTTGTAGTTTCAGCTCCGTCGCTTCGTTGTCCCTCCTTGTGATTATCGAGCCCATTTAATTTTGGTTTTGCAATAAGTGAGCTTGCACCGTTGATTGGCTCTTTTAGTTCAGTGTGCTCGATATCTCCATTCTCGGTTTTGGTCACTACAAATAATTTATTTCAGATTTCTACAGCAATTTTAGTTAAAATAAAATTTTGAAATTAGACTAAAAGTATTGACAGAAATATGTTAAACTATATGATATAGAAGCTTACCATCTCCGAGAGGAATTTTTCTTGATTTTCTCCTGTACCTACACCAAACCATTAGTCCAATGACCAATATTATGTAAGCCCCAGCTACAGACATAGTAATTAAAACCGCTTTCGTCACTGTAGAATCACCAGCATGTAGGCTCTCTAGTGCTGTAAAATTATAATATAGTTTTGAATAAATACATCTGTTCAGTACAAGAAAGAATATTATTTTGATATTTAAATATTAAGACAGTTATTGTATTTCAAAGATGTTAAACAATTCTCTTAGATTGTATCAGAAGAAGTATCAAAGTGATTAATGTAATTAATAGTTTTTAACGAATATGTTTATTTATCTTTAATATAATTGACTTGTTTAATAAATAAGCGACACAAAATACCCTTTCAACCATTACTTTTTAATATAAATTCACTTACAATGAACAATTAGTTGTACTTCTTTTCTGTTTAGCCCAGCACTGCTGCCAGCAGTACAGCCGTATTTGTTTTCATCTTCCTTCCGGACTTGTTTAATGTATAAAGTTCCGTTGTCCAAAACCTTAAATCTTTCTAAATCAAAATCGTTCATATTTAAATTTTTATCCCATTGGATGGTTGGTTTGGGATCACCTTCTACAACGCAATCAATAGATACTGATTCCCCTTCGATGGCTTCTGTGGGTGTCTTTGGAAGAACGCTAAATTTAGGAGCAACTGAAATTACAAAAATTTTCCATTAGCATTCGTCTCATTAAAATTTAAGTAAACAAAGATAATCTTGAATAATAGTCAGATTAGAGTCATTTATGTCTTATTTGCTCAAAGTTATAATCTGATAAAAATATTCCGCTGTTGTACTCGTATATATCTACCACAATTGGTGATAGGCTCAACATATTTCTTGTTTAGTGAACACTTCACTGTTTGCTGATAGGAAATGACTGTCACGATACTCACCTTCTCTAATTTCATTTGGCCATTTTTTTCTTTTTGAAGTTATAAAAGTGAACGTAAGTACCTAGATAAGTGGCATATATTCGTTGGAGTATTACAGTAATTTGACTTTATGAAAAGCATATGGTAGGTATATTTTATTATATATTATATATTGTATAGATGTCTGGATAGAATATTGTTTGTTTTTCTTATGTATTAGCAAATTAAAGTTGCATAGAATTATATTTTAGTAACCCTCTGAATCTTTTTATATTGCTTCTTACTATACATATTATTTTTTGTAACAGCCAAATGTCTGTAACTAAATTAGTTGAACACGTAAACCCCCAGGAAATTCGATTGCTTTATTTCTGATAGGGTGCACTCGTTCCACCTGAGCCCAAATTCTTAATCTTATTCTACGAGAGCATGCACGTGCTCTTGGTTTTCGAGTAGAACATAAATAATCTCAAAACCTAATCTCATTTATGTGTCGTATTGACGTTCTCTATTTGAACTAAATATTTATAAACATCACATTTTCGTTGTAAGACGGAAGGATCATTGAAAAATGTAATGGATTGAAGATGCTTGGAATATATTTTAGATGGAATATACCACGAACGGCGCGAACATGCAGGGAATATTCATGCAATATTTTTGTCGCACCTGGGTACTCGCATTTAACATGGAGAGACAAAATGTTCTAATAAAATTATTGGATAAATTGAATTTCTTAACAGTCTTTACAATGTATCAAAACAAATGGAATTTTGGGTTTTTAGGTACCTATTTGTTAATAAAACACAAGCTCCTGCACTTGCATACACCCTTCCAAGATTGGACAGGGTTTTGTATTTCCTATTAGCAAGTTTTACAGTGTTTAATTAGTACAAAAAATATTTTAGAAAAAATCTGAAATTTTCCGAAAAAAGTTATTGGTGCTAAGATAACTTTGATATGTAAAAAATGTACTTTATAAATTTGACAAGAAAAACTTCATAATATTTTGTTACTATAGTTTAATAAAATTGAGGCTAAACACTGATTTGTTTGTTTTTAAAGATACATTTTCCATACATATATATAAAAATTGTAGTATAGTTTTTATATTACACCAAATGTACTGATTCAGTATCTTTGATTTCAAAATAAAATTCATTTGTTAACTTCAACTTTTGTACTTTGTATTTGCAATGTATAATTAGATCAGATTTCTAGGTTTGTAAATTTTCAAATTTAACCAACCTGATGGGAGTCCGATATCCTCATGTTAGTATAGATAAAATTTGCAAACTGTTTACATACTTTGGTGGAAGTATTTCTTTTTCTATTAATGCATAAATAGCGTATATTACTTACCAACAACATCTATAGTAATTGAAGCATTAATAACCCCTTGGCTGTTACTAGCAATACAATTGTATCTTCCTCTGTCAGTCGCCAATACATTATTGAAATGCAGCGTACCATTCATATCTGTTATGTGGCTATTCAAATTCTCTACAGACATTCCTTCTTTTTCCCAACGAATCATTGGGGGTGGAGTTCCTTGAGCCTTGCAATGAACTTTTGCAATACTACCTAATTCCATTTTTTTGTTGACAGGAGCAGGAACAAATCTTAGTTGTTCTAAAAACAATAATAAACCAAATGAAAATTGGACGTACAAATATGTTTTAAAAACACTGCATTGATGAAGTTAGTTATTTAATTAAAATATTTGCTGTTGGAAATTAGTTTTACAACAGATAATAACTTGACTAATCAAATAGTGTTTGTGTAGCCCTGCAGTACTTAAGGGGGAGCAACTACTGAGCTGTTAATGATTAAGTCTTGAAAGTTCTTAAAATAATTGAAGTAATATCATCTACTTACCTATCACAGATATAGTGGCAGGTTTAGAGAAAATGGGCTTCTGTCCAGCAGTGATAACTTCACAAACGTATTCTCCTCTGTCAGTAGCTTGAGTATTACTAATTACTAACGTTCCATTATGTTTAAAGAATTTAATTCTTGGATAAGACCCCATGGATTCGTCGTAATCATGTTTTAACGATTTTCCGTCTTTTCTCCATTTTACCGTAGTGTGTTCTTTGGATGCAGACTCAAATTCGCAAGTCAGCACGGATCTATCGTTTTCATCAACCGTTACACTTTCTGGGGGAACGACGATTTTGGGTTTGGCTAAAATGCAAATTTAGGTAATATAGAAAATTCTTTACTGGGTTTATTGTAACATAAAAAAGAAGTCAACATTGGAATAGGGTCATTTTTAAAGCTGATTATGGTTTTATATACTTACTGGTAACGATAACTTCAACCGTTTTCTCAGTTTTATCTGCAATATTCTCAGCAACGCACTTGTAATGCCCGGCATTTTCTACTTTTACGTTTTCAATGATAAGTCTACCATCGTCAACTCTAATTTCACCAGTATCAGATATCTGAAACAACGAGAAGTAAGCTAAAAATATTTAACGTGAATAAATAAAAATTGTTACTCTAAGTAGATACAGAACAGCTATATTAATGTAATATTAAATTCAATTAGGATTTAAAGTACATAGCAAAGGACAATTTTTAGATTTAGAATGTTTATAATTTTTTATAATTATAACACAAAAAGCTATTTCCAAATTTGTTTTGATTATAAAAAAAAACAAGGGAGCTACATTGTGTTACCAGAATGTCATTTGCTTATTTGGTGATGTGCAATTATTGATAATTTTATTTTCTAAAAAATTTTTGTAATAGACTGAAAAATTTTAAACAGTAATTATCTACATCAAATGGTGTTAGCTTTTACTAATAATTTGCTTTCATATTTAAAAACATAATTAAATATAAACCCAAAAAGTAAAAAAAAACTGGTACAATGTAAAATTATGAAATTATCTTATTGAAAATTTCATAATTTTTCTTTAATTGCAAACAGGTTTAAATTTTTTTATAAATATTATAAGGGAAGAAAATAAAAAAAATATACAGTTACAGTTAGTAAACATCGATCCTATAGAAATGAAGTTAGCATTACTTTTTTAAAACAAAGCTTCATATTTTATCGAAAGATTTAAAAATGTAAATGATTTGCTTTAATATAAAACAAGCGTATATCTATTTATTTTGATTTAATGAACTCTTCCTTTTAGTCTAAAATTTTTTACTACAACAAATTAATAGTTTTTGTATACGAAATGTTCATTTTCCACTTGTATTATTTTCTGCATTCGCCTTAGAAATTACAACTATTCCGTACTTGTTAAATAATATTCTATTTGAACATTATTTACTTACTGTGTGTCTGTGTCGATTTTCCCACCATTTTTTAGCACGCGGTAAGCTTTTAGGTTCTAAACATGTTAATTGAAATATAGAACCCTCCCCTACAATTCTTCTGGAGTTTTCTGGCAGTGGTGGTTCAAATGAGGTAGAAGTTAGTGGTTCAATATCTAGAAATAAATAAATAAAATAAACCAACAATAGAGAATGACAAAATAGTACTAATCAATGAATAGGTAATGCTTTGCACAGTGTGTATTCAGAATGTCTGTTGGTGTCTTTTCCATAGCGTAGTAATTTAAAGGCGTTCTATTCACACAAGATTCTATGCTCGGCTTTTCAACAGGCTAGTTATATATTCAGATATGATCGACAACACACAGGGTGATCCAGAGTAATGAAAAATATAACTATTTTAATACATGAGACATCGATATGATTTTTTTATACTAAACCTACATTTCTGCTGCATGCTTTTGTTTATATATAGGGGTTCCAATATTATAATACACAGGAATTACATTTATTAAATGAATGTTATTTACAGTTGTCCTTCAACGTGATAATATGTCACTTTTTTACAAAATTCCTAATATTTCAAAAATTTATGACTTCCAAACCATTGGAGATAAGGTTGATTTTATGATTATGATTTTATGAAAATGATTAACTTATGCATGTCCAAAAAGACTTTTCAGTGGAACCGTCTATACATTATACAGGAACCGGAACAGGAACCTTTCTTAACAAACTTCCTAAAGATATCGGGTAATCTGTTAATTCTGACATTGTTGCTACAACTGATAAATATGTTATACTCGTACTAGTATGATCTTGGTGAAGCAATAAATACTATCGATCATGGCCTATAAATTGTTTGGACAGAATAGACAGAAATTGGAATTTTTGTGGTGTTAGTAGAGAATTCAAAATTGAGTTCTCGTTAAATTGCTACAGAAACAGGAGTTTGGCAAAGCAGCATTAATTGCTTTAAAAGAATTTACAGTATAATGTTATTAGTATTACATTGAACATCTTCAAATAACTTTTTGGAGATAATTTTCAAAATCGAATAAATTTTTTTAATTAATGCTCAATTTAGTTAATAGTGACAGCAGCTTTGTGAATTAAAGTTTATTCAGTGATGTAATAATATTCAAAAACAACAGATACAACATTTATCATTAAGCAATTGCAATTCTTCATTGAATGCGTACCATTGATCTTTAAAAACAGATGATCATTGAATGTTTGGGGTGCAATTCTGTGAGATCAAAATGACCAGTCCTTATTTTTTAACGATGTTTTGAATGAAACAAGATATTCGGGTTTCTTCAAATTACTCTCCGGTTTTACTGGAAATGTAAATTTGATTACAAGGAAGAGCATGTACGTTATCATAATATAGGGAGAGGAAAAGTAACCGTTTGGGTTTCCGGGTTCTCTCGACCTAACCCCAATTGATTATTTTCCCGTGGGGATTTCTTAAAAACAAAGTTTCTAGCGTTAGGCCAATAACTACCGACGATATGATTAGAATTAGAAATTAGAATAAGGGATGCATTTCGTTCAATTAATTAAAACATTCTAACTCGTGTTAAACTTTCGTTTTAGGAAAACTGTATAGGACGAAATGGTAACGACTTTGACCATGTATAAGAAAAATATTTGAATTTTTAATATTTTTTTTCCGATACATGTTGATATTTGTTAATCCTATTCCATATCAGTATATATCCAGTTGATTTTGGCATTATTCCTGCATGTCTTCTCAAAAAACATGATAGATATATGTAAAGAAAAATAAAGCAAATCAAAATTACAAGCAAAAAAGCCTTTTTACAATAATTGGGCAGCTGTGTATAAACGAAAATATATCTAAAAAATCAAATACCAAGAAAGTGACAAAACTTTTTTGTAACTCTTGGTTATTCTTATTATTATTAATAATACTAAAAACAAAATTGTCGGTCCCCCAGGTCCCGAGTTCGAATACAGGCATGGGCGTGGATGTATTTTTGAATGTCACTATTTATAATTTCAAATATAACTTTGCTGAGTCTGGCTGAATGAGATAATTACACGAGGACCAATAAACAAATACTTACATGCTAATTTTAGTTCGGCAGTGTAAGTCTGAGGAACCTCTGCAGATTCGCTCCTTATTCCCAAACAACTGTAAAGCCCTTGGTCTGAGTCCTCCACATTGTAGATTTGTAAAGTTCCATTAGAGTGGACTGTGATTCTAAAAGAAATGCACATATAATTATAATTTATAATAATAACTTTCTAAGAAAAACAAAGAGTAATAGAAATCTAATATAGTATTGAGAAATCAAATTCCATTTCCTAGAAGAATCTTAATGTTGAAAATAATAGACGATGTGATGTATAATATTGAACAACTACCTGTTAGTATTTCCCAGCCTTTCATCTTTGAAGTACCATTCAATAACATCTGCATTTTGGTACGAACAATCAAAAAACGCAGTAGTTCCTTTTTTGACGATTGTGTCTGAAGGCACTATTTGAATGAGCGGTGTATGGCTTTCTATTAACAAAGAATCAAATCGTTATATTAGGATTTACAAAATAAATACGTTGATACAGTGTGTCCCAATAAATATAGTGATAGACTTTAAAAACCTGTGCGAATCTTGTTAATTTAAACGAAAAAAAAATGATGTTACTTTAAATGGAACATCTTGTATGTTTTTATATAATTAAAAACTACTCTTCAAAACTGTCTAGTTATATAGTATGACCCACCTAAATTGGAAAACCACCATAGTAAATTTTTTTTTTAAATTTTATGTATTTAAATCTTTATTTTGAGATAAGGTTTCATTTCAGAGTTCTTCCAATTTTCAGGGTACATTATGATATTTTTTTATAGCCAAACATACAGAAATTTCATTAGCGATTTTTTTATCATAAAAATAAGTACGCCACTGGATTTAAATGTACCCCAAGAAGATATGACTCAACTTTTATTAAAATATGTTTATTAATAAAAAAGTTATGAGATGGCCGATTTAAAAAATATCATGTAGAAGTTTACAAAATGTCAATCTGCAATTTTTTTACCAAAAAAAAACGACTATACAATTTTATTAAAATATGTTTATTAATAAAAAAATAAATTTTAAGTTGAAATTTTATAAAATATTACCTCATGTATTCTGAAAATTTAACTTTTTTATTAATAAACATATTTTAATAAAAGTTGAGTCAAAAATTTCTAGATTTTTGAGTATGAAAAAATTTCGCAGTGTGATTTAAAAATTGAAATAATTCTTTGAAACCTTGTCTCCAAATAAATTTTTTGAAGCATAAAACTTAAAAAAAAAATAAATATTAAAATCAGTTAATAAAAGTGGTCATGTTTTGCTTTTAATAATAGAAATATTTCAATTTTAATTTAAGAGGACACTTTTAGATTTTTGAAAAAACAGAATAAACAACTGACGACTATTAATAAAGTGCTACAAAAAAATAATCAATGATTTGTAGTTATAAACATTGCTAGAATCTTAGAAATTTCCAAAAGACAAGTTCATTGGTGTCTCAAAATTCAGATATATCAAAAACTTTATTCGATAGACTATATATATGAGAAAAGATGGATATTATACGAAATTAATTCAGAAATGAACAAAATACAATATTAATTAAATCTGAAGAAACAACTTTTCACTTTTATGGAATTTGTAAATAATAAACATAATTGACAACAATGGGGTTCATAGGATATTAATGAAATTGATAGTGATAGACCTTAAAGTTAGGTTTGATAAGTGTTGTCCATAAAAAAAATATTACCCTTTATTTACTGAAAAAATAACAGATGCCAATTGTAGGGATATGTTGGAATAGTTTTAATTCAGAATTTAATAAAAAATGAATGTATGAATGAATGAAATTTTAGTTGGAGCAGTTTTTTGGCCCTAACGATGTCTTGAGTTGACTGTTGCAGATGTTTTTCTCTGGAAATACAATGTCGGATATTATTGACTACCTTCTTCCAGATATATCAGAAACATCATCTGAAAATTTTTCTCTCATTTTCTCAGCAGGAAATCTTATTGTTTCGACTTATTTCTACAAACTGAGGTAAGCACGTAATAAAAACGAAAGGAGTATTTACGAATTATTTAAAATTTATTAAATTTATTTTATCACACTGTTAACATTGGGTATTACTAATAATGTTTATATTACATTATTAAAAATACAAAAGGTTTTTCCGAGTTTTAAATAAAAACTAGCCCCGACTGTTATTTTTCCAATAAAGATATCCCCTATTATAATTTTGTATGGTTCTGACATCTAATGGCAAGTATTTCTGCAAACCCAAATAAGGCTAGTACAAGTAATTGATGATTTTGATTTTTGGGGCATTGGGGGAATTAGTAGTCAAATTTTAGAAAATAGTATTGGTTGAAGAATATTCCAAGATATTTTCGTATTGACTTATTATCCAAATATTGCTTCACTAGCAAACTGTCAATGTAAGTCTAGGGAAGAATTTTTACCTGCATAATATTTAATTATTTTCTTTTTAGAAAAAGTAGGTATTCCAACATGCAAATTTCTCAAATCTTATAACAATTTTGTTTAATATCAGCAAATGAATACGTAATTAAATCGTTGCGTTATGTGGGAGTTGCGGGTATAAAAGATAAAATATTTTTGTCGCCTGATATGAAAGAAAATAAAAAAATAATTTATATTACCAAAAATATTATCTACAAATAAGAGATATTGACCATATGCAAATTCATAAATGAAATGAGACGATAAAAATTAATACAAGGTGCGCTACGGAATTTCCCATGATTGTATATTTAATCCAATAAAAAACATGTGTCATCAGATAAAATTAAAAGTTGAATGAAAAAGCATCACCCACTTTAACCATAAGTGTACCCAATAGATTTTATTAGAGAAATGATAGATAATATTCTTATGATGAGTTCAGTAGAACACGGAGATAAATTTTCAATAAATTAAGGAATAGCAAACAATATTCTTAGATTTCTTCCATTTTTTTGATACTTACTGTACTATTTAGAAGAGTAGCTTTATGTAGGTTAATATGTAAATTATTGAATATTAAATTAAAATATGTAATGATATAATTAATAATTCAACTAAAAATTAAGCAAAGAAACTGACAAGCTTTAATATTTTTTAGTGAATTTCATAGAGATCAATACTATAAATTATAAATATTAAAGTTATTCTCTTTATAAAATATTCTAATTTCGTTTCTGTTAAATCTGAGCTTTACTGATAATCATCTTAACATAGGTAGTAGGTAAATACGAAATATCTTGGAAAATACTTTACATGTAAAAAGCTGCCAACATTAGCATATTACCATGGGGCCTGGTATTGATTGGATATTTGAACTGTCAGGAAAAAAAGAAATAGACCTACCGGGAACAGCCAGTGCGAAATTTTTCGTGCTATGTTGTATTCCGGCCTCGTTCCTGGCGACACATCTGTAAACGCCATTGTCAGACGGTTCCACGGACTTGATGTGCAACCTTTTCTTTTTAATTTCAAGCCTCGCTGATTTCGTTAAATGGTCTGTGTTCCTGTAATCAAAAATAATGCTCGTCAGTTTTGTCTCTTTTTACCCCTTATTCTCGATTCCAAGGAGGTGTTTTTAATTTTTTTCAAATCTTGACGTTTTTCTTTTATCGATTAGATTCTATGATTATATTTGTATACGCTTGCGAACCTCAAATATTGAAAGAACAAAGTATAACATTTTAATCTAAAATAACGCTGGTATCGAAAACAAAATCATTTATACTTTTTATTTGTGGAATTTTATTCTATTGTAACTTCATAAATGGTAAATGTAAAACTTATTTAGCTATTGTTGTTGTCTATTTAATTATACCAGGTACCCAATGTCAATTATATTGTTCATAGCGAAGCAATATTAATTAACATACAGGTTGTCCTAGGAGTTCGAACGCAAAACTTTGGAGATAGAGGGACTAAAAATAATGATTTTCAGATTTAATTCTTTTGGTACTTGTTACTTTAATCTGTTATAATAGCATTCTGTAGTTTAGTGAAAATTTTATAAGTATTTGTGGAAAAGCAGAAAATATGAAATTTAAATTTACATGGAATATCTTTTTTAATGTTTTTATTGATGTTTTCATATTTTTACTTTTGTTGAATAAAGGTGTATTAGTATTCATTAAATTTAACTTTAACAAGTAAATATAGATTATTAAATTAAAAAAATTAAAAATAGTTTTATTCTTAAGACGGAATGTTCAGATTTATTAATAATTTAATAGTAATACGTTTCGCTTTAAGTCTTTTAAAAAATGGTGAACACGCATTAATGTGCTATGCGATAATAAAATAGCACATATCTTTTAAACCGTTTATTTTATTGAATTATTACAAGAGGACATTTTTCTTTCAAACATGTTTGAGGAATTTAGGTGTCAGGTTTAAAAGTGAATAAAATCATAGATGAAAAAAAATATGCCTCATTAACCATTGAACTTAGTCCGCACCTGAGTTCTCAAGGATAGTGCAGATTTGTTTACAACCCAGCAAGTGCGCATTTATGGTGTCTATAAATGGTTAATTTTTTAATTTATTTTAAATACATACACCCTCTATATTGATAATTAAGTTCATTACATCTAAAGAAAATATAAAAATCAATTTCTTAAGACAAGAAAATGAAGGCAAATTGTGGATTGGACGTCTTAGACACAGTAATAATAAGAATTGTTATAATTTTTATTTATTTATTGAGATTACGAATATTGTTTTCATTATAAAACATATTCTAGAGCTGATTTTTCATTACAAGTAATACACAAAGATTTAATGGATCCTGAAATCCAATTTCTTACGACCTGTCAACATTCATTGAAGACTTGATACATTTTCCAGGGTGTAATCCAATGAAAGCGAAGTATGAAGCGTTTAAACATTTGAAAACTTATATAGCAATAAGCAACTCTAATTTTAATTTTTTGTTTTCTATCGGCTTCGAAATGATACTCAATTACATTATTGCCTACGTTTCGTCTATATATTTAGACTTCATTAGTGCTAAAATAGTACGGTCCAAAATATAATATTATTCAAGATAAAACATACATAGAAGATTATATAATACATACAATAAACTGACTAGAAATACTTTCTTTATCGAACCAATTGATTATGTATACCACAGCCACTTACTTATATTTATGTAGTTATGCCTCAATATAAAAAAATTGTAAAATTGATTATATATATATATATAATTGATTATAAATTACAGTGTTCAGAACATAAGAAGTTAATTAGAGCATTCTATACAGTATTTGATTAATATTGATTAATACATCATCAACTTCCAACCATGATTGACTATAAATTAGTAGAAACTCTTTCGAATATGGGCTAGAATCAATCTATTACTATGTCTGATATTTCCAATCATTTGATGATTACGTGAACGTACTGTTTTGGCATTTCTTGGAAAAGCTAAAATTATGATGAAATTTATGCTCGAAATAACAAAAAACAATAGCTTAAAGCTGCACAAAAATAAATCGATAACATATGCCATAATAAAACATGAACATTGACGAAGTTAATATAAGAACTCATAAAGTGCCTAAAGGTTTCTCCTAGAAGCAGGGTTTTGTAATTGAGATTGAACTTATTTGCAACTTAAAAGTTTATAGGGGTTTAAGCAATCTCCCAGCATAATAATTTCTAATGAAACATCTTAGAAAGCTACATTCCTTTATGGGATTTATGTAGTTCTTAATAAAGTAAAAGATGTGATTCGCGCACAAAAGTTTTAATTTTATCTGGTATGTAATTGAAAATAAATTTAATGGCTTGAAACTAACTTTATATTAAGATACATTCAGTTGAAGCCTAATCTAAGAAAGTGAATAATTCAGGAAACTGTAAGTTATTGAAATGAAACAATCCGCTCGCTGCAATTATCCTCTAATTATAAAACAAAAACTTGAATATGAAAATTATGTAGAAACATCTATAGAATAGGAAAATAAAAAGTAATAATAAAAGTATAAAGAGAAAATGGTGTTGGAACCAAAAAGAAGGTAGGCAAGAAATATAATTATGTAATTGAATGTGAGAAAAAGAAAAAATTCCCTATAAAACAGAAAAGAAAAATATATATATATAAAATGGTCTTAAGACATCAAAAATATATTAGAAATTTGTTAAATGTTAACTAATACGGAGAGTTGCAAACTGACTTCAACATCCATAAAAACAAAGAATTAGAAACTAATTTAGGTTCTGAGCGTATTAGAGGTATCAAGCCTCAAAAAAGTTAGTACGAAGCATGCATGTCCTCAGAAAAATTAGCACGAAGTATGCATATAATACTTCCCGTTATTTCAAATCTAACCAAAGGACATTAGTTGATTGATGTCTATTAGGCAAACGATCAAGACAGAAAAAGTCAAGATCTGATTATGTTCTAACAATATTTAGTGAAACAGTTTCTTGGGCTATGAATAAGCATTCAACAATTGCCTTATAATTAACTGGAGCCAAATTTGTTACACTTGTTACTGAGGCAGCAGAAGTTTCATGGGTTGAACAATTAATCAAAATAAATTAAAATGAAGATTAAAGCAATTCCTTTAATTTATGATGATAATCAATCTTGGATTTATTCGCTGCAAAGAAAGGAACTTAAAAGAAAGAAACACATCGATATAAAATATAATTTTATTCCTGATTCGTATAAAGATAGAATAATTGACATAAAATATTCAAAGCCTAGTGAACAACGTGCAGATCTGTTTACGAGGGGTTCCCAGTTTTAGAAGTTTGAGAAGTCCTTATGTTACTTGGGGTTAGAGAATTTGAAAGAATAAAATTGAGGCGGGATATTAAACTAAGGGTTCTTTACAATTTATTTCGAACCCACACTATATTGTTTAGGTCGGTTCTATTATTCTAGTTACTGAATGTCAATTATAATTTTAAAAAATTTTGTAGTTAAATTAATAAAGAACTTCATAATTTCATCCTAAGTGTAACTTTTTTTAAACTGCTACAGCTCTGCTTACAGCAAGTTCTCATTTGGAATAAATATATCATATTTTCTTAATTAATCGAAAATCAGATTTGATAAGAATTACTGTTGTCAGAATTAGTTATTGATATGAAAAATCTTCCATCAATTATTTTTCCCTAACATGCAATGGATACTGTCAGAACATTTATTCACAAAATACGTGATGTAATATTGAGGTGTCATCTGGGGAGGTCCATTTGAGTGGTTTCGGTGAGCGAGGGCGTTAAAATGTGTACGGTCCCTTTAATTTCCCAATAGTGGTAGCACTGATATGCGATATAAAACAGGAAACAGCGGGTTGCCACTAAAACGCTCGTTGGGGACGCTAATTTTGTTTTCCTTCGGAAGTGTGTGCATGTTAATACGTGAAACTCGCTAACAGTTCATTGTTACTTCATATACAGCAAGTTTGCTGATTTGATGAAACATCTCGTGCAGTTTTAACAAGCGATTAACAAGAAGAGGAGATATTTGTTTTACCAACTTTTTTATGTGAAAATGGAAAAGCACGCGAAATAAAATTGACATAACATTGAACTAACAAAACGTGTATTTGCTGTAAACTTAAAAATTAGATTTACTACATGAAACCTTATTTAGAATAACTAAATTTATGTATTATATAAAGTATATAGTTTGCATCATCTGGTTGAATCAGATAAAATCGGACAGAGAATAAATGGACATTCTTGAGAACAAAATATGAAGAAATTAGGTATCGAAATTTATATTTTAAAATATATGATGCATATGTAAAAGTATGAAATCTATTATTTCATAATCGGTAAAAAACCAGAAAATTAAATGTATTCCGTGATTTTTTTATATGTTACGTCATGTATGTGAGCATTTGTGATATTTTTAATTGGAAATCGCGACAACCGTATCAATAGGAAGATTAAATTTTGTATACTGTCAAAAGTAATATTTAAAAACTGACAACAAGTTGCTACAATTACTACAAGAGACGCGTGAGAATGCAGCTTTTTCATAATAAAATATCAATAACATATGGTACTGAGTAAATAATTCCAAATAAAAGTAAAGAAGAACATTATTGTTTTTTTTTAAATATTGGTATCTTATTAAGATTGCTACCTACACATTCTCCTTAATTAATTCTTATGTCAAGTAGTTAATGGTGATACATCAAAAATATTGAAAAATCGATTTTGAATTTATCTTATTGAAACGATATTAATTGTAAATATGTGTAATGATTGGTTGTGTAGTGAAAACCTAGACTAAAAAAGAGTTTTGTACTCTATTTAATAGTAAATATCCCTTGAATCAATTTATCTTTTTGCAGAATTTAATAAATGGTGAACAAATTCAGATTAACGAGCCATATAAAACATTTCCTTAAAGGTAGTAAAAAACAAATACCGGAAAATAAGAAACCATATGTTCTGCTAGCATTTTAAGACCATCGCCATACCAATTTACCTCAAGTAGTGGAAAACATTGACCTTTCAATAGTTCCTAGAACGCTAAAAAAGGGAAAGTGGAATCTCTTAGAAAGTTAATTTAGTTTAGAAATTTCTGGAAGGTGATTTTTATAAACGGAAAAAATAACAGAGATCAGATATTTAAAAAAAAAAAGTTTACGAAACTCCATTCCTTCTAAATGATCATGAAAACTATTAGACTTGTCGATATTGGATGGACTCAAAATTTATATTGTATGCAGTGGTATCAGACTCAATACTCAGAAAAATTGAAGGTTTTAGTGAAAATAATAAATGGTAGGATAATAGTTTTCGTAAGAAATATCGCGATATTTATAAATTGTTTTGTAAACTTAATCGTTGGTTTTACAAGCTGATGCGCCCTCACTTTATGTTGTATTTATTGCTAAGGAATGAATTACTTGGAGAAAGTATATAAAATTAAGTTCATTGTATAGATCGGAATTATGAATTAAATAACCATCTATGTTTCCAAATGTAACTGACTTCTCTTGAGTACATTTCATTAATATATTTAAAAATTTAAATATACCATAATGGGTCACACAGTGTAGATGATTTAAAATAAATATTTGAACGGGAATGTTAAAAATAATCTCAGTATTTTTAGACAAAATGGTATAAGGTTTAGTGCTAATATTTCTTAGTGATTTAGAGATATAGTCGTCAATTTTCTGTAAATTCGTTTATAATTTTATAGGTAAGAATCGTTGCCAAATTAATAAAAAAAATTTAGCAGTATATAAAACTGAATTACTAAAAAAAACAAAAAATTGTAGACCTCATGATTCTCATACAGATCACAGTATTATTCTATGCAACAGTTTAATTACATTGAAAGTTTAAAAAACTTATTTAGCATAGTAATAATAGCATTTTTTTTAATCTATTCAAAACGTAAACATATATTTTTTTTAAATACACAAACAAAAATAGTGTAAATGTTATATTTATTTGTAGATTTTAGATCAAAATAAGTATATTGTTGTGAACTAATCAGAATAAATTGTATAAAATGAAATAAAGTTATCCATTATTGCTCAACGGTTTTAAAAAGATTAAATGTTCCAAGTTTGTAGAGACAGTCAAAATGTTACTTGTTTTCCTTAAATGATTAATCTTAATTATTTTCAAATTAAGCAGGTTTCTTTATTCTTCTTTATTTTGGGAAAAAACTATTAGCAATAACTTACACCACAAATGCTCAAAACTTTTACAACCATATAAATAACAAGTATATTAAAGATCGATGCTTACAACTGTAGGAAGGATTAATAATCGTACTTCTAGCACAGCGAAGTTCGAGAAGGTGGGATTAACAGAGTGGACACATTATTGGTCTCTCTTTCGGTTATCTGGTCATATATTATTATTCCTATTCTTTTACTCCCTAACATTTCTGCACAAGGGAGAAAAAAACTCTGAATCTGTATAAGATAATGGCAATGCACAGTATTAGTCAATGATATTCAAATTATGCACCAATTACGTGAAAGAAAGTATTATTTTCATCAATCGTTTACCAACTTCGTCCTTAACTTATTTTAGGATGCAGCGAAATCAGATATCTGCACCCTTTAATCGAAAGATATTTAAACGGAAAATTACCATTGTTTAATATGTATAAAGTGCCCCTATATAGTAGCCAAGACATTTTACTTTCAGCCGAAGAGATAATTACATTTACCATTCACTCTATTACTAGTCTTGTTACCCCACATACGGGTTCCCTGGTACCCTTGAATCGAGATAAAATAGCAACAAAATAAACTGGCTATAAAAGCAGCTCAAATACCCTCTGTATGAACAGAAACTAGTCCTAGGGGTTAATGATAGTAGTATACTTGAAAAAACTAAGAAAATATGTTAGACACTTCTGAAGATATTTAAGACATATTTCCTGCTAAGATATTCTCAGAACAACAAAAGACATCGAATTTATGTGAGGAATGTAGGTTCTGCCAAGAAGAAAAGAAAAATTTTATACTCTTTTGGAATTTGTTATCAAAAACTAGGACATTACACTTGCATATAAAATCAAAAAGAGAAGTGGTCCGAACTTTGATCCAATCAATATAATGGAATTCTTCAGGACATTAAAGCAATGCTATAGCTACTGAGACAATATTCTTATTGGACACAGCAATATTTTTTTTCTTAGTTGTATCACTTTAGTTTACAAATCCTTTATTTCCTAACTTAGAAGAAACATCAAATCAAAACAATAAGCAACATACCTTTAAGTTGATTTGAAGAATATTATTCAACTTCGTTCATAGTAGTCAATATTATAACGATCTTCTTGGAAGTGATCATTTGAAAAATGCACTTTTCTCGTTTTGCAAAATTTCTCTTCCCAATATTTTATCATTTTTCGGCGAATGCAAAATAATTTGCTTGAAAAGTCCAGGATGGTGGCCGCCTGGTGATATCTCCTGATATATAAGTTTTGTTTTAAGTTACTGTACTCGGTTCTATTGTAAATAAAAGGATGAAGCAACTGTAGAGAGATATTAAAATTTTGCTGTTATGTAAGGTCTAAGTTAATTGTATCATCATTATTTGTAGGGGTTGCAGCATGGTGTACGATCTCTTTGAATCGCCATAATTTACTTATTTAGCTTATCATGTGGAACGACAATCCTCAGAGCACAAATAAACCTTTTCGTCGTCGAGTTCAATATTGGCCCCCCTTGATATGGCGCCTGGAGCGGTGGCTACTCCCGTTCACTAGTAGGGCCAAGCCCTGCGTTTACCAGTTTGTCAAGCGTTTATTATTCTTATCGTACATCTAATTATGCCATTATCTTTATCTTGCATTTGCCGCGTTAATTGAACGACCAATTATTTTTCACTCCCTTTCAAAATATAAATATTAGTAGACAAAACTAAAATGCGTGATTTTCCACCATTGAAAACATAACTAATATTATTCTGTAACTCATTTTTCTTTTATTTCAATTACTTCACCCCAATTTAATATTTTTGATCATAGTGAATAACGCATATAATTTATTTATTTCCAACTTTTATGGTTCGTAAAATATTGGAACAGCTTTAATATTTTTTGAATGAATAATATTTTCGAAGAGAACTTCAATAAGTTGATTTTTTTAATTTTATTTTTGTTTATTTTTTATGACAAGATCAGTAATGGCCCATATGAGAGGTCGACAATCATAAGATTTCTAGATATAGTGGGTAATTAATTAGCTATTTATTTTTCTAGAACTTTATGGGGATGATTATTTTTTTTATCTCAGTAATAATGTACATAACACTTCGTAGGTTAAGATTAATTTTAACTCATCCCCTAATGATGCGAACATAACTTACAAAACGCGTATCGAGTACAATATTTTGATATTAAGTAGACCAAAACTAAAGAACTCTTATTTTTATTTACAATAAAATTTTTTAATAAATAAAAAATAGTGATTGCTACTGTAAAATTTTTTTCATGCATACTGGGTGTCACAAATTTTGATTTACAGGCAGTATTTCCCTTATCTAAAAAACGAAAACTATAAATAAAAACTTATTTGAATGGGATTAAAATCTTTGAATAATATTAAAATTTCCTTATATTGTCGTTTTTAAAATTTTGTTTTTACAATTCTTACAATACCACCCTCAACATTTTTTTTATCACATTGCGGTGTTTGTATGGTTTTACTCAAAACTAATCCATACTTTATTTTGAATATCACATCATACTTAATAGTTTTTATGTACATATGCCTTATAAAAATTAACAAATAAAAATTTCATGGGTTTCCTACGTTTATGTTCAAAATTCCTGTACTTGCATTTTAGAAGAGGATCCATTTTTATATATACAACTATTGAGTGTTCTTTAAAAAAATTAATGATATATGAATAATAATTTAAAAAAAGCTTAAATCTTTATAGCAATTATACTACAATTTGCAAACAATACTAAAATAAGTTCAACATGCGTTAAGGTAAAACGACTGTCATTAATTTTTGCATAAAATGGGGATAATAGAGTTGCCTATTTGTCAATATGAAGATGCTGTTGATTTAAATCACCTGTTTTTTAATTGTAAAACAAATCGAGGAATCGCTAACTTTTTTGACCTATGGCAACAGTTAAATTCTCAATTTTCCATTTGTAGTCCTACTTCCAAATGAGGATAAAGTAATATATATTTTCAGCTTTATGAACAAAGTTTCCATTTAAGTAGGTACTAGTACTGATTCAATTAAAGCATGGGTGGCTAAAGAATCAATATTAAAAATCACAACACATTTGTATAATTGACAATTAGTTTTTGATGAAACTATAGGACGGAGGTGTGTAATTTCATAAAAAAGGGATCTTTTAGTTCAAATAATGTACTGCTTGAAATACAAAACTTGGAATATCCTGTTTGTTTAAGTTTTCTTTTAAAACCAAAAATATTTTAAGCACATATTTACTCACCGATACCAGTCAAAATGAACTTCTCCTGAGGCATCCAGGTGGCACCTTAAGATGACGTCACTGCCACGTTGGATAAAAGACGAAGATTCTGGTTCTTGAAGCTGGACAGAAGCTTCATCTATCCCTAGAATAAAAATGTATATTAGACAGATGAAATATAAATAAAAAAACGACTGCCACCAATAAATTAACTAATTTCCACATAATCCATGTTTTAAAACAAATTTTGCTGAAAATCTATCGAGCTGAATCTGGAATAGTTAGTCATTCGTTTAGTAAATATAAAAAAAGATAAATTATACTTATCTTGAATTTCCACAGTATTAAAATTAAATCTGGGATGTTTATTTAGATTACCTTTTGGACTAAATACCTATATAATATTAACCAATTTTTTTAAGAAAAGAAAAAAATTATAGCAAAAAAAGATAATGTACATATTGTTTGATATTTACTGGTTGTAATTTATGCAGTCAAGTATGCTTAATAGATATCTGTTAATCTTATGTCACTATTTGATAATGCAATTTAAGCGAAACCTGGTTAAAGATAGCTTTGTTATACTGTCGAAATTCAAGATAAGTATAATTAATATTTTTATATTTATTATGGAGAATCTCCACAAAGCAAAGGTTGAAACAATTTATTTAATTGTTTAGTAGCCAACAATGTGATAATAAAAACTTAATACCATAAGTGTATTTAATACCATTAAACCGATGTAATTGTATCTATTAGCCCAATTATACTGGACTCATTAATTATTTAGGATAGGAAGTAGGTATGTGTGATACTCGTAATTCTTAACATTTTAGTCTATTTACTTATAAACTTATGACTTTTTTGTTCAATAAAATTAAATAATCATCTATTGTAAGTATTTGAATACCTTGTTTAGAACACATACTTTTATTTTTTTTTAAGATGATATTATTATATTTAGTATTTAAGTTTTAGTTAAATTAAAATAATATTCTGATCCATTCTATAGTCCCCAAAGAACTTAAAATTTAAGGAAATATATTAATAATTAAATATGCGAAGGTTTCTGTCTGTTGTGACACTGTTTAATGACCATTTAAAGCGGTAAAATGATGAGTACTAATACCAATATATTTTTATCATAAAGAGGATCACCTAATAGTTATAAAATCATTTAATATCTGATATCAAGCTCATTAATTCATGTTAAGTAAAGTAATTTGCTTATGAATGCAACACTGATCCAAGTAAATAAATTGTATTAAATGATATTAAAATGTTTAGTAGCCGGGTATTAAAATTTTAATATACATTAAAAATGTTTTTCTTTGTGTTGTTCTTCAAAAATGTATTTTTAGCATATTAGCTGGTAGAATTACCTACACAACATAAAAAAATTAAAACTGTTTTTTTTATTTGGACGGTTTGTATATTTTGTAATTGTAGTATAAACAAATACAACAATTTAGCATTAAATACGTTATAGTAATGATTCTTATTCGTTATGAAAACTTATTAAGTGGTACTATATTTATGGCAAACAATCTATTATGATGCCGGAATCCACCATAATTTGAAATGATACACAACTTTCCCGTTTTAAAAGAATTTCTTAAGTATTATTTCGTATAATAAAAAATAAGTATTAATGTTCTTTCAAGGGAATAAATAAATAAATGTATTTTATTAGAAAAGTCAGTATATATTTATGAAAAGAGCACTTTTTAATCCTTTTTTAAATTTTGGCGAGAGCGCAACTATTAGTAAACCAAACTAAATTGCTTAATACTTCGTAGGATTCTAAATAATAGACAAAACAATTTAATTTTTTTTCTTATTAAAAAGTTTAATGACTACCTAACTTGAAACAAATCTGTTATTGTGGTATAAAAATAATTACATATATAAAATACTATTAGAAATTATTTTCAAACAAAATAAACTGAGCTTAATTAATATTATTAATTCTAAAATATTTATTTATCAAAAATTATTAAAACACTTATAATATATTATTATTATTATTATTATTATTATTATATATTACATAATAACAAACGAATTATGTTTATGAGTAGCACCAAACTCGGAAACGTAATGAGTGCGAAAACCTAAACGGTGTAGAAAATACAGTTTCCAACGAGTTACGTACAATGCTTTTATACAACTACGGTATTAATAATTTATTTTTATTTTCTTCTCGACTTTGACGAAAAATTTATTTTCAGAGCCAAATATTCATTGAGTGTAGTATCAATTACGATTTGCCAAATGTTGACATTTTCGTACAGGATCAGAAATTTCCATGCTATTTTAAAAAATCTACGAAAGAAATATAATTTTATATTATTGCTTTCGTTATTATTAGATAAAGGTCGAAGAACTTTTCCTACTTAATATTCTATACGGACCGTCATCTTAAAAATTAGGTCTTGATATATTTCTCCATAATAATTTCAGCAGTCATCAGCATATAATATCACAAGACTAGGAACGTCGCTCCGACTCAATTTTCGAGATAAACTCAAAGCTACTTTACTTGGCAAAGACGCACTCAGAATTTCTAAGAGAGTAGAAGGAAAACTTTAAAAAATAAAAAATGTCGAAAGTTGTATACCGTTATTACGAACTATACAGGATGTCACTACTGAAAATTAAATTCATCTGCATTTTCCCACAATTTATATCTTTGATTACACATGAAAAACCACTTAAAGAATGTAAATCACAGTTTCATTTAATACAATCAAGAATTAGCTTCGATTATTGTACTATGTAGTGTGTTTTAATTATTACAGTTTGACTGATATAATTTTAAAAAAACTTAAGAAGATTTTACATATACTGTAAATGTGTGTTTTATGTATATATAATACATTAAGTGCTGCATGCGTTTTTTTAGCTTTTTGAAAGTTTTATTATGGTAAAATTAAGATCTTTGCATCTTAAAGTTTTATTGTTATTATATGTAATACGTCTGTAATAATCTATAACATCTGAAGCAACTAAGACGATAAAACATGTTAAATTCTTTAAAAGGGGCTTTATGATGCACAAATAAATAAAACTATCAATTTCTATTCGAGAAGGTTTTTAGTAAATTATCGAATTAGGAAACAATATTTACTAGTAGTAATTTTATTAGAGCTGAAAGCGTTTATAACAGGTTTTGTAATACTACTTACGTTTTTTTTATTCGCTTATGGGGCATTTTAATGTTTAAATTATTTGATAGTATTTCAGGTATTTTTGTTGGTTGTATTATAAAAAATATATTACTATTTAAGGGGTTTGTAAAAAATTAGTGAGTGACTTCCTGTATATAACTTCTAGAAGTACGTTCAATAAAGAACTCAATTTCATTCCAGAACTTTTCAAAGAAAGGCGAACAGGAACAAGTTCTAAATTCTAAAGGAACGTCGATGGCATAATACGATAAGAAAAATGATAACCTACGGTCTGAAATGATAAAAATGTAGGAGAAAGCATACAACCAAAGAAAATTTTACATTTGGAACATAAAAACGCCGTGAGATAGTAAAAGTAAATACTTGTTTTATGTACTTGTTTTAAATATTGTATCAGTTATAAGAACTATAATTTAATTTATCGGACTGTGATTCAGACTGTCTGTACAAAATAACAAGTCGATGGGTTGTCTTTCGCGAAGAAAGAGATAGAATACAGGGCACATTACAAACACTCAGCCGTTATTCATGTTGCATGTAGCGAATGTTACAGGTTCGGCTCTGATAAAATTATCATGTCAGAAAGTCGTTTGGAATCCTGCCCTCCATTATTAATTTACAGGGTGCACCCTTAAACAAAAGTTTAGCAAATAATTCTGTCAGAATTCAACGTTGCCACTGTATATTTTGAGTATGTCAGCAATTCTATCAGCAAGGACCAACATAGAAACATCAACACGAAAATCGTAACAAGAATTTAATAATATATCACATTGGATGAACAAATGGAAAAATAAGATTTTAAAATCAATTAACATAAACTTCACAGTGAGAAATGTAATAAAGTATTACGTATTTAAATTGAATCATGTTCATAACAATAAACGGTAATATTGTCCATTATGAGAACAAATATTTAGGTATACTTGTTGGAATGGAAAGAACAAAAGGGGATGAAATAGTTATCTATTTCCATAGTTGAGGACCTACCTGCGCTCTCATGGAGCGATATCTCGATCTATCTATAATTACTTGAAGTCAAGGAAATAATGACAAATAATAGTCCCAAAAGGGACCATTTTAAACCCCTACATCTATTATTATCTATATTAATGAACCGTTGTATTTAATGTATAGATGGTGTGACCCTTTTCCTTCTCCGAAAGAAGTTCGAAATAAAATAGAAAAAACTAAAGTACTTTCTAGAGGAGCAGTGATGATTAGTAAGTTTTTTCTCAATAATTGAATTGACTTAAAAAATATATATATACTTTTCAACCATTTTAATATTAATGTTGAAAAGGTGACAATAATTTTGAATTTGAGTTTTTAAAGTTTTGAGCACAAAAATAAAAGGATAATAATTTTTAAAAAGAAAAATCTAATAAAATATTTCCATTTAAGCTATTTGAAAAAAGGTAATGAACAATTTAAAAAAAATAAATAAAAGGCTACAGATACATACTCAAAAATACAAAAGTTATACATAAAAAATTTTAAATTTATTTTTTCGATGGTAAATGTATTTAATTATTAAATTTAATGGGCCACTCCGTACACAATTCGAGTAAGCCACTTACTAATTAATGCAGGCGATATCATAAATTTGATAGTTTTTTTGATTGCGGCATTTTATTTGACAATTATGTGATATCCGTCCAAAATAATGGGATCATTTGAGCAGCTTAGGGGCAGTACAAAGCCAGAAATGTTACTAATGCCAATATATTTCGTTAGACCATTATGTTTGTAGAGTAAATCTCAACATTTGAAAAATACAGGGTTATATTTTCACCAAAAATTATTTTCTGTCTATATCACAATAAATATACATTGAGTCCACAGATAGAGTTCACAAGAGAAGAAAAAATGTTTAGTTTTATCGAAAAATGTCATATGGTTTCATAGAAAATTGACTATAAAATGAAGCATGTAGAATAATTCATGATTTTTTCTTTATTTAATATGGTTTTAGATTAAGCATAATATTTTATCAAGAATTATATTTGTCGATTAAACTAAAAATAAAAATTTTTCTTCTCTTGTGAACCTGTATATTTGAAAATAGCTTTTATTTGGAAGATTCTCATTTAAACGTGTCATACTATTAAAAAAAAGTAAGAAGAGATGTTTCTGATGTAAAAGTTCTACTCGTTGTTGTGTAAGGATTAAGGATGTATGTGTAAAAATATGATCTGAAGAAGATACAGATTACTTTTATAAGTACCATACGGCAACGAAAAAGTCATAGTGTCCTTCATAAAGCCTTTCCATTTTATGTAAACTAAAGTAACATTAACTATCACCTAAATTAAACTCTTCACAGTTATTCCAAATTATTCAATTTCATGTCAAATCTGATTAGTCTTGATATATTCACTTTTATTCTAATTTTTTACTAAAATATTGAAATTTTTCTATCAATATCTCATATAATTTTACATGTACCATATTCATATTACTTCAAATTACCAATTTTATTGTTCTTAATTATGGATGTTTTTCTGGGTTTGTATTGTTACTTTAAAATAAAAATAAATAAATAAATAAATAGAGAACTTTAAGTTTTCTATCAAGTTCATCAATCATCATTATAAGAATTAATGAGTTTAAGATTCCCCTATAATTAGACAGCAAAATTATGAAACAGTCCCTCTAGATCTTCCTAAAATATATTGAAAAAATCTTCCCTTCATAAAGAGATTTTCTCTGGGTTAACGATAATTAACAGATTTAGTGAATGTCAAAACCGGATCTGTATGGCAGGCATTTAGTTAAACAAAGCCCGTTTGTACATACGCACTTTGATAAACCCGGCTTGTTTCGAATTCCTCATAAAGCGGATGGAGTTCATTTGCGAAACAGGTTTTTGCATTTTTATTGAACGCGAGATACTGAATTATTACATCCATTCCCACTAAAACGAAAATTCGACCAAGTGTATCAAGATATCAAAGAGTAGCGTCACAAAAATTATTAGCAGTTCTTTTATACATCAAAACATCTTTTATTTTAGTGGAACTTTTTTAGATAATAATTTTATACCAGCATAAAAAATCAGCTCGTTTCTTTACTTATAAGTTAGTTTAATGTCAAACTGGCTGGTACTCTCTTAACTTTATATGCATTTTTTTTAAATACATATTTGTTTTATTGAAGTTTTATGATAATAGAAGAGTTATTGTTTTAACAAATTAATGGTGACTTACAATAACAGGCACATATTAAAACTGTTGATTCCATAACTCAGTACGTTAAAAACTTTTGAATGAGTTACGACGTGATGTTCTTTCACATTTAAAACCGTTAAAGTTAGGATTGTCATAAAAGGATTTATTAAAAGCTCGAAACTTTAATGCAATATTAAGCTATGCTAATTTTAAAAACCGACCAGTCCAAGCGTTTTGCTCAATTTTCTCAAATAGAGTAGGAACGTTTAAAAAGAAAATCGATATTCCCATATTTATCTAAATTAAACCCATAATTTTAAAGAGTTCGGACACTTTTATGGTTTAAAGTTTCTACCATTTTCAGTATCTTCTCCTTCAAACGGATAAAAAGAGGTTCATTTATTATTACGAAGTCCATTTGTTGGAAAGAAGTCATAAAAAGTAAAAACTTTGAGTAGACAGCGAAAAAGTCTTAGCTGAGAGAACACGCAACGCGTTGAAACGAATAATTTTTTGTGAATAATAATAATATTTACCACCCGTTTATGCAAAACGAATGTATACAAGTTCAAACATAAAATTTAAAATTCATTTTTATTTAAATTAGAATTCTTCGCAGCGAATACAAAAAAAGATAAATAATTTGAAAATATTTGTATTTGATAATAATTAATAAAGTTGAAAAGTATTATCATTAATTTAAAAGTAAGATATAGTAATAAATCACTCTATTTTATTATTTAATCCTCATACTCAGAGTTACTAATATACTTTCCTGATCATTTCAGTATTATAAACAAGTAAATGGCTAAAAATGGGATAACTTTTTAATTACATAGTATTATTATTGATTAACTAAACCCTAAGATTGCAACTAAATTCAGTGTCATAAATAACTAGCAATGAATTTAAAGAAAATCTGTTATATAAAAAATTATAATATAATTCATGAATAGCGTCACGAACATTAATTTAATAATTCATTCTCGAGTGTAAACTTAGTTAAAATTTTGATTTTAATTTCATGATCCTAACCGTGATCATAAAAATGGAACTGTGATGTCAATGGTCCTACCTGCAAGAAAAACAATCGTTGATTTTTTTATATACGTAGGAATACTTTGAAGTAAATGCATTTTAGATGGCAGAAACAATATAGAAGATCATTGTTGACTGATACTTTGAAACCATAAAACTTACGTCGTACAGTAATAAAAATCTGTTTTTTTATAGCTATGGGCGTTGGTTATTCAGTAAGTCATAATTAAAATTAATTTTATACATTTACGACGAAACAACCATGGATGATTTTCAACCCATTTGCATAAGGTAGGGATAATAGAATCACCTCTTTTCAATATGATAATGAAACTGCTGATTTCAATCACCTTCTTTTTATTTGTGAAAACAAATCCAGGAATCGCTAATTTTAATGACAAACTGAAACTGTTAGTTGGTTAAAAATTATCAATTTCTCATTAGTTGTACTTGTAATGAAGGAAAACATGATGCAGAATTATTATGGAATTTATCTTAATAAACAAAATATGTCCATTTAAGTAGGTACTAGAAATTATTATTCAATTAAATTGTGTGTGGTTAAAGGATATATATATATATATATATATATATATATATATATTCGAGTAAAATTGACCAATTTGCTACTCTAGTGGAAAATCCCAAGTTTTGGGGACAACAACTCAATTTTAGACGACTAAACCACTTTTGAGGAAAAGTGATTCAAAATGCCAAAGGAGAAAGAATATAAATATAGAAAAAATAGAGTAGTGAATGAAAATAGATGAATCAGATGAAAGGAAGTAGATCATAGAGGAAGAAATACAGGAGCACAAGGAACTTATCGAACAGGAATTGTGTTAAAAGCGGCACCAGAGTTAGATATTATCGAAATTAAGAACGAAAAGAATAGTTAAAAAAATATAATTTTATTAAAATTGTAAGAAGTAAAATAGCTTGGTAGGATACTGGAACAAACAAGAAAATAAAAGTAGAAGATTAAAAATTTCAAAAAGATAATTTAAGAAAAGGCAGCCCCTCATTATTATTATTATTATTATTTTATTATTATTATTATTATTATTATTATTTTATTATTATTTTATTACTATTATTGTTATTATTATTATTATTATTATTATTATTATTATTATTATTATTATTATTATTATTATTATTATTATTATTATTATTATTATTATTATTATTATTATTACCCATTTGCTCTTATTGTCATGAATCAGACCAATTACCACTCTTATTCGAGCTGACACCAAAACCATCTAGAAAATTTTTACATTTCAAATACGTTCGATGTAAACTTTTGTGTTATTCTTAGTTTTGGTTAAATAAACGTCAATTTTATTGCACAACATACTTGTTGTTGTCATTGATTTCCTTTTGTTACTGAATCACTTCGTTGGAAACATAATAAGATTCATCGATGGCGTAATAAATACATTAATCACGTTGTAAAAGAACATTTCGGTGATATTGAGCGAGTAATAAGACCAATAAATATTTCTCTTGGAGAAGACGAATCTACTACACAATTTTCAGCTAGCTTTGTCTAATGTTACTGCTAATCATAGAAAATTCCTTCATAAAATATTTATGTCAGCATCACACATATAAACCCTAGGTTTTTTTCTTCGGCTACTGTTTGCAGAATAAGGTAGCAAATACTACTCGCATATATTGCTTAAAATGTATTGAATTTATTTTCTATCCATCTTGTTAGCCTTTAGAATTGAAATTGTGGGCTTTATTAATCTTCCTCATTTTTACATACAATATACAGTGTATAGTAAATAAAACAAGTGAAGCTTGAAATTTTATTTTAATTGTGATTAAAAGGCTGATTTGTTGAATTCAATTACTTTGATAAGTAATTATTTATTAACTATTGACTGTCATTATAATTCATAAAACTTTGAATAGTCGTTATTTGTATTTTGCATTTGCCTGGCACAGACATGTTATAGATTTAGCTTCAAACAAAAAACCGAAAGCAATATGTTCTTTGTAAAAGCGATGTAAATCGACCGTGTATTCAGAATATATATTTGTGTTTGTTCAAGAGACCTCCAAAGGGATTATGGGTGTTTATTGTGTGATGAGGATACCAAATATTTGACGTGGGATTTTAAAAAATTACAGTCCATATTGGTTAACCAGAAATTTCAAAACCTAATATCAGAAATACGATTTTTGGTCTATAGACATTTTACAAAATAATATTTTTATATTACTTTTATAAAGTTTAAATAATAAGAGTTGCTGTTCTATTGACAGTAAAAAATTTAAAATAAGACTTGATTGACTTTTGGAATGTAGCATTCTTATATTTAGTTTTTTTCTCAAATCGTGAAGGTTCACAACAGAAGACTCTGCGCCAGATTAATAGTTTTCTTTAAATAGTCGGTATGTACACAGACGTGGAAAAATAAATAAACAAACGTAGACATTAAATCTTTAGCACATGCCCAATAAAAATCGTATCTGTACCCGTAGCGTCTTTCAAATAACTTGTTTTCTTTTTTTTTGGTAGGTAATGCAACGAACATCTTAACCGCTCCTCTTTGAACAAACACTAAAAATAATCTTTCTTCTTTTATGGACGCAATAAATACTATATAAACAATTTTTGTTGATCTTTGATTTCACTAGAAATAATACAAGAAGTGTTCACTAAGAGATTATATTCGATCCGAGAAATTCAATGCATAAAGCTCTATCTTCTAAATTTTTTACGACCATCTATTTTCATATGAAATCTCATCGTTTTTCTGTGCACGAGAGCAAGAAACAATTTGCATTTAAATTTTTAGTGTCTAATAGAAATTCAAATTTTAACAACTTATAAACTTTTAAGGTTTTATTAGTATTATTAGTATTAAAATGTAAACCTGCAGTATATAGTATGAATGTGTTTGAATTTCCCGTGTGAATGTATGAATTTAAAAAAAAATGTAAACAGTGCCTGGATGTATGGATCAACTCTCAATTCCATAAAAAAATGGTGTATTAATTACAAAGAGTGGTTTTCGAAAATAACACTGTCTATAACTTTTCAATATTTTTACAATTGAAGCAATTCTACTTTCCAAAAAATTAAGATATTATAAATTTGTAAACGAGTTAAGATATAAACTTTTACAAGTTGTTTTTCAAAGATTGCCCTTTATTAATTTCGAATAACAAAAACTAGTTATTGCAATTTTTGAAGAGTAAAGGAATCTTTCTTTCAGATGTTGTGGAGAAATATAAAGTGTTCTATTTGAAAAAAATAATTTTGCAATTCAACTAACACGTTATGTAGACATAATACTATCAATAAAATAAAACTTGGACCAAACTAGAAGGTTAAAAAATACGAAAATAATATGAAAGTATATGATTACGACATTATTACATTACATTATTTCGCTATAGCTGAGATAAAAAAAAGTCTCTAGCTTAATGTTAGAAGCTGAAAAATATTTTAAAAAATGTTGAACACCTCATAGAAGGGAAGAACTGATATAGAAGAAAATCTTTAACGTATGGACCTTGAAAGTTCTCAAATAAATAAGTAAAAGTGGATGTAATTTAGAGAAAAAAACATTGCAGATGACTCTATTACTTTTTCTGGTTACAGTTCGCTATTTTAACCACATCCATACCACCTCAATCTTTTTGCCTTCATATGTTTTAGTATAACTTCTCTTTCCATCTTCTATTTTACTGTTTCACAATATACGGTATTCTTCTTCGATGATTTTCTTTGGTCTTGGGATTTTCCTTAATATCTTCTTTTCAAATATTCTACAACAATATTTTTCATGGACATCAAACAATACTTGAAAATTTTCATTGTTACCTTCTTGATTCCAAAACTTTCATTTTTTACATCATTTTATTCTTGATTGTGATATAAAAATTTCATAGACAACATTATACTCTAACACATTATAATCCGTATTTATCTGGTAAGTAAGTTACTTAACTTTTTAGAACTAAGCCGGTAATTTGTGCGTTTGTTTTTTCTTTGAAGACTTCTTGAAACCATACAATTCTCTATAGGGTTTCTCAATGTTTAGCAAACAGAGACTGGTTTTAGTGGAATCGAAGTAAATATTGACGTGCACATTATTCTCACAACATTAACGTACCCGAACACAATTCATATAGAGTTATGCAGTGTGAAAGTCAAACTTTTGGTTAATGAAAACTTTTACCATCCTTTTCTAGGGAAAATTGGCTGATCGAAGCTATAAAGCAATTAAAAAATACCGAACTTTAGTAGGATTTGATAGAAAATTATATTTTTCTTTTAGTAAGATATGTGTATAATTTCGATGGAAGTATTTTTTATCTATCTATTTCTGACTCTATTACAACACTAATCTATTCTATATCAAATAATATTTCGTTTAACGTGCTAAATTGCCTGTATTATAATCATTCGAGCTGTTGAGTATTATATACATTAGTATAAAATATGGAAACAATGCATTCAACATTGTGTACCGAAGCTTAAAAATAAGCAAAAGGCACCAATAAAACAGTATAGCTATCATTTTTACATGCCAGGCTAATCAAAGGAGTTCGCAGCGATGAGATAAGTATAAAGCCAGATAATATGTTACACAATAATAAAAGCCTTAAATGCCAGGAAGTTAGATAATTATTTAAAATTCTACCTGGGAGGTATTGAGAAGTTTTTAACATAAATCATACAAATTTAACGTGAACAAAAAAATAATTTATTTAGATTAGATCTATGCTTTTGGTTGGCAGATAAGCCTTTTGTATTTTTCTGTATATGTCAATCTTTGAAGTCCAGTAATTCATGAGTTTTTATTTGGAACACCATTGAGGAAAAAATGTCTGATGTAAAATTACAGCTTTAAATCTGTTATTTAAGGAATATCTTTTTTTAGTGTAGAAACTCCATAAGCCGTGGCATAAAGGCAAAAAACAAAATGTACTTAAAAGATTTCCATCTTGCAAATTAGTCTTGCTAGAAACCCTTTAAACAAATCTCATTTTTCTCAAACTGGAAACATTAAATAATCGTCTTATTTGATAAGCAAAATTGTAGTGGGAGCAAGAAGCACAACAGAAAGAGAACACGAAAATGAAAAATAATAAATAAATTTTTGGAAAGGCACGCGTAGAGGTTACAGATGTTGCAGGGTTCAGCATCCAGACGTCACCGAGCACGCAGCGACAAACTAATTCGTTTTTGCTACACTTCGCCTTTTCCTATTTTCTTGCTCCCGTTTGGATTTCTCAAAGGATTACTGAAATGATGTTATAACGGCCTAGACGGTCGGATTAGGAGCCCACGACATATTGATAAGTTTTTGCTTGTATGCACTAAATAAAAACAACCTTTGAAAGCTTCGGAAACTGCTTTATTGCAAAAATAAATTGTTATTTTCATGCAAATCCTGTTTCTATTGATATTCAAGTATTAAAAAAGAAGAATAAATAAATAATTTAATTGAATAGAACTACAGACCTGTTACGATTATTTTACAATGTTTTATATAGTGTAAACATTGATATCGTAGGCGACCCTTCAAATAACTACCATCATCTTTATTTCATTAATGCTATATACTATACTCAAAATGTGATGGTTTTAATTAAACGTACTAGAGGGACTAAATGCAGATCCATCCCTTTCAAAATAAATTACCTTTAGAAACGTCTTATAGCTAATACAGAATATATAGAAGAGATCATGATGGGTTAATTAACCATTATGAGAAAGTAGACGCAACCTCTAGAGAGGGTAAAGTAAGCATTGTTCGCATTCAATGCATGGTTATACTTGTATCCACGCATCGCAGGAGGATTACAAAATATTAATAATAATAACAATAATACTTTCATCAATATAGATGTTAGGGTAATTTTTATTATAAAGTGAAAATCTAAATTGAGAAAAATACCTTATCTGACTAATCAGTACCGATAGAATAGCTTGTTGGTTCAAACTCAAGTAACCATTCTAGTTCTGTTGTTTTGTTGGTGTGAGGAGCAAAGTAATGTAAATGTTTGTGCAAATTGGTGAATAAATCAGTTATAAGTTTCTTATTCTTTAAAATTGGAATAAAATTCATCTTGTATCAGAACCAAAAAGCAGATCTATTAAACTTAAAATTAAAGTTTATTAAAGTAAACTAGGGAACAAATTTAACTCGAATGGTAATCAGACTTTATGGTTACTTTTCTATGTAGAGTCTTTTAAAAATTATCTTTTAGTTACTTTAAAACTTAAAATGTAACATATAGTAAAAATAAAAAATTAAAATTTTAATCAGACTTAGTAATCCTCTTTATCATTTTTATTTCCATTGCGTGCAGATATTTCCCTTATTTGATAAGCATTGTAAACTTATAGAATCTTTACATATAACCTGGGCAAGTGTCATATAGATCCCTTTTTGGTAAGCCAAAACTTTTTTTTTCTATTCTCATTTTGTGGAATGAAAATCTAGAAAACGGCGTCTCTGCTTTGAAATCAAACCTTCCAAAAATTATGAAACAATTCTTTGCGTTGTTCTTGTGTCACTGAATTGTAAAACCTGTCATTCCATGTTTAGCGTTATACAGACTGATGATTCACTTTTTGCAATTCAATTATCTTAGTCCTTTTAGGATCCAACCTTCTATAACCCAAATAAGCTTCTCATGTTGTATTATTCACTTTCTACTTATTACGGTTAGACAATATTTCTTTTTCATCGTTTTTAGCAGCTTCTAGGGTAGTCAGAATACTATCACAGTTTTCGGTTACTTCATGGCTAATGAGACCAATAGCGCAGTCTTCAAATTCAACAGTTATATTATTACTATCACCTACTAATACCATCTGTGTAAACAAATTTAAGATTTTGTACATTTAGAAGCTATTCGCAAGGGGTACGTTGTATTCTATCATAATTCAATATAACATTATTCCCAGCCTTCGATCGTAACCAAAATAGCTTCACTCGAAGACGAAATTGACTCTAGCGTCTACAACGCAACGAGAAATTAGAATAATTCAGCTTTTAAAATTACAAGAGCTCGTTCTAACTAGTAAATTTAATTCAATATTGAAATTTTGGTATAACATAAAATATTTAAAAAAATGTTTGTTGAAAAATAACATTGATAATCTACGTTAATTTCTTAGTGTTACTCCATACAACAACAGTTAACATGTATATTAATTTGTGCACAACAGGAAATCAGAAAGATATTAATTAAAGATTATAGATTTTTGTATTCATCATCGAGTGAGGTTAAAAATTATAAAGAAAAAGTAGGTAAGCAAAATCAGTAATTATATAAGACTTAAAAACGTTCTATTTCTATGTCTTACTTTTTATTTGCCTGACTGAGTTCTACCTTAATTCTAAATTAAGTTACTGAAAATTAGCAGAATTCAAAGTTTTAATCATACCCAAAAGTTTGTTGACTGGTATAAGACTAATTCATAACCGAACAGGGCTGCAGCAGTAAAGGGGTTCATTTCCTTTGACTACGATACATTTGCATTACCCTTTCGAAGTGGGTGTCATTATCATCCATAATTCATTACTATTATGATTTAAACAGTGTCTTGTTCCATATCTACTGACATACGATTAACTATTCCATATACCGTGCGCAAAATTAAGTGTTACTTTCTTAATAACCAATTTTTTCTTTTTGGAAAATCAGCAAAACGCTCGGAAAGATCGATTTTAAAAATCATCATAGGGTGCTAGGGTATAAAAATTTCTACCCTTGCATTATCTCCCTATACGTGACAATTATACTTTCATACATTCATAATCCATAACCTTTCCACCCTTATGGATGTTAGGCGGGTGGAGAATCTAGTCCCCTGCATTCAGATTCCATATTTTCTTCCACTGGCTGTTTTGTGTTGCTTCTTTCTTGGTCTCACTTTTTACTTTTTTTGGTTGTTTCCGTTTCATGTATTTGTTTTACTTGTTTATTTTCTTTGCACGTCCGAACGATCTTAGTGGTTAGACTTTTAAATTTTCTCTGTATGTGATATTTCTGATCTTGTCGAGTTTGGTTTTCCTTCAATTTTTCTTAGATATGTCCTTTCTATTGCTGTCATTTTCTTTCTTTGCGGCTCCGTTAATGTCCATATTTCTGCTCTAAAATTTATTATTGGGGTGACTACATTTTAAAAAATTTGTACCCTTGAGTCCTTTGAAATTTCCTTTTTATCGAGAAATGCTGTCTTTATTCTGTTAAAAATCCTTCCTCCAACCGTAATTATTTACTTTTATTTTTATATTATGTTTTCGCCTTCTGTAATTATCTTCTAAATATTTGTCTTGTCTTTTTTTTATTTTTGTTTCGAAATTTTCTATATACTTCTAAGTTCTTGTTCAGGGTTCTTTTATAATATGCTCTAATAGCAAATTTATGATTGATTGATTTGAGAATCATAGCTTCAGTATTTTTAAATGAGGATTCATCACTTCAAATTTCATTTGAAAAATAATGAAAACCACGTGCACAATGCGTGGATTTGTTTACCTGAAACGCCTCTCGCATTTGATTTTAACATCTTAAAAGGGGAAGGGATAACATTTCAGTAATAAAAAATCGACTTAATGAAAACTGCAAAAATTAGAAGTTACTAGAATTTAGAGAACAATTTAACTTTCATAAATAGTATCTCAGAAAGCAAAAATGATACGCTTATGAATATATATCCTATTTGAAAGCTATTTTCAGTAATAGATATTGGGATAATGAATGTCCTTGCCTTTTTCTACAAGAGATTTTAGCGAATCTCAGTGTATTCTGGTAAACGAGATAATTGGAAAAAGAATGGATAACTAAATTCTCTTTCGACCCTACAAAAAAATTAATGTGTTCCATTTATCACACCGCCATTAAGGAACCGGATCCAGGGAAGCTAAATAAACGAGTTTATATTTTTTAACAAAAAGGAGTATCTCCACATTTCTAATCACTATTGTTAGAAATAGTAGATGGAGAAAAAATATTAATGTTTGCTCTATCTCGACTATTTTTATAATTAATAAAAAACCAAGAAATTCGATTTTATTTCCTATACATTATTGAATGTTCCCATAATTTATTCATTTTCGAAACCTACATGTTTTAAGGACTTCTTGTTTACTCTTTAAAAGTGTGAAATTGTGTTTATATTTCCATTTTTCGCACCCTCCTTCCAGCGTTTACTTAAAAATTCATCGCAAGTCATTCCCTAAATTCTCAGCTCTCTTCTAAAAATAATAATGTATCCTCAACTTACGATTACTACTACTTCGTTTAGGTGTGGAACCCCTATTTCCACGGTCGGGCGCTTTTTATTACTAGCGGTGTTGAACGGCTCTTCTCAGAGTGGTTGCTGCAGCCAGTCGACAACTTCGGGGAGTTTAATTTAGCTCCGAAAGTGCTCATAAACTACCCAATATCCATTGGTGGCTGTACAACTATGAAACGCCGCTGATGTTTATGACTTTAGGTAGTTTGCAGCGTTGTCGGGTCGTTGGCTTTTTACGGTATAGGCAAATCAAATGCCTTAAAATCAGCAAATCGATATATCATTAGAAAGTTATTGAAGAATTTCTGAATTAGGCCATAAACCTTATTTTAAGAGCTATGTAAACGCGGATTGCTAAGAACCAGGAATATTTTTCGAAGTCACCAGTTACCGTTTACACAGCTGTCAAAATAAAGTTTACGGTGTATTTCAAGAACTTTGCAATAACTCTTTATTAAATATTTTCTTTACCTCCGTCACCCTTCAACGAAATAACATTCAAACAGAGTACACAGGCAGGTTTATTACTTTGGAAATTAATTATGAAAATTTGTGGACTAATGAATGGGTAAATAGTTACAGAAGCCATTTAGAATGCAACGATATGTCTATTTTCAACAAGATCCATCTGTAAGTGGTAGGGCTTTTGTAATTGTTTTTGTCTTGGCTAAGATTTATTCACGTTCTCTCTCTTTGGTGTATTCCTGTTGTTATTGTATTTGCTGGTTCGGTAAGCCCCCCATTCAAATACTCCTCTTTACTCTTCTTAATTTGATCATTTCTATTCAAAGAAGGGATTCACTCCCGGTCCATTATAAATGTTCTTATTCATCTTCTACAATATATATGATTCTTTTTATGTATCGGTGTATTACTATTCATAAGATTTTTCGACATCTATAAAACAGAAAATAACAAAGACTGCCATAAATACAGTGGATCACGTTTATGTGAGTACAGTAACTAAAGTTTTGGAAAAAGTATCAGTTTTTCCCCTGAACAAGCTTCAATCAATCCCCGAACTCTATTTCATATGCACTTATGTTACAGTACGCATAGCTATTTTGCATAAGCTATTTTGCTGACAGCTAGATGCATTACTTATACCTACCCCCAAGCAGGGTGGATGATGGAATGCAGCAGAGCCCGAAAAAGCTATTTCACTCCTTTCTGCTCATAAATTTATAGAAGAATATTGGAAAATAAGTTAAATACTAAATTAGAAAAAAGGATTTTAAACCAAATAAAGGATTTAGTTATGTAAATTGTACAATAAAACGACAAGTCAGAGAATAAAACAATATCCGTTTTATAAATCTTGGAATAAGCTTTTATTAAATTAAAAGACAGGATATGAGCACTATTTTGAAAAACTCGCTAAATACTAATAAATAGCATACAAGGTGTTTATAGAAAAACAATCAACTATACATATAAGACAAAGAGAAGAAAAATTAATTCTATTTACCTTAACTTCAAAGCAGCATGGAAAAGTTCAAACAACCTTTTTCGATAAGAAATTTACGAGGCTCAACTGATATGTAATCGATCTAGGTGCCAACAGTATCAAAACAATGTTATTATTAATAAATACCCTAAAATGACATCTGTCAAATTTTCATTCAGTTGCGTAAATTAATTTGTGTTTGTAAGTCGAATATATTTTGCATTTGTACAAAAATTATATAAATTATATTTCATACAGTTATTAACGGACGATGAGATCAACAGCGAATTGAAAGATGTTTATGGGAACTTTGCACTCTTCGACGACAATAAAATATTTGACAGTTGAATTAATACGCGAACGTCTGAGCATTCTTGATTATAAGCGCCAAGATCGTCCAAAAAAGATGCTCGGATCAGAAATTCTAGATAAAATCCATACTAGAGTGATCGACGAGTTACGGTGTGCGAGATCGTCCAGGCTTTAGGCATCTCACGGGAACAACTTGAGAATATATTGCATAAAAATTCGAGAATAAGGAAACCACTGCTAGATGAGAGCGGCATTTGCTCAATGTTGAGAGCAAGCGCGACCATGTGTTTATTTTAAAATTTTGGCAATGTTTAATCGTGTTAAATAAGAAGCATTGGGTTTATTTGGGCGAATTCAAGCTGAAGAAGGCCAAGGTGGGTCAAGGCCACAGTTTTTTGGAATTGCCTAGGTATCATTCATATTGTTTACCTTGAAAAGGGTAGATCAATTAAAGGCAAATATCATTTAGAGTTAATGAAACAAAAATCAACGCATTTGGTAAAGAAGGTAGTGCTCTTCCACCAGAACGACGGCACTCGCAATGACAAAATGGCATGAATTGGTTCCTAATCCATCATATTCTCTAGATTTGACTATCTCAAACCATTATCTATTTTCAAACTTGAAAAAAAGGCTTGGTGGAAATATATTTAGGTCGTAATGAGGAGTGATCCATTTTGAGAAATCATATTACTTAAAAAAATATTGAAAAATTAGAGAATCGTTAGAAGACTTTTATTAAACTAAAAGTAAATTATGTTGAGAAATGAATTGAACTGAAAAAAGTTATGTGTTCTTGCCTAGGTCGATTGCTAATCGGCTCAGACTCGTAACACAACAATTTTTATGATATCTCTGAAGGCAGTTTTGCAATATTTCACAAAAATGTGTTCATAAATTGTTTGCATTTCTATTGTTAAGTATGAAAATATTTTATTAATTTACGTATGAAATAGTATTATAAAAATATCTTTAAAACATATCTTTCTTCTATCTTAGAAAAATTGCAAAAAATCTACAAAAATATACAGTTGTCACTTTTTACATTCGGATATATACAAGCGGGTTTATGTTAAATGTACGACATTACGTACTAGATAAAATGCTTCAACTTATACAAAGAATAGAGACAGTTTATTATTTATATTCGCCATTACAGCCCTATGTCAAAAGACAATAAAGATCAAAAAACGTTTATCAGTCTAGGCATGAAGGGGACTTTCTTGGCCGCTGGCGACCATTATGACCCCAGAATGTGTAGTAGCTGGAGAGAAAGGTGCTAATAAAATTTTATTTTTGGGCATAAATATTGAAATTGAAGACTTACTCAATTTTCATAAGTAGTACTTCTAATCATAGTAGTAACCTCGAATTTTTAATATGATGTACAGTTTTTAATTTAGGCTTTGCTTTTTAATTTTTCTTTTAAAACTACAGTTTTTACAAATTTTTGCCAAGGTTAATGAATTATTTTAAATGTAATATATATATATATATATATATATATATATTGGAATCAATTTTATCATAAACTTTACAAACATTTTTTTTATAAATACTTACATGGCTAGTACTACTATTCTGCTGTTTAATTTTTTAGTGATAAATCAGGGATACAACAATTCGGTTAATGTTAGAATGCCAATAGTCCAAAAGGTGATTAAAATCTTTACTAACAAACAGGAAGGCTACAAAAAAGGTTGAGCTTTGGTCAACTAACGCTAAAGAAAAAAAAACTTCAGAGAATCAGATCTTTAAGTTAGTATTTTGAAATGGTGATAAAGGAGAACATGTTTCGTAGCAAAAGCTGGTCACGTGTAGATTTAGAACATTATTGAACAGTTTGCTAAGTAATCGATGAATGTGGAAAAACAAACCGTAAACGTGCAATCATTTTAAATCATGATAATGGAACATCCCATATAGCACGTCCAACAGTCGATTATTTGAAAAGTAAAAATATCGAATTAATGATCTACCCATTCGATAAACCTGATTTGGCACCAAGTGACTTTTTTACATTTCCTACAATTAAAAATAAAATTCATGGTCAACGATTTTTTCTTCTTAATCGAATAAATGTTTTAATAATTGGTTTGAACGTATGAAAAAGTGCATAAAATGTAATGGCGAGTTCTTCGAAAATATAGCTCTTCCCGAATTTGTCCAACTGGCCCTCGTATAAGAGGGACAATTACATGGGAGTAGGCATGTGAAAAGGATCTCACAGGACGAAACCCTCAAATAAGTCTTCGAAGTAGAACCTGTAAAAACCAGAAGTGCGGGCTTGAAACGAGTAGGTCAGTTACTAACTTTGTCTCAGAAACAGTATAAATACAATGAAATACAAATACAAGGAAGAATGTTCCAAGGAAAGCATTTAGAAAGACAAATTATTAAGCAAAACAAGATAAAGGAAAGCACATATAAAACAGTAATTAAATCCATTATATGATAGAAAGTGTAAACAGGTAGTTACGCAAGGACGGGGAGATAAGCGGAAGAGGTATAACAAATAGAGTTACTGGTTTCGGCAAACGAGCTTTCTTGCGCATTGTTGTAAAAGTAATTATCTATTAATCGAAATGGGGAAATCAAAAAAGTTTCAACGTTATATAACGTTTTCAGTTTGTCACACCTTCCTTTTTATAACTAATTTTTTCCCTTTTATAGAGTATCGGCTATATTTTCTTTCTTCTTCAGCTTTCCTCATTTATTTTTATGGATTCGTATGAATTTAGTTGTCTTCTCTCTATACAGATTTGGCCTGAATATTTGACGTCATACACGAATCCATGCGAGTGACAAAGAACACGTTATTAAAGAGAAAGAATATATTACTAATATCTTAAAGTAGGGATATATCGAGGTGGGAACATCGATCCAGTCAATTCGATAGTAACGTACCGGCAGTCATGGTCGTACACCTAGTTCGGTTGAGAGGGGACACATCTCCTTAAAATATCGCTAATGTCTGTGTGGATACTTTGTAAACATTTATATATATATATATATATATATATTTCTTTTTAAGTGCCTCTATTTTTATGTTCTTGCATGATTTGTACAAAAAATTATTACTTGAATTAATTTTTTCAATACTCTCTGGTTTGCTTGATTTGTAAAATTCCAGAGTTAATATTTATCTTCTTCAGTTCGCATATTACTGAAATATTTTCCCAACCCCAATTTTCAACCGTTTAATAATAATTGGCAACTGTGCGAGGCAGTAATTTAATTCCGAGAAACATACGTCGAAAATTCTCCAGAGGGTCTACGCTACGCCCCTGTGTTTTACGAGCTTTTGGCAGACATAACGACGCTGCTACCGACCGTTGAATCACGGCATCGGAGTATAGAGCAGGAACGAACGAGAGTTGGCGGGAAGCGTCGCGACGCCGGCTAGCGCTTCCTGCGTGCGTCTACACCAGAGACCATAAAACTTTACGACCAAAGCATCGACCCGTTGCCGTGGTAACGCGCAACGAACACCAGTCAACTAGTCACAGTCTTTCGGAAACGAGCTTCAAAAATCTAATGTATTTTCCCTAAAAAATTTTTTTTTGTAATTTATTATACCTCAAAATATAAAATTTATTCATACCCAATTAAAATTTACTATACAAATAATGAAACTAAACACAGAAAATTCTACCAAAAAGTAGCCCAAAAATAAGAACAAACCATAAGAAAAAGGAACCAAAAAACAAACTAAAAGCAAATTTAATTATCATATTCTAACCCAACCTTTTAATTTTCCTAACCTAACCTAGCCACCAAAAAGGAGCCAAAAAATTAATATTTTTAGATAATTTCATAAAAGTTGATTTCTATTTTTGTGTTTTAAGCTCTTTTTATATTTGGCTCCTATTTTTTGGTTCCTTTTTAGTGCTCTTAATTTTATGTAGAGGTTTAAGGCTCTATATATCTCTTTCCTAAAAGTGCAGACAAGAATAAGATGTTTTAATAATGTTGACGACAGCACATTTTTAATTGTTACAATTTTGAAGGCCTAAACAACTATCTTTAAATATAAATGATACTCCAGTTTCAAACACATATTTCATGCCAAAGTAGTGTGGAAAGAACGCGTCAAAAAGAAAAACAACCGAATAAAATATAGATTATACAAAGGGTTAATTAAAGGACCTTGTAACTGATCCATATTTATATAAAATCAGGTCCTTAATATTCAATGGGCTTTACGGAATGCAGGTCCTAGGCTTCTCCAAAAATATTAAAACCAAAATGATGCAGATTTTTCAACCTGAAGTAATAGATGGTAGATGCATACGTGATTCAAGAAAGCATCCAAGGATTTCTTCATCTGCTACATACCATACCTTCATCAACTGATGTTTCTAAAAAAAACATGTTACATAAAAACTGAACAAAAAGGCCAGACGACGTTCAGCAAACAATTTATTAATTATGCATTTCGACCTCACTAACAATTGAACTGTTCTTTTAACTAAACTTAATTAATGATGTCTGGCGCAATTCCCAAAATAATTAATGAGCGAGTTTCACGGTAGCAAGTTCGCTAATCCAATCAGCCTAATCCAATTTCGAAGGGAGCAGTTGACTGGTGGTCGCGTACACTTCAAAGAAAAATTCAGAAGCTGCATTTTGAAGCACGTGCTTACGGATACAATAAGTGCCTAGCGGGAGTGTACAGCCAGCGATTGACATGTTCTGAATTTTGATAATGCCCGTAGAGCTGCAAGAAACGTCTCTGTCTGTGGAGACCATTGGACAAAGATAATAAGTTCCATGTCAACTTTTTTATTGTTTTAGTCTTTTTGGAAGTTATGAAAGCTCCGAGAAACCTGGAAAATTTAATAGATATTTTTATGACCTCGGATGAGACGAAAGACCAATGAAAATTTATTACTTTCTACAGTTTATGGATGAAACGTGCTTTAAACACCAATTTCGGTAGCTTAGAGTGCAATTCTAAAAATGAAATCTTTTTCACACATTTTTACTCAAATAACAACCGGGTTGTTTTATATTAGAAAAGTAATATTTCCAAATAGTAATTTGGAGTTATACCTTCGGTTACCCCAGAATGTGTATTCTGGTTTAAACGAGAATATAGTTATGATCCCAAAGAAATCAGATATACCACAGGGGTTATCGTCTTAGGAACTTACTGTAACCTTCCGATATACGTGATACCCTGGAATTCTAGAGCTGGGTACTAACACCATGTGATCATTACTACTTCTATTGAGAACTCTTACCACTTTATGGAATGCCCCCTTGAAACTTACCTGAAACAAAAAATTATTATAGTTACTAAAAGTTCATTTAAGAATACAGTATTACAGTTAGCTAATGTAGGATAATAAATTAACGAAATAAAAGAAAAATAATGTCTTTTTCTGCTTTCTACAAGATGAAACGAAAACATATTACATTATGCATGATGCAAATAGAATAATTTTTCTGTCATTAACAATACGTGGATTAAAGTGGTTGTTACGCCCCTGACATGCCGAAAAGATTTTAAGTGGCCGGATTTAGGTGTCTTTATTTTATCGAGCAATGGGTCCAGGTATTAAGTAAACCAGTCAACTCTCTTAAAATACCTTCTTTAATTTAAAAGTACCGGACCGGAAGAATATTTGGGGAATGCATGCTCAGAAAACGCACATAAAAGCACACCAGATTTAAGCTTTATGTGACCTCCTAAATATTTCCAGAATATGGGTCTGAATTACAGAACCTCACGCAATACTACGAGTATGTAAATATTTGTGATGCTTATAACTTCAATATTGTTCCTTCTACAGGGTATTATCAAAAATATAAAAAAATTAATAGAAAAATATGGTTTTCAATAAAAAGTTTTAAAGTGTTATATGAAAGTCATTTAATTAATCAGTTTAATCTTCTTCTTTCTCATTGCATCATGATATCCTAATAGAGTTTTGGATACTTGGTTTTATTCTTTTTTCTACCCACTTCTTCCATTTTCTGCGATCTTCGACCGAAAAGTTCATTCCGGATAGGTTTTTCCCGTTTTAAAAAGTTTCCTTTTTCTTGTTCCATCCAATAATTCTAGGTCGTTTTGTTTTTCTTGCTATTTTTCGTAGTGGTTTCACTTCTGCTGATTTTTTCGTTTGCGACCCATGTCACACTGCCATAAATTAATATTAGGACACTTATTCTGTTGTATACTACGAGCTATATTATTTGGTTTTTTCTAATATTGTTTTGTTTAGTGAGTAATATATTTGCTTTATTTTTCTAGTTCTGTCCATTTTTACATCTTCTGTAAAGACTATCCCCAGATATTCATGTGTATTGATCTGTATACGAATATTTTATTGTTCTTGCGTTATTTCCGGTTGGGTTAATTATCATTGTTTTTTTATTTGCATTTTACTTTTAATTCCAAATTTTTATTAATTTTTTGTGTTTCAGCAACTATTATAATATCATCCACACATAGTTATCGTTTTTACTAAATTTGGGTTACTAGTAATCTGTTCATCCTGTTAATATGTCTTCTTGATTTATCATTATTTAACGATTGATTTTATATTTCTGATCTCTTTTCTTTTTATTCAATTAATTAAATAAAAAGGCATCCAGCTATGGAGATATATCAGCCAGAGTAAAGGGCTAAGAAACATAGTTAATTTTTCGTTGTTTGTTAGAAAAAGTTATATTTTCATCCAGATTTGAAGTTAATCAAACCATTAGGAGTTTTATTAAAAGTTATAAACAATCATGTTAATGTCAAGCTCATCAATCTCTTTGTCTTCGATAGCAGGAACTTGAAAATATTTATTACAATTTTATAGACACTATTTGTGATAATCTAAATATTAACTTTGTACACAAATAATTACTCTTTCTCAGAAATTAACGTATCATTGTTCCATACTTTATTCTTTCAACGCATAAAGACACTTGGGGAAAAACTCCATGCCGCGTTCCGTATAAGCTTATCCGGCTCTTAGTTGTATCATCAAAGGAATTAAATTATATCAATGGAAATTCCCTGATTTGCAGGTCTCAGTAGCTAGTTTTACTTGAATAATGAACAACTTAAATTCCGAGTTACCGTACGGATTACGGCCTACGGCTTAAAGCTGAATGCGGAACACATTTGACTGGGACATTTAAGATTTATATCGTCTTGTTCTCGTTAACAAATTCGCAGATCGTAATCGTTACAGTCGCTTTATGTTTCCTTTGTTGTATACAATCAATACCGCGTTTCTTCGAATGTCATAACGTGTTTATTTTCTCCTTTTTTAACTATATTTTTCTTTTCTTTTGAGGCATCTTTCTCAGTAAGTATCTTTTAATTTCTTTATTTCTACATTTGGTATAATTTTGTTTTACTTTCTATACTTCTTAAAGGATTCTTTGTATTGTACCTAATTTCTAGCAATATTCTTAATTGTATTTACTAATTTAGCTCAAACTTTTGATTAATAACATCAAGCCTGCGTTTTTCTTTAGAACTCTTGTTGACTATCCAAGGGCATCGCGCTAATTAATTTCCCTCTTTGGGACATCCAACGAACTTACGGTCTGTTCTAAGAACGTTCAAGAAGGAAATGTCAGGAGAATAGGTAGATGTAAACAACGCAAATCTTGAGATGGATATGGTTTCGGTGAATAGAAAACGACCTATTAGTAAGAAATCATTTAAGCCGTATAAGAATAAGAACTTGACACAACAATACCATTTGCACGCTGCAGAGATTCTTTTTTAAAATAATGCTTTTAATGAATAAGAGACGAATTTAGTTTGTATGATTCTATATTTTTAAATGAAATGAAGTAGTGCCATTATACATAAAATTATAATAATAATAACAATAATGAAATTCGTTACAAATAATAAAAACATTTTTTGTAATTTATACAAATTCTTTTAAAAAAATATCACAATAACTAATTAATGTTTTTACCACGCCATTAATTATTTCATGTGGATATAATTTTTACTCTTGTCCGTTATTCAGTCGATTGGAAATTCACTGAAACATTTCGAAGCCTCTAAAGTGATTTTTCCACATACATTAATTTCCTTGGATTTGTGTTACGTAAGTCATGTTATACTAGGATTAGGCGAATTACATGAACTTCTAGGGCTTACTTATAGGGTTGTGGTTTATGTTTGATCCCAATGATTATGTTATTTGATTATGTATGGGGAAATTAACTAAAGATTATAACATAATATACTTTTTACTAAATATTTTCTTAATATCGTACGAAATTTTTCTTGCCGTCCAACTATTTTAATTTTTACCGCAAACTTTGTTACAACTCTGTATACATTTTCCAATATAATCTAGGGAAAACCGTATTTCTTGGGGAATCCCTACACAATATTGTAAGAGATGTCACGTCTTCAATTGTTAGAGTGATTTGTTAGTAATGAGAACCACCTGAACCATTGATTTAGTCAATAATCGATTTGTTCCCGTCTGGAGTCTGGATAGAGTGATTAAATGTTGATGCAAGTACTCAAAACTCCGTTATACGTAGCAATAATTACATTTTACAATAATTGTGTAGCCGACTGTAATCATAAAGTCATGTTGATTCTTGATTCATGGTCATTAGAACAACCAGGACTGGCTCTAAACTATATTGAACAATAAATGCGATTTAGAAAATGACAAATTGTTTTTATAATATGAGTTCACTCTCTTAATAAGAAAAAAGGTTTCTTATTTAATTATTAATAAACTTTTAAATAGGTGGTCTAAAAATGATATATTATAGATAATATAAGTGTTACATATATTAAATTTTGCAGTCTTTTTATTTTTTTATTACCTTTTTTCCTTATATTAAGCGTAGCAAGTGAGAAATAACCATCTTAAGTATTTCAGAATTTTACAGAGAAATAAATGTATTTTCTTTTTCTGTTAAACCCCATTATTCAATGTTAGGCATTATACTTATAGCCACCCTAGACTCATTAAATACAAGTGCTAAAACGTTTCTAAATAAATTGCAAATGACACAAAAACGAAGCCAGTTTTTTACAGGGGCGTAGAAATAAATTAAAGATTATATTCTACTTTTACGTACATAACAAAAAATAATGAGAATGTATAGCTTCTGCGTTTTATTTCATTAATAAAAGTTTATAAGGTATCTATATAAATATTAAAACAGTAAAATTCAAGCAAGCGAAGATTAGGAAAACATATTAAAACTATGATGCAGGATTTCTTTTTGTATGAAATTAAATATGCAGAAGCCGGTCCTGGGTAAAGTGTGGGGAATCTCCGGAGACTTTATGCATATCCTGGCGCTCTTCAAAGTGCATTTGTGCAAACATATTCGTCATTATTTTTAAGAAACCTGAGACATCAAAGGAGCGAATAGTCGACAGTCGAGTATGGTGTGGTAAATGAAGGTAATTTTACAAAAAGTGTAGTTCCACATAAACACGCCAAATATTGTTTCTTTGCTCAATGTAAAAGAATACAAATATTTTTATTTGAACATACAGTCCAACGCAATTCAAAAATTAAACCACGTTCAACGGCCTTTAAATTTGTTAATTTTCGTGCTGAATAATTTCCAGCTGGTGTGTTTCTTTATTGGTGAATCACCCTGTGTATAAATTTATATTAAACGATAAATAAATACGTTTTTTAGAAAGTATACTACAGTGATGAGACATGAGACTGAAAATAGATCTTGTAGTTATGTAGTACCACAATCTTAGAAAATATGAGAAATTAATAGATATTTTAAAGGTAAGGAAGGTTAGTAAGTACCTAATGAATAGTAACAACTTGTGAAATAAGACATTAACTAAAATGCAGAATTTGAAGATGAATAGAAGGCAGTAGAAGCATTTAAGTTTTAATATTCGAGTTTTGTTGCAAAAGGAAAATCATGATTTATAGTAATATCCTAAGTACTCAATAAAAATTTTACTTGAAATTATATGTTATTTAACTAAGTTCAATTTTTTAATAGACACCCATAATATTGTTATAGAATATTTTAGTAACCTAAACCCAGAAAAATCTTTATAAAAGGTAATAACGAAAATTATGGTGATATTTAGATTGGTATTCATAGTTTGATTGAATTTTCCAAAGCACAACTACATCATTCCAAAGTAAAGATAAATAATTTTACAATAATTAACAATGAATCATAATAAATAAATAATTAGAATAAATTTAGGTAATAAATCAATTTATTTAGATGAGTTAAATCCATTTTGAAAGAAATTAATTATTTTATTTCTTTATTTATAATTCTTTAATTTAAATTGTATTAAATAATTATAAATTATGATAAGGGTTATTTAAAATTTTTGATTATAGTAAAATTATGCCGCGAGTTCAATATTTTTTAATAGCAAAATATTTCAGAGGATTTTTTTTATAAATATGAAAAATTATTCGGAATTAAAAACTAATTTGAAAATGAATTCATAATTCATCTACTCTGCAAAAAGTGTGTTACTTTTCTCAACTTTTTTTTATTTCATGTAATGAATCCTACTTTTTTTATTCTAATATAATGATCTAAAAAAAATTGAAGGTTTCACTAAGTTCAATTAACTTTTAAATTTTTACTAAAAAATTTAAAAAAAAGTAAAATTAACAAAACTGTGATAATTTTAAGTAAATTTGTATATTTATGGAGGGCTGTTTTTATCCTCAAGTTGATATTTAAATAATATTCGTAGATTGGCGAGTGGCCCTGTTCCAGTTGGTCAAATTAAAATTATAACTCTTTTTAGAAAGAATACCTTTTTTTTGTCAAATTGGTTAAAAGTTCTCCATATATTTTCAACTCAAATATAAGCCTAAAATAAATTGGTAAATCAAATTATAGGAGATTCATAATGAAATGGGAAGTCCAATTTTTCAAAACACAGTCAAAATATTAAAATAGTAATAATTATTTTTCTTAACTTCACTGTATTTCAAAATATCCAGTTCGGCATTGAATAAAAGGAATTTTCAGATATTTCATTTATTAGCTAAAACAAATAATTTAAGTTATATCAGCAATAGATTAATTTTTGCAATGTTTACAAAATCTATTTACACGCTCATTTCAGCACTGGAAATACTATACGGCTCCGGTATTGAACTTTCTCTAATAAACTAGACAATCAAAGATCAAAGTAGTTTCATTCACGACTCCCAGGTCGTGAGAAAATCAATATCAAAGTAAAATTAATTTTATATTAAAAACTTTTCGTACCCTAAATTAGGTTTAACAACTATGTATATAAGTTTGTCTATGTAATATTCCCATTTTTATAAAATCGAGGATTACTCTCTTTCTTTATTGCTCCTCGAATATTATTTTTCTTTTCTAAACTTTTGTTTTTTTTAATTGTTGCTTTATGTTGTTAATATCCCAAACCCAAGTACAATTTTAATAGAGTTTATAACCATATTTCCATTTCTTTATTATTTTCTCACACTTAAAAACAAATAATAAATTTTAATGGTTTTCTATTTTGTCTTCTAAGACTTCATCTTTTCTGTAGCTTCTTCCTTTTCAATTTACATTAACTTTTATTCGAATTTTCTAAATTTAAATTTAAGTTTTCTGAAAACCGGTTATTTATTTCCTGAGCAACCCGTTTCCTTTTCTCATCCAGTTATTTCACGCACCCTTCATTCAAACTCACATTCTTTTCTTTCACCCCTGCCTAAAATACATTGGTAATCCAGGCACTCCTTCAATACCATCTCAATATATTATATCTATGTGGTCTGTCTACCAATTTTGAGGATGGCAATTTATTTTGAAGCTTATGGATATCTTTTAGTTTTACTGCTTCAGCAGCACTCGTTATATCGTTGTGATTTCATAGATTATGTTTCTACTGTGGCGGACTTAAAAAAGCTTTGGTATTTTTTATTGGTTAATATATTCCAGAATATATCAATATTTTTAAATAATTAATGCATTACTTCTTATATGTGAAATATTCTTGAATTAAGATCTGAATACTAATCAAAAAATTTTTCCGATGCCATTCCATTTTTTTATTTTCAATTTAGAATTTAACATTAAAATAAAACACAGAACTTTGTAGTTTATTACTGCATTTAAGAGATTTTTACATTTGTGCAACCCGTATAATTCTGACTTTCCATTATTGTCAAATGTTTTTTACTAATACATTGAATAATAATATTACAATACCAATTCCTGAATATTTGCAGAAGTGTATAAAATTACGAGTACGCACCTTAAATTCCCTAAATTCTCATAATTTGATATTAAAAATCGATGATACTTCATTTTCTACCCTCAAGATTCGCAAAAACTAATTTAAGTTAAAATTGGAGTAGGAAAATGGCTTGCGGAAAATAGAAACGACATCTCTTTTGGAATTTTTTGTTCGTTTTTTTAATATTCATACGAATGTTGAAATTACTCATATAGATGGTGTTATTTTGGAAAAAAAATTAGTAATCTCGACAGTAAACGTGAAATTTGCGTACCAGATATCAAAAAAATATACGGCATGATTCTTCCGACCATCTAAAAAATGAATAAAATCTTATTAGATTTTTGCAAATTTAATTTATATGCTGCAGTGTCTAGTTTTGGGTGATTTTTGAAATATCCTTTTAATTGTGTAAAATAAATCTAGAATGTAAACGAAAAAATTGCTGATCCAATAATGTTTATTACAGTTCACCAACCACAAAACCAATTATAAGCAAAAATTAATTGATATAAGTTGAAACTTGCTTCGAGGTGTTTGGATTAACTTAAATACTAGAATTTGCTTTTAGGATTTTATCCTTAAAAATATATTTGGTACATATTCAAATATATAGCGAATAAATAATCAAGATATGTTTTTGGTCTACAATGATTCCACAAGGAATATCAGGAGGAAAAATGTTTATTCAGGCTACAAACCATAATATTTTTATGACATACAAACTTGTTTGTCATCTTCGATTATTACATATTTACTTTTTTTTTACATGCCGAGTATGATCAAGACGTGATTATCTAATGTGACTATACAAGAATAATGAAATGCCCATTGGACATTTTACTAAGCATATAAAATGTTGTAAATAGAGACTAGGAGGAAGAAATTATTTCTTACTGATCACAGCGTAAATGTCATCAATAATGATTATATAATTTAGTGTTGTAATTTGTATGGAAAATCTCGTGATAAAACGAAATGTTTGCATCATAAATTTCCGATTGGCAGTGGATAAACGGTAGGAACATTTTGATATGTGGATCCTCTTTTCATATTTCATAAAATCATTTATTTAAATCGAATTATGTTATTTTGAAGATTAGAGAAATATTTTTTAAATGGATTTCAAAGTAATATTTTTATCCTTAATTAAGAACCAATTTTAATGGACTGTATGATTCGTCTACTACGAAGATTTTAATGTTGTCTATATAATCCAAAAAAGACTTAATGTGATTTGAAATTATAATTCGACAAGGCTTATTTTTGTTAAAGATAAGCACCCTTCTTCTAAAGAAAATGTCAGTTTTCATATTTATTATGTTTGTCATAATTATAATGCTAAAATAATTATAAATTGTGATTGCATTTAGTTCCTCCTTTCCTTTTGTTTTTGCTTGAGTGTGATCATAACAAGATTTGTTGATAAATTCCTATTCATTATTTTTTAGGATTTTTTTTTTTTTTTTTTTTTTTTTTTTCAATATTCAAATAATGTTTTTAACGAAATTTCTCTTTTAGTTTGTTTTAGAGAAATTGAAGTATTGCATGTTTGCCTGGTATAGATGGAGTGATAAATATCAAGACTGCATAAAAGTCATTTATGGCGGATGTAACCCCAGCAATAACAACTTCAAGTTTCGAGGAAGTTGTTTGAAAACAGCAAAACCAATTTGTTCTTCATTATATATGACGATAACGTTTGCATAGAGCAAATATTTAAGTTTATAATATCGTTGTTAATACTTGTAAAGTCTTCAAATTACAAATACAGGTTGATATGCATCTTCAGTAACTGTTTTTTGTTATTACTATGAATACTATTTGATATCTTGTAATTGTACCTACTGATTTTTTTATTATCTTTCTTTTGGTGTTCTGAGTAAATTGTCCTCTAGTTTATACAGATCTTCAATATGCTTATTCTGATTCAATTTTTATATACATATTTCATTCCATTACCGAACTCTCTGTTTGATTAAACCAAATACAACTTTCTTTGATGTATTCAGCCAGAGTATCAACTAGAAAACCCAGTACACAGTATAATTATTTCCTATCATTCAATAACCAGAATCATCACACGAAATGACATTTTCTAGTCTTTTTCAACTCTTAATTGGTTAATATTAACCTGTCAGAAAAAAGGATCTCTAATCTAAAATTAAGTTTCTGGATTAAACATTTGCAATCTATTAATACATCACTTCAAAATTAGACCAAAAATAAACAATGCTTTATTGTTATTTGAGGTCCAATTTCATAATAACCTATTAAAGGAGAGTTTAATGAAAAGAAGTTTTAAATTAAAGGCTCTTTAAATGCGATTTTTCTGTCACACGATTTCAAAATAGTTTAGAAAAGCTACTTTTGCTAAAGTACATTTTAAGAAAATATTGTAACGTTCGTACACTGAATTTACTATGTCCTGTGTCATATGTGATTAATATAAAAATGTGCATTATATAGAGGAACGAAACGAAGTTCTAATTTTACTAAGAAGAAGGAAATGTTCTTCATGCAGGAAATTTTTGTTTCAGGCATTTTTATGTATTGCCTACTCATAGAGACAACTGCAACCGAAACTATTTTAATTATTCTGCTACCAGAAGGTGTTCATACTCCTGTAAAGTATACTACTGCTTTTTGTACAGATCCTTTTACATAAAATCATAAAGGTAAAAAAGTTTATTAATAGGTTTAATACTTCCACTTCTGCAAATACAAAACAATTAATTATAATCAATTTAGAATTGCATATTTGTTATAATATACCTATAGAAAAAAAATTAATATCGTCCAATTTTTCGAAATAATCTAGTCTACTTCTAGACATTTTTTAAATGAAATTTTAAACTTAAATGGCCTTTTAAAGTCATTATGAAACAATTAACAGAAGTTAAAAGATACTTTAAAATTGAAGTCGTCTTTAATTTCTTTATGATATTGCCCCAGAGTATCGTTTACCATAAAATCATAAGAACAAGAATTTAAAATACCAGTAACAGAGAAACAGTTGTTTCTGTAAACTTTTTTAATAATAATAATAATAATTTTTTTTTTCGATTATTTATTATTATTTTTATAGGTTAATAATAAAATTGTTTTAAATATATTCATTTTTACCATTTATAATATTTAAATAATGTTTTCCAATATGGAGAAATATATTAAATACATTCAACAGAACTTCATTTACTTCATTTACTCAAAGAAAATTCGACTCGATTCGTCGGCAATTCTTCTCGCAGAACTAAATTACTTTATTACCACACTACAATGTTTCCAAATATTAGGGTTTCTAAATTATAAGGTACATTTTTTCACCGAAATTGAACTCAACTGTACTGATGCTTCCAAAAGTGATAAGGAAATTAGATGCGCTATTGCAACTAAGATTATTAGTTTTTTAGTAACTTTCTTCATCCCTAGAGTTAAATTTTTATCGGAAATCTATATAGAATCTTCTGGAAAACGAGAAAATTGTAATATGCAAAAATATTTACATACAAAACCCCTTAGTCTAGGATATTCAAGAATGTTGCCATTTTCTGAGGGAGCGAGGTATTTCCATTACTATTATCTGGGCTCCATCTCATGTTGGAATCATTGGTAATGAAAAGGCGGATCAACTAGCCAGGAAACCTTATCTCTGGACTTACCCTTAGAGAAAATTCGACTTGATACCGATCTAAATCCTATTTTAAAAAACATATATTGGGAAAGTGGTAAGATCGTTGATATCGATGTAGAGGGTATATTCGAGCAATACAAGGTTATTTAATGGAATAGGGACCCCCAATATACGGCTACAGCAACAATGTCTTAATCTAGAAAACATCTTAGCAGAATGCCCTCATCCTGATTAAATTAGGAAAAATGTAAATGAAAGGAGAACTTGAAGAAGATATTGTGCTTAACACCGAAAACTTGTTTATAATGAATTCTCTTATATTAATGACCATTTGACATTAAGATGCTTCAATATTAACAGTCGATTTAGTTACATATTCCCTGGAATAAGCTTATTTTTGTGTCTCTACGAGAAGTGGTAAATCAACCCTTGTATAATATATAGTGTATTTAATTCTACATTGGTAAACCAATTAATAAATCAGGATTTTGTGTGCATTAAGAACTCAAGTAGTTTTCTCCGAAAAGCTGCTTCTCTGTAAACAATTTACTAATGCGTGTTTTTGTCTGGGCAGTGACACTTAATTTCAATTTAGTTTTTTGCATGTTTTGTCTTCTTTAAACCCCTGTAGTAATAAATTTGCTGCTAAAGGGAATGCAACATTTTAGTGTTAAATTTATTTTGCTTGTGCTGAGTGGAGAGAGAAAATATGTGTGTGTTCACTAATAAATGTCACAGGGCTATCTATAGTCTAGTCAATAATATAACAGTAAATTAAATTGCAATATATTTTCCAGAAGAAGAAAATTAAAAAGATATATTACTAGAATTTGAAATTGCTTAGAAATTAAAGGTGAATATCGAATATTTTAGTACGAAAGTGAGTTAGCTAAACTGGATATATAATAAAAATCGTATATAAATAAAAATAAGTCTTCCTTTTAAACTTCGTAGGGTTCTATATATAGTGCTCTTACTTTATATAAAGTAACATATTCTGAAAGGATGTATATGAAGTTTTCACCCTCTTCTCTTTTCTATAAATCAAGCTTCTGAAGGTGACTTTTCAGCCGATATTAATCGATTAGGGTTATCGTTAATATTCGAATGATGCGATCTTTTTTGGTTATTTCAGCTCTTGAAGAACTCTCAATATGTCTGATCGATTTCTGCGTTTTTTTTAATTTCTTCCGTTCAATAATACTATTACTGCTTTCTTATGTACCATATATACCAAACTTATACTACTAATTGCTTTCGCAAAATAATAAATATTTTTCTATTATACTTTGCTCGGGTTCGATTGTACAGGACGTTGAAGTTGAAAGATAAAAATCGTATTTCGATATAACGCTAAAACCAGCCATCAACCTGAATTCCTTTCTGAAAATCTAAAATTCTGATAAAAAAAATATTTTGGTCACTTCTTCCAATGGCGTGCTCCAAGGGATATTATTATTAATATATTTTGATTTATTGTTGTTTAAATGATGGATAAATTTTATCTATCCAGAAGGAACTGTTGTCAAGTTGTAAATTTTTTCATCTCTTTATGTAAAAACTAAAAACTTGCATTACATGCACTATATAAATAAAATTAGAAAAACATCAAAACAATTTTAAAATTATTAACGTTCAGCAAGGTCGTCCAAAATCTGAGATATAAATTACCTTGAATTCTTACCTTTTTCCGTAAGAAAGTGTAGTTTTTAGATAGAAGAACATGGCAAAACTTTTAACAAAAATTAATCTTCAATTTTTAAACTTACTGGTCAGTTTTGAAGACAGAGCCTTAAAATTAAAACAATAATCAATATATATTTTTTCGAAAGGTGGGACTTAATTTTCAGCATCAACAATTTTTTTTAGATAAAATAGTTTGATGAATTTTTCCAGTAGCGTGCTGTAGGTAGTCAGAGCATCTTCATCTCCCGACGCCATTGGTTGAAAGTCAACAATTTTGGTTTTTTGATTTTATTTAAATATTGCTTAAGATATTAAACTAAATAAAAATATTGTTTCAATTTTAATTTATAACAAAAAAATCGATTTTTATTTTTTAATATATTGAAAACGAAGACCTTTTGAATTCTTGTATATTAGCAAAATATTTATTATTTAGTAATAGTAATCAGTGGAATATTTTTATTATCCGAATTTTGAATCAGTCAATATATTTTAAAACAAAATTACTGTTGATACTTGATCAAGGTAGATAGCAATTATTAATTATTATTCTTGAACATCAATTAGCTCTGTTAAAACTAGAATTTGCAGGATATATGAGATGTCTTGTCTCGAAGTTATTTTGTCTCGTCTCGAAAGTATTTTTTTTCGAACTTCGAGACGAGATGAGATAAAACATCTCGAGACATGCTTGAGACGAGACGAGACAAATCTCTTAGGACTTCTCGAAAATATTTAATAGCTCAAAAGGAATAAAACAAATAATTTAATGTTTTAATTATATTTTAGTTCTTTATTATAACCAAGTAATTTATTAGTGATTTCGTTTCGTGTTTGCTTCATTTCATTCGACTTCAAGATAAGAATATTCTAAGTGTATGTAACAAAAAAAATGTGCAAAAATCCCCAATGCTCCCTGAATTAATCATATCATTTTTTTAACACTTTTCAGTTTTATTTTATGATAAGTTTAAATATATATAAAATTCTCTTTTCAAACAGATTTATGTTTCTTAAAAAAATACTACAAAAATAGTTTTTGTAGCTTACAAAATATGTTGCATTAGAAAGTTCAGTAAAATTCTGATATATTAAACTAAAATTTAAAAAAATATTAAGATAATTTAAATAATTTATAAAATAAAATATTCTAATTTACTAATGTGGCTATTATATTAAAAGTGAATATTGAGAGTATTTTTATATTATTTCATTAGGATGTAAATTTTATGCATAAAAAAAGTTTCTTGTCAAGAAAAAAATATTTATGGTAATACCTATGTATGCAAAAGTATACATGTATAGAAATAATATTCTATTCTTTCAAAATCTTACTTTTTATACATTTTGTTTACTCACTTGGGTGTATTATATTAAATGACGGTAATAAAAATAATGCTAAAAGTCGCAATCTATTACAAAAAGCTTAGTATTCTTAAAAAAAAATAAAATCTGCAAAAAAATTCAGTACCATTTAATTTTATTTGACTAATAGAAAATCACACTAACATAATTTAAAAATAAAATTTACTGGATTTCTCCGAAATGCATTTATGTTTTAAAACAGTGGAGTTACATTTTTACTAGGTTTATTAATTATGAGATAATTATTTTGATACATTTCATATATCACTAATCACTTTATCTGCTTATTAAAAAAGATTCTGCGTTCTATTTAAAATATGAAAATATGGGCAAAAAATCTACATAATCGCTAATTGGTAGAATGGGCTTTTGCAGTAAATTTTAAAACAAAGGCTTATTTGTTTATTTGTTAATTATCTCTCATAATAAAAATCCCCATATATTTATTTTTTAATTTCTTTAATATTATAAGTTAAATGAATTAATTAGGTTCATACAGGAAAGGAAAATAAGACGAGATGAACGAGACAAAGCCTATCTCGAGCCATGTCTCGTCTCTTAAAAATGTATCTCGGAATTCGAGACACGTCGTCTCGTCTCATCTCGCGGCAACTCTAATTAAAACCATCACCTTTTAATTAAATCAATACGAATAAACTTATCAAACGTACAACTGCCGCCATAAAGTTTTCGATGATTCATAACGAGCCAGAGTTCTGTTGACTAAAGCTTGTCAGTTAAATAATGCGGCAATAAACGTCAGAAATTAGAAATATAGAATTAGGGGTGGATGTGAGTAGGGTTTCCAAACACGTTAAACACCGAACATTTTGAGGGGTCCTTTTCTCTTTATACCACGACTTCCGACTGACTTTGCTCTGTTTTAAATGAAATGAATACCAAAAATGGGCATTTGTTTGCACGGTTGGCATTCAGGATTTTCTACCGCTCCGAGTCATTTATTTAATTATTATTTGTTTTGTAAAGGATTTCTAAACGTTTCTTGATAACAACTCAATCTTTTTAATTGTATTGAAATTTGTTCTTAGAGTAGAGCTTTAATTTATTAATGAATTTAAGTCCAATGAAAAATAGATTTTTTTAATTCACTTTAAGGAATATTTTAATTCGCATTTTTATTTGTTAATTGTAATGCTAAATATGATAATTACAGATGACTGTTAAATTAGATTTCAATCAAAATTATGCTTATCCGCCCTCCTCGTATATATGCCTGCTAAATCCACAGTTAACCTTTTTCAATTCAATTCAATGTACTAAATATATTCTTGGTTACCCCGTTGAAAATTAGGATATAGAATCAAATTAATTTTGATATATTTCTCTAATTTTACCCTTCAGACATCATTTTACGATAGGCACAGTAATTTTTTCTACTTCATTTTTTTAAATTTAGCATCTCTAAGCATGTGGTACCATTAAAGTTAATTTTTGGTTCACAAAGGACAGAAAAAAATATATTTTAAGGTTAAAAAATTGACTAAAAGCTGCTAATGAAAGAATTTATTGGTTACTCACCAGCTAAAGTTAGTAGCTTGAGAATTTTATTTCTTTGCATGACGCATTTTTATTTGGACTCTAATACAGGGCCTACCTATAAAAACATAACCCTCTCCCTAGAAACTCAGAAATAAGTTTTTCGAAATTTAAAATAGCACGTCAAATTTTACTGACAAGTGGGCAAATTATTATATAAATTTATACCCAGAAATCTAACCCCTGTCAAGTAACCGCTATTTGAAAGTTATTTTTTCCTGTATACAACCTTAGAAATTTTTTTGTATTCATGAAATAATTTTAATTTGATCAAAATAACCTCAATTTTTCAAGATAGAAAAAAAAATGGTATGTGAAAATACCGAAACCTAGGTAGAATTGAATATTATTAAAACGCTTTGGAATACTGTGGAAATTCAAGATAGTATTATTTATCTTTCAATATTCACTCAACGTTAAAAGCTAATAAGAAATACCGCTTTTTCCGAAAACTGTGTAAATATCATTTTATCATTTTATTAGCATTCGACATTGTTCTGACGTGAAACGTGTTGGCAGCAGAAGAACGAATACCCGATACATGAATTGATTGTTCTTCATTATGTATTGAGAGCGTTGTCGGAATGAGTCTTTTGCTAATGTTTGCGACTGCTTAGCGGTGTAGCTTTATTATATATATTTTATCTTTGCATATCTTACTTTAACATGTAATGATATTTGAATCTATTGTTACAATATACAATAATATATTTAAATTAAATAATAATTCTCACCTAATGAAGTTGGAGTGGGATAGTCAGGATCAAAAGTATTTTGAATTCGTTTTCCAAAATAATTTTAGATAATTGATTTTTTAGATCAGTGAGTGAATTACTTATTGTTGGTTGTTGATATATTATAGTATGGATCCAGAAATTGAGTTTTACAAAAAAAAGTCTTTAATTTATTGATTTAGGAATAATTTATAATAAGCGGATATAGGTAATGAAAATTCATATATTAAGCTAATTGAAATTATTTAATTTTGACCGATTAAAAGCGGCAACGTTGTCAATTTTAAACAGTTGGCAGCCTGGACATTTGCTTGTGTATGAACATACATGTAAGGTTAGCATTTTTGTATTTAAAGGATTTATAATATTTCATCCTTGAAAATCGATAATAACGGGTATACTCGTATATTTAGAAAAGAATACACATCAGTAAAAAAGTGTATTATCAACGCTTGAGTCACCAAAAAAAAGTCAAAACTGAAAATCTAATATCTCAGGTAACCTCCATAACATAATGTTAGTTATGGCACAACAGCATTGCGCTTCATCAACTTATTAATAGCGACAATTGTAAGTCATTGATATTTATCTTATAATACTGGCAGAGCTTTTTAATGCTCTTCTATTTTGTATAAAAAAATTGATCAAGTTTTAAGCATAAAAACATATAACTACATATAACTTTTTTATTTTCTCATCAAGAAGTTTCCTTAATCGTTTTGCCACAGAAAATTTTCAGAACATGTAAAAAATATTTTTTCGTTTAGGTGTCTCAACTTTCTTAAACTGACTAATTTGGCAACAAATTTTAACTCATTTCATTTTCTTATGGGAGTGGTATCTCTGTTTTAACCCCCATAAAACCCATTATCCATAAGCTTTTTAGAATCACCTTAGTCACCCTTACCTACAAATTAGTCTTTAAACTTAAAATAAAGTTTCCGAAAAGTTATATAATGTGGCAAGTTAACATTTCTGAATAATTCTTTCTCAAATACAATATTTAAGTTAACATAATGGGAGCCAAAGGTCTAGTTACTGCTTTTGCTACACGGAAAAGTCATTGCGGCCGCTTTTATTACTCAAATAATTACACAAAGGGCCAAAAGCTCTATAAAATCCACAATGCCAACCGATTAAACGAATTTTCATTTACATGTGAACCCATTCATTTTATTGTAAATAAGTCATAAAAGCACATAAAGATTAGGTAACTTTTGTAGAAAATTTGCTCTTTTATTTCTCAATTTAATGGCTTTAATGAAATTATAAGAATGTTTTTGCATTAGAATTTTGATTATTTTCAATTTTAGAGTACAGTAACTTACTACTCTCGTATTGTTTGTTCTTCATCTTTTTTTTTATATGATTTACCCTAGGGTTTATTGGAATCGTAAAATTTCATCTTTTTGTTAGGTTTATCCAATATTTATTCCTTTTTCCAATTATATATTCTTAAGAACTCGATTATCTTTTAGATTTTGTTATTTCCTTTCGTGTAATTTTTTAATACACTATTTATCTTAAAACCTTCAATATTTCATATATTTAGGATCATTTTCATTTTCTTTCTTAAAAAAATATAGAGTTAACCAAGAATGTATTTTCCATTTTCGTGTGAATATTGAATCACAAGTAAAATATAAGAGACCTAAACTTGAAAAAGTGGAATAGAACGAGAGCCATCAAACAGAACTGTCAAGAAGAATTTTCCAGAATATCCCGAAATTTCACTAGCAACTTTTAACCAAAAGAAAGTGCTGTCTGTTTCGTCAATGTCGGGCTTAACTTCCGTTTCTCAGCGGTAAGGCAAAGATTGTTTCCTGAACCACGACGTGGCACGTCTGAAAGCTTTCATGTTTTATTTCGAATTCAGAGAAATTAGGGCAGATAGAACCACTGGCGAATTTAATATTTTGAAGTTCATTGGATATGGTTTTCCATTAGGCTAATGTTGCTTATAGCGATATTGTATGTATACGAACAAATGTAGAGGGTGTTAAAATCAAAATTTGTTTTTCGTTTTTTGTGTAATTTTCTTTAGCCTAACGTGTTATCTTCAAATTTAGTGTAGTTATATTTTTTTGGGTTAATAAATCATAGTTTTATTGTCAATTTTATAATTTAACAAAGAGAGCGCCGCGGGCACTGTACAGAATGGAGAAAATTATCCTTAGTTTTTTATTTTTGGAATTTAAAATTTTTTATATAAATAATAATAGTGACTGTAGAGTTACTTTTTCACCAAATTTCTTCCAAAGAGATAGGCAAAATCTCATAACTTTTTCTATAATTTATGAGTTTTGTTTGTTCACAAATAAATTTTTCTAGACTTGGTGCTGCAAAAACTCGGCCAAAAATATCCAAACAGAATCCCACTCGATTATAAACTGTTTAAAAAAGTTATTTTTGCTTTTGAGGTTGAAAAATAATTTAATCTGGTATCAAATAACATTTTTCAAAAATTGTATCTCATTGTTTAAAAATTACTAAAAATATAAGGAGCAAATTTACAATTTATTTAACATGTATGTCATCTACAATTTGCTGCACATATTTTAATATCTGATATTCTCTAGATGGATGTAAAAGTGTTTTTTCCATTATGTTGACTAAAACAGATGTTTTAACACTTAATAGATCATGTAAAAGTCAATTTAGAATAACAGTTTTATTAGATTTGTGATAAATTTTGGTTTAGATTGCTGAAGCTTTCCAAATGGATAGGCGATGTTTATCTGCAATTATTGAAGTCGTCCTGATTATACTAAATCGGAGCCAAAAAATAAAGGCCATAGAAAAAAAGATAAAAAACGAATTTAATTATACTGACCTAACAACTTAACCACGAAAGAAGCCAAAAAAATAGTATTTTTAGATAATTTCATCAATGCAGATTTTCATTTATTTTTATATTTTTGGCACCTTTTTCTTTTTGGCTCTTATTTTTTGGCTACTTTTACTGTCATCTTCATCATTATTGTTTAAGTGTTTTTAATAAAGAACTCTTTACCCTTTACATTTTACGCTACAAAATTTGGTAGTACAGTTTTGCCTTTGACCAAAACACAATCGGAAGGTTCATCAAAAAAATATTCACTGATTATGCTAGTTTTTAATAGGCATGGCGTATTTAAATGGAAAAATTCACACTGTTGGCAAATGGAAAATTCAGATTTAACAAACAAAAACAAATTTTATAACATCAAAGTGATTCTTTTGAGAATTTAATTCTGTAATATTTTCTGTTACTTTTGGACGAAATGGATTAATGAAGCTAAAAGTCTTAATATGTTTAACATTTCCTTGAGATTTGCAACATAAATAGTATTGCATAAATGTCTCCATCTAGTAGAGTGTAGCTACAGAAACATAATCTAACCAAAATTGAAGTTATTCTATTCGAATATTTTTCCTTGTATCTTCTCACAGCACCAAGTTAAAAAAATCATTTGTGTATTAATATAAACCATGTCTCTCAATTCTAAATTATAAAAATGGTTATGTCATGGCATTAATAATTTAGGTAAAATTTGGTAAAAAAATACCACTGCAAACACTGACAATTATTATTTGGCAGCAGTGTACTAACCATAATGGCTTAAAAAATTCATCCAATAGGGTCTAGGTCCTGCCATCTTTGTCTAATTTTAAAATGAATAATAAGATTTTGATTTATTACTCCAAAAACATGACCCACCAAATTTAAAGTCAATATGTTAAATAAAAAAGAGAAAAATAAATTTCTTTACTTCAGTTGTGGATAACGTGCTCCGAATTTAGCAAAATATTAATATTTTAAGGTACTGATTGTATGTTAAAATATTGGCCATTTTTATGGAACACCCAGTATATGCATATATATCGGCATGAATATATTCATGAAACAGTGGGTGAAAAGGGTATTTTTGGACTCAAGACAAAGAAATCCAACGAAATATCTACCAAAACCATTACTTTCTCTTTACCACTAATTGGATGGAAAGTATTAGAGAAAGAAATAAAACTTTGAGGGTGTTCCGTAAGTACGCGTTTTGCGGAGGGTGATTTTATGCCCAATTTTAAATTGATGAGTTTAAATGGAAACGGGTCTTGAAATGCTTTTTAAGAAAGTTACCCCTCTCTAGAGATTGCATCAAAATAGTGTAGATTGTGAGAAGTTTAAGACGACATGGAAGGGGCTGACCTTCTCAGAGAAACTCAATGCCGGAAGAAGAAAAGAGAATATATTCGTTCTAAATGTATGTATATTCGTTCTAAATGTATTTCAGTCATCAACACAATACCTAAAATAAAATTAATTTTTATTCAAAACAGATATCCAACAGCCGTATTTTAAAAGGTCATGTAATTTTTGTTAATTTTTCAGTAATTAAGCGAATTATAAAGTAAGAGTTACTTCATATTTATTGTAATTAGTAGCAGTCTATTTTTTTAAATATTTAAAAAGTAAGTAGGATTATCCAAAGACATAACAAGTTTTTAAATTCCTTTATCTTTATTAATTGGTCAGTACAAATTAATACAATATCCGTTTAAAGCCGGACTGCTTCTACTAGATAAAAGTCACTTCCAATTATCGTCCGTTATTTTTTCTGCTTACGAGTACGAAAGATGGTTCCAAATAAATCTGTTCAGTAGAGGATTACCAGATTTCACACCCTCCGTGTCACCGTTCCCTGATCCACCAGTGTACAGAAACGAGGGCGTGTAAGCGGTTTATTGGAAAAGTAAAAGACCAACCCTAGAATAAAACGATACTAAAACGTTGAAACTTATTAGCAATATTGAGCCATATTGCTGAAATGTTTCGACGGGATGCTGGGATGTTGATTTCTCCGCGAAACGTGTTGATTGCTTCTAAATGTTTCGACTGTTCGGAACTCACATATTACCGGCTTGTACGGAAATTGGAAGAGATCCAGATCAATGATAGGTGCAATTTCGGTTAGGCCTGGAAACGTGTCCTTCCAAATAGATACATTTCACTGAAACTTACGCCGTAAAATTTGATAGGGTGGTTAAGTAAATGTGTTACAGAGAGATCACAAGACGTAGTTTCTGACATCTTGTAAAATTTTTGATATGGGGGTGCAACCCAAGTTTCAAACTCATTAATGAAATTTAGGTTGAGAACGTGCTTAATTCCACATCAGTGAGTAGAGTAATTTCGGTATAGTCTTCGCTGTGTAAAAGTTAATAGAATGGTAAGGAATTATTTTACAGAAAGAAGTATGTACTCGAGTATGTATTTACGGATATTTCTTAAATTGAGATAACAGCTAAAAAAAGAAAATTTATCTATAATAACCTGAAGAAATTTGAGTTTTTCAAAATTTCTTTGATATTGTAGACTGGTTTAGGTTACTGGTTTTTGAAGAATTTTTAGCTCGAAGTATTGATAAATTGTATCCAGAACATGTAATTTATTTTGGGTTTATTAAAAATAAAAAACAATTTGAAGAGACAATATGCAGTTTGATGTGAGGCGCTCACATAAGTTTTACAAAGTGTTAAATCACAGATAAATGTTACAAGTCGATTTATCACTTTTTTGTACACTTCCACACTTTTTACTACAATTAGCAATATTATTAATTCGTTTGCTGCTGTTTTAATTATTATTAACATGAATTGGCCTTTAATACAGAGTAATATTAGTAGTTGAGATACACATGATAAGTTAATAGATCTTATTTGGTTGATTGGTCAGAAGATAATAGGTACATACTCCTAAACATTTTCATAGGTAACTTTGAGTTATTGCGTTTAGAATATGATATAGATGTGTGACTTAAGAAAAGGATAATTAAATTTATCTTGTATTAAATAAGTGTGAGTTAGATTGTTGCCAATACTTTTAATAAATAAGAATTACAAAGGAACTAGGTAAAGCGCCTGGAGCAGATAACATAAAGCCTGAGATGTTAGTATACATCGAAGTTTACGGAAAAAATGCTCCTTGAACTTTTAAATGTTATATTCGCAAAAACTGGAAAGGTAGTATCATAATCCCAATATAAAAAAAAGGATAGCGAGTAACTGGAAAACTCTACCAAAGGGTAATGGACCGGAGATTAGGAAACGAAATAGAGAATATAATACAAGATAACGAAGCTGGATTTAGAGCTAAAAGAAGCACATATGAATGGATATAAAAAAATTATGGATAAAGTACAAGGAGGTAATGGACTAATTTATTTATGCACTATCGACCTGGAAAAGGGGTTTGATTTACTACCAAGATAGCAAATTTTGGAAACGCTTTCAAGGAGAGGAGTATTGAACGAATTAATGCTGTAATAAAAATCAAAGAAGACACACATATGAACATAGAATGATACACATTGATAACATCAGAAAGAATTATATGGAGACAATTTTGAAAAATAGGGGTAATCTACTTATAGAGAGCTTTATATATACACGTTATATCTAAAGTACTCAAAGTACTTATTAAATAAGAGAAAGGTTAGCAAAAACACAAAACTTAAAATTGAAAAAAATGTTGTACCAACTTTGACTTGTAAGCGAATTGTTGTTACTCACGCAAAAATTAAAACCAAATATTACAACAATGGAAACGAAAATACTAAGAAGAATAGAAAAAGTGACAAAGATGGGCAGAATAAAAAATGACGCAATACAAGTTAGCCTCAACGTGAAATCAATAACAACCAAAATAGAAAAGATCAAACTTATAGTAAAAGAAGGAATCAGTGTATATATAAGAAATATAAAGAACTTTTATGAATTCATAAAATTTTCCAATTTAAAATTCACTTGAATTCACCAGAACATATATTATTTATTTCCAAACCAAAATATCATGGAACGTGTATGTAAACTATTGATTTATAAGAGACGATTCCCTTCTACTGCAAAACTAATTTAAGTTAACGAGCAAAACATGATAATTTTAAGCAGGAGATAATCTATTTCATCGTGAGTTTTAAAAAATGTCCTTAGGTAACGTAACTTTAAATAGAGATTTCTAACGCTATCAGTAAACGCCTTATCTATACTGCATGGTGCACAGGAAGGAAATTGGATCATAAATCTTTATTACAACGACAAAATACATCTTCCTCTATAAAGATGATTTTTCGAAGGAAAATGCACCAGATATTTACTTAAGAAGTGTTACACATAGTACGTATATAGGATATTGTAAATATATTGTGTTAACTAGACGCTTCTTGCAGTAATAAATAAATGTGAAACAAAAAGATCAAAAATGTATTTCCAACATAAATTTTATATATATTACATGTATTTTAAAAAGGTATTACTAAACATATATAAACTAAAAGGGGCATGTTTAAAATAATAAAGGTGTAGGGTAAAAACAAAACTAATCAAATAACAAACAACATTGTCTGTTTTGCACACTAATTCAAACAAAGGATTCTAGAACAAAAGATTGAAAGCCACTGAAAGTGGAAACAAAGCCGTTTTCATTCATTTGCACAAACAATTCCCAATTTCGAGAATGACGATTTAGAGACGGGTGGGAGGTTCTAATTAGCGTAAAACGCGTAAAACACATGTTATAAATGCATCGATTATATGGGTTTCAATGCAACACTCGCTGTTAGTTAGCTAAAAGCACGAGTCACAAGAGAATACGATATCAATGTATTACAGATGTGGATATGAACTGTGTGGGGACATAAAGTTGAGTTAAAAGTATCATGTGGATATGGATTATGTGGGAACATAAAGTTGAATTAGTAGTAATATAGGAACATATGTGGTATATTGGACAAAATCCAATTTCAAATAATATTATTATCTTATATTACAAATAATGGCTATAAAAGGGAGCTGCACATTGTAGGATTTGATACGCTATATTTGATGTTATTTTTATATCATAGCTTATATTTTGTTTATCATAAGAATTTATAAAACTCGCTGATCCAATTTAATGGATGCATTTTTGATATTCTATAACCAGTAAGGTTGATGTGTTTAAAAAACACTTTTGCAAATATAACTTGAAACATTGAACTCAACATCATTTAAACCAAATTTATATATCTTAGTATGACTGAGGATTACTGGGGATAACGGTGAACACATTGCTAATATTTTCTTGGAACCCTTTGATCAAAATAGTCCTTTCAACACGTTAATACTAGTGAACGCTTCCTCATTTCTACCATCGAAAGATTCGAGAACCTCAATAGAGAAGATGGATATTAAATTTTCGCCATTTGGAATATAATCATTCCAGCGGCAATTTCAACTTCGCGCCATACCCACTTTCGACCGTCACAGACTAGTGAACTTTACTATCAAATCAATTTGTTCCCATTTATTTTCCACACCAATTATGTTTCGCCGCGGTCGACGCTTAGTTGAGTTACTTTCGACATCTCACCCCCTGAAGAAGTCTCTTATGATAGACACCATAATGTTAAAAATATCTCAAAAAGAAAGGATTTTCCAGAAGCAATATTTCTCCAGATTCACTCTAACCTTGGAAGCTTATCAACTTCAATCTTAGTGTGAATTTTTTTATGTCTATCGTTCAAATAAAAAATTCCACTATAAATTTGTTGCTCTTGTTCCGGAAACAAGTGTTTCTACATGGAGATATATCCAATTGGCAAGTAAGCTCAATTCCTAAGATATCAATCTTTTTAAAACCCTTTATTATCCCTAATGTTTTTTTTTGATACCAACAGCTGGCTACTTCAATTTGTAATGTCTTTATTTTTACCGATAGCATAAAAATTAGTTATTTAAAACGAGGACAACATAACGAATGGGATGTGTTGATTGGAGTAACATGAATTTCAGAAGGAATCAAGCCGGTTCCGTCTCAGTGGAACGTCCTACCCATGACAATTATTGAATTTGGTTGTCTTGTTCTAAGGTGATTCCATTGTAGTACATATAAAGGAAATCTATGTATACAGAAACCACATTACGAATATAAACTTGAATCGATAGTACTAGTTACAGCAGTATTATTTTCTAATACAAAAATTCGGTTGTATTAACTACTTCTCATGGGGACTTGACAAATTTTACTAACAAAAAAATTTTACAAGTACCTTCAACTAAAGTTGAATTACAGATTAACGTTAAACTTTTTACGGTCAATTTCTGTGTTTATATACTCTTCTTAGCTTCTTGAACATTTCAGATAATTTTTGAAGTTTAAGAAAATATTCTTAGAATATTTCCTAGATCTTGTCCTCTTCATTCATGCTCTGTCACTATTTTGCTATGTATTTTAAACGTTTAACGACATTTTCTGTGCCAGATTGTCATCAATTGATTTTGGCATTATGGCAAAATTATGTGCAAATTTTTTTGTTTTTTTAACTATATAATTAGGATATATTACACAGAATAGGTGACAGTGGCCCTTTTTTTCATTTTGTTTTGTCTTGTGTGTTCTCATTTGAAAAATTTCATTTTTTTGTGTTCATCTCCGCATACTAATTTTGACAGGGTAATTCCAGAATTATTAATATTGCGGTAAGGGCTTGTCAGATTGTCTCGCTGGAGATTGGACAGTTAATGTGAATAGAATTTGGGGTAGACATCCATGATCTAATGGGAATATAAATAATAGATTATACCATATACGAGTATATGCAGGCTGGAGCAAAACTGCTGAAATACACAATAGATAGTTTATTAGAAACAAAAATTATATTTGGCTTAACAATATTGAGTCTAAGATCGCTCCCATATTGAACAGAAGAAATCTTTAATATTTAATTTGAAGAGCCTTACCCTTTTTGTATAAAAAAGGTATACTTTCTTGATCTTCAAAATATTACTGTTTTAGAGACGCGCCATTGTTACCAAAAAGTTTGATATTATCCTAATTAGAAGAAATTCGAAAAAACGTTTAAATACTTAATAGTGTGTTCTAATAACTGTACGTACGTTAAAAGTACTATACAGGATGTTTCAGAATGTTGGTCATGCCTTCGGTTTGGGTATAATTAACTCTATATTCTAGATTTAGATGCTACATGCCTAGAATAATATTTTCTTCTGTAAACGTAAATCAGATTTTGACAAAGGACGCATCCTATTATGACAGCATAGAGTACACTTCGTAAAAGTGATTAAAACTTCTTGGGAAACATAACCTCACTTTTAATAACAAACAAATGTGATTGTAAACAAAAAATTTTGTATGCACTAGTGAATTTTGTTATGTGAAGTGTATATCTTCAACGTGGATTGAGGACAATTACTAATTGGAATTTTCTGGGATAGGAAATTTTACAGTGAACCTCATTTCAGAAAGTACCAGAAAACAGCACTTTTCGTGAATGGCACTTCAATACTAAAAGTGTTAGCCACATGAAGAATTAATTTTGAATTCAAAACAAATTATTTACTTATTAAATATGAAAAAATAAATTATACTTATCTGAATTTCTACAGTATTACAAAGCTTTTTAAGTTATATTCAATCGACCTAGGTTTCGCTATTTTGACATATAGCATTTTCTAGATTTGATAGAAGATTAACAGATTTTTTATAAGTGTAAATAACTTATATATCATAAACATTTTAACCAATCAACAATATTCTCTTTTTCTTAAAAATATTTTTGGTTAATACTATTTAGGTATTTAGACAAAAAGGAAATCTAAGATTATTAAACTTCCCAGGTTTAATTGTTCATTCAATATACAGATATTGAAGAGATTTTAGGTATATCTTTATTTTATATTCCTGCAAAATATCAAGTTCTTCTTTCTTGCCACTTATATGAAGTACTACCACTGTTGTTTCCATTGTGTTATTAAGTGTAGGTTTATGTTTGGTGTCAATGAGGTGTTTTACGTGACTTATCTGGTTATTTTAATCTATAAGCTCGTAAGTGTTCACAGTACCTTATGTTAAAATTTCTAAGGGTCGGCCAAGATAGATGGCGACAATCTGGACCATTTAGTTTATAAATACCTCATTTTGAAAATTTATTAATTCCCTTTTATATATAAATTTCAATTCAAAGTACAAAGTAGGCAACCTACTTAAATTTAACTATAATTGATTCCACTAGCGTGGTATATACCCCCCCCCCCATAAAAAAAACACAAAATTCACAAAAACAAATATATCTACTATCTACTTATGTATATTTTTTTCTTTGTGAAATATTCCATAAAATTACTCAAAAAATAACATATTTACGTTAACATCTGGTAAAGAAAATGCAATTTTTAAAGTCTAAGAAGCTTTTTTTTATAACTTGTTTTCAGTTATTCCGAAACATATATATCTACATAAAACAACAAATTTTGTACCAATAGCGTCTACAAAAAAATGAAAATCGATAACAATGAGTGTCTTAACGTAACATTTTCACGTTTTCTAAACCTTTAAGACTAACTGTAATTTCTTGCTAACTGGGTAAGTAGCTATTTAATAAAATATTTCTTTACTCACCAAGATCCGGTATTATCTTATTAGAAATGTATCTTTACTTACCTGAAAAAAAAGAAACAAATTAATATTTTAATAAGTAAATACAAATAAATAATTGAAAAAAAGCGTTAAATAATCGTCACTTTAAGAATATCATAAAGATATATATCTCTTAAAATTAAGGATAATACTAATACTCTGAAATTCGTATTCGATAAAAATGCTTATTTATGATGTATACATTTTTAAGATAGCATACTAAAATTTGTCAGAACTTAATATCTCCTAGACAAAATGATTAGAACTTATTCACGACAGATATCGTGCTGTTACGATCAATTAATGTTAACAGGAGCAACTCTAATTTGGCTTCACTCCATTTACCTTGAATCCAACCCTCAACCATACATCACAACAAAACCAGGTTGCAGAATGGGTTATTAATCACTCTCTAGTGATTGTTCTATAGTAAATAATGGTCTTTATTAAAAATATTGAAGTGTAATAATATATTACTAAAAATATAATTCTTTACTCTACTGATATTCAAGAGCTGACAATCAAGATATTCCCTAATAAATGTTACAATTTGTTTAGAATATAGATTAGTCCAAAATGATAACTGTCATAAAATGCTGTGTTATTTAGATAGTATTGGAAAAAATAAAAGTTTTATAGTCAATGGTAGTGGTAAGTTTGATTTCCAAAATCTCAATCAGTAATAAAAATATTTCTATAAAAATGAAAATGAAACAATAAATTCCGATAGTCTCATAATCTGGATATCTGCAGGAACAGTAGCTCAGTAAAAAGAGATACACCAAGATAGAAAGAAATGGAATCATATAAAAAACATGAAATTGTTGCATTTATATCAGCTAAAATGTATGGTCCTATGGACATTTTCATTATCACACGTCTGACTAGCTTTCGCAATTTGGTTATTATTTATTCATTTATCCATTACGTAATAATTACATTTGAACATCATACGTGAAAAAGGGTGAATATTACAATATTTCAAACTGACACTGCGAGGTAAATAATAATAATAAAAAAGTTTCGTTTTAAATATTTTGAATTTGTATTTGGTAGGTTTTATCCACAAGCAATAAAGAATAATATAAACAATTAATATGGTTGAAGGTCATTACAATTTATCATTTAAACATAAGTACTGAAGTTTGCTGCACTTAACTAATCAAAGAAAATTATAAAATATACAGAGTAATCCAATGAACAAAATTCACCTATCTATTATAGCTAATACATAAACCACCCTGTAAATTCAAATTCCGATATTTTTTTTCTGAAATAATGCATAATATATAAGTATTATCTATACAGTATTTCAGTATTTCAATATTTTTATATTCATATATTCAATGAAAGAATTTCCAAATTGATTTTGTGTCAGCCAACATAAAAATTAATCATTTAAATAAAATAGTATGCATGATCCCAGCTCAAAACAGAAACTTTGCTATAAAATAAACATTTTAATGGATAAAGCATGTAGTCTCTCTCACCCAAAAATTCCCCAGTTCCCTCACATGTTGATGAATTGCATGTATTATGACACTTTTCCTGTGATACTACAATGTGGAATGCTTATTCTTGTAGATAGAAAGGGGGAGAATAACTGATTATAGAAGAAATTATTCATCCTCTGCTGTCTTATTATTCACTTTATGTGTGTAGAATATATTTACGCTGAGATTTAAGATACTGCAGGTATTGCTATAGAAAATTGAGTACTCGAAGGTTTTTATGGATTTCAGAATATCAAGGAAGAATTTGTTTTATTCTGTTCTTAAACGTATTTTGAAATGTGAAAGGCAGATTAATATAATTGTCAGTAAATCTAAAAAATAAGGCGACAAGCAAGAATAAAATAAAATCATTAAATTTTAAGCAAATTGTACATCATTGTACCACCTAATAAGATTCACTGCTAAGAGGTTCAACCTCGGGTCTGTCAGGTACAATCAGAGGCTTATTGTTTGGTTTATTAACATTAAACCAATATAATATTGCAGTATTTCAAGGTAACAATTAAACAAATTATTTTCCTTTCAAATTTCCCTAATTTCTTCCTGCCGATTTGATTACTATTTACTTCTTAATTACATTTTTTATTATGAACATAAAATGAATGAACCGTTCTTCTAATTACTGGGTTTGTAATATTCATATATGACTACGGATTTTCTTTCTATGGGCGTAATGAAGACTTCACATGTGCACTTTTTCTCTCATTCAAGACTCGGCAGATTGCAATACGCATCATGTTTGAGAACATTTCAATATAATTCTCAACATTGTTTCTAGCATTCAATTTTCAGATAACGGGCACTTGTTTACTTATTTTACCGGAATAAACTGCACCATCTCTAAATATTAGTTTTTACCGTTCATCAAACCATTCTTGGAACCCATAAAATAAGTAGAATGTAGAATCGTTAAAAAATGTGGTTTACAATTTATTAACTAATATATATATATATATATATACATACATAACATATGTCACAATACCGAATCCTAGGTAAACTTGAATATATATTAAAACGCTTTGGAAGACTGTGGAAATTTAACGTAAGTATCATGACCAATTGGTTTGAAGACGTAGTAGTTTTTTTTTCTAACATTGTATGGAATCTTGGAACATATTTCATGCAGATATAAGTGCCATCATATAAAATCGGCTTCCACCATTATACATTTTCGTGTACATTTCTGCACGGTTTCCATATTATGTTTGATGGAGTGTGGGGAATGCAAGTGCAATCGGAATTCAGAATTTCAGACGTACTTACAAGGCGAGTAAGTAGCTCCTAGAAGTACAATGGTTATACATGTGTAAGGACCGTGGATGCATCCCACCATTATTCCCCTTCCAAACCCTCCAGGCTATAGACTTACTTCTAAGCTGAAATGGTTTTTTTATTTGTTTCAAGAATATATATTTTACAAAATTTATATAATGCTAATGTAAAGCCAATTAAATTTAATAATATTATAATTTGAATAATGTCAGTAACACTAGATTTAAAATAAAATTTGGAAAAAGTAGATCTAATGCAACATTGGACAGTTGAGTAGAATGTATTTGATCCCATTTTTCAAAAAATAATGCCAAATAAAATACAGGTAATCGTGTCTTAATCTAATAAGTATTAATATTAAAAATAGCACATTTTATTTTCGTTCACTATAACAAATGAAGAGGAAAATATTTTATACTAGCAATGTATGGTGCTCCAAAGTCTGAATATTCAGTAGATAATGAATACAGATATTTAATATTTACTAAAACAACAAAACTAAGCTGAGCAGTGAAATTTCCATCATCGCTACCTTCTATTTCAACACCTCGACAGCATCTGTCGGACATCAAATATTTGTTGGGAAAGGGTGTTTATCCGGAACTGTGGAGTTGGACATTCAAAAATACTAAAAACATTGTTATCACCAGCACCAGCCGAAACATTAAATATAATATTTTGTAACTGCGTAAAAAATTGTGATTGAAAATGTGGTTGTAAAAAAAACTGATGTACCTAATTGAAGGTATCAATAATTTTGACTTACAAAAGGAATACTGAAGGAATCAGAAGTGCCCCTGAAAACTTTGGCACCCATCTTAAAAGCATTGTATCTTGGTTTACAGACTTCATTAAAACTTTAAACGCCTGCATTTTATAGGTTATCGTACGCTACTGATCGAGCTAATTCCTATATTAACTAACACAATCTAAATTAAAACATGTTTTTCACTCTTGTTCAGTAAATATTATCAGACCGACTATCAAATAGTAAGAGTTTTTCCTCAAAGACCCTCTAGATAAACACTCAATACGCCCTTCAATGTTTATCCTCTTGAGAATAGGACTTTTCTACATCGTCAAGTCTTTACTGTCAATTCGAATAACCTGCAAGTGTTTGTGTAAATTGACACACGTCGGTTTATAAGCCGTCCTCGGAGATTTTTAACCTCCTGCCTAATATCAATATTTTATTTCGCCGTTTTAGTCGATACCTGGCGCCTGCTACAAAATTCTATTTGGTCACAGAAAAGTCAAAATATAAGTTCTTTCTACGTCACTTGATATTCTTTTATACTTTTCATTCTTCCGCCATTGATCTATCCTAACAATGAAGTTAAATTAATATAAGTTGTCCCGTTCAAGACCATCAGTTCTGTTAAATCCGTATAATATATTAGATAGATATTTCACAACAAATGAGAGCATGTGCGTTCGATTGTCAAACACAATCAGGCAGGAAAAAACGTTCCACAAAAACACGCCACTCATCCATGGAAGTTTCGAAAGCATAAAATGGCAGGGGGTAAGGGTCGATCTCGGGCCAGAAGAACCCTATGACTCACACATGCCAGGGTTGCAAGCCCGTTATCGTAGGATTAACCCTCCGAGCGATCTTAACCTTCTGCCACCCACCTATCCCCGTTTAAAAGCAGCGTTGCCAATTAACGATAAGGTGGACAGGCATTTTGCCAAAGATTACAAGTACTACTTTACAGATACTCCTGCAAAAGGTATATTTCTTCATGTAACCGAACTTTTAATAGTAGACTCTGTAACAAGGTTAGAATGAAAAAAATTCGATACGAGTGGAACATTCCGAAGGCGTGCGCTAGCCAAGTAACAGACTATATTTTCTCCACGACCATAAATTTACTCGATTTTTCACTCATTATTTTTTTTAAATAAAATTTGTTATTACTGCGCAGCCGTTTACATCTAACTATTGATATTGTTTACAACAATTACGGAATATTCATTCCGTAACTTGTTATAGAATGAAATTATATGCAAAACACATAAGAAGCAAGTGTGAGAATGTATACATTCTGTTATTAAACTCTTATTTTACATTCTTGACTTCTTGAAAAGTCTCGAATATTTAACCCTTTTTTTCCACGTGTTCACCATCTAAAATATACAGTCTAGAATCTAGATGATGCCATTTATTTTACAAAAAGTAGTAAACCACCGATAGTGCATAACTGTGCTCTTTTTGCAATTACTTATATAGATGCCTATACTGAGAGAGCGATCAAACTTGAAGCCATTTGGCACCACCATTTTGGTATATGGTATTTTTTGTGTGCTTAATTTAAAACTTGAATAAATATACGTATAATTATATAACGTTATATTATTAATTACAATGAGCGGTTTTTAAATAGAATATGATTCCTTTAGCTCAAATTTAGATTTAATCGAAATTTCTTCAAATAAAAAATAAAAAGCTTTTAACAATAAATATTTCATATTTATATCAAAGAATACCTAACCACATTCATATGTTAAAATATATTTTTGTAAAATCCGAGTAATTCTAAAAAAATTAGAAAACCAATTACGAATTAATCCAAAAGGATTAAAGAAGAAGACAATGACACGTTACATAACTCCTATGATTACCACTATATTAAATTAAACGAAACTCCATAAAGGTATAGTACATAAAATACCAATAGTTGGAGACTGGGACTTTTAGTAATCGTTATTTTTTTAAGAATATCTCATAAAGCAGGTAAATTTCTATACCTTAGTTTAAAAGTAGCAAAAAAATGTATGTACCAATTGACCCTAAAACAACAGTAACTGGTAGTTTCTGATAGTTAATTTTTAGATAAGACACAGGCGCGTCTGAAGGACGGGATGAGAGACAGATTTTTTATGGGGTTTTCCCTCCTAAAACCTATCCTGCCCGGTAATTGTAATCCCAATAAATCTTACAGATCAAGGAATGTTCTTCAGATTTGTAAAGAGCCGAAAAGTTCGTTAATGGCCCGAAAAGTTTTCGAAGCAAAATACATTTTTTTAAAGCAGTTAATGTTTCACCCTAGTCTCGAATTGTACTCTCCTTAAGCGAAAGTCCGTATATCAATCTGGTTGTTTCTGAGCTATAATTGGCCAGTATTTTTCTGAATTAACTAATAGAATCAAATCGGTTTATTACTGAACTCAATGAGGTTTAAAAATCTTACAATTTCTTGATTTAATTTAAATTCTACCTTGTTAGTTTTCCTCCTTACTTATATTTTATTCTTATTTTTACCTAATTCCTCGCCTGAATAAATCATTTAGAAATAGTTTGGTTTGATTTTATTCGTTGATTAAGTGACCTATCAGCGATAAGTATACCTATATACTGGTCGTCCCCAAGAATCATAGCTACAGTCCTGAAAGCACATGAATCTAGCAAATGCCAATTTTCAATATTAACACTGTGCGGCCGTCAATTGATTCTGAAATGATTCATCCAACATGTTTGGTATTCGTTAAAAAAATCTATTTCAAGAACATCATGCTTTCCGCTCGGCATAAAACCATACAATATTACATGTGGTGGCACGTATACACTTACGTATTACAGCAGTCATATGGTAAATCTAAATAACCTTAGGTTATTTAGAAATATTAATGAGGATTCTTAGACGCATATGAAAGTATATAAATTTACAGATGTAACAGTAACCTAAATAAGGATAAAGAACTGTATTATTTGGTCAAAGATGATTAATTATTAATACGTCACAAACTTATAGGAATATTATAACTAGTTAACTTCTGAGGATAAGATTCGTTTTAGTAATTGTTTAATGATACTAACACAGTTATCGAAACTCGCGTTATGTTCAGTATTTAGATTTATTGTTTAAGTAGTTCAAGACTCAGGCAGTTACAAAATACCCACAGATTAAATTGGGGGACTTCTCTACCTCCCTTAAGGATTCATTCAGAGGAAATGAAGGAGAACTTTGATTTTTGGCAATAGTAGTAATAAACTGTATCAAAACAATAATCCAATCCACAATTAAAATAATATTTTAAAACGGAGCCAAATTTAAAAAATATAAATAAGAATGAATTGATTAAAACGTCTTATTTAATAAACAAATCAGTTCATTTGTCTGTCCATATGCAACTCCAAACACAATGATAACAAGAACATACAGATAATGGGGGTGGGTAGATGAATTCAAAGACATAATTTTGGTGCCTTTGAAAAAAATTCACTTTTTATCAGCAGATTTCAGCTCAATTCTTAACACAAAAAATATGTTATATTTGTCCCATTTATCGAATTTGCACATAAGTTGGAATGATTCTCTGTTATGTTGAGACATGCTATTCTTTGCTTCTAGTCTAATTTTGAGAGGGTCTTAATTTAGAGGGTGGCCAGTGTCAGTTCTCAAACAAGGCCAAAAGTTTTGTCTTAAGGTTCGACGACATTGTCAATACGATATGTACTTGTCCTTCTTTTATTATCTTTTCCTAATGAAACTAATTGATTAACTTACTACAAAAGGTTACTCTTATTTATTTTACCTCGTAAAAGTTTAGATTGGTTCTTAGGAGTTGAAGCGCTTTTAGACAACAACTGTTTTTAACTTCTAACTATTCAGCCGGAAAGATTTTTTTTGAATTTTTTTTGGAATTTCAAGAATTGTCGATAAGATAACTTTTTTCTAGTCATAAAAATTACAAAATCTTCTCTTGAAATATTTTTAATTCAAAGGAGACAAAATTTCAACCAATGAACATTCTTAATTTTTGGTATCAATTTACGTATGAAAGCACTGAGGTGAAGAGGGTTAAATATTCGGCCTTTTGCAAATCAATCTTAATTGAACTTCTTCCATTAATTATACTTTCCTAGCTTTTGTTTCATTGTTAAGAAACTCCAAATACCGCGCTTGACACGAATGAACCCTTCCCTAACCTGATCGTAATTTTAATTTGACGAAGGTTCTTAGTTCGAACTTCGAGTGATTGACAACACTGTAAAGTTCATAGAATATTCGGTCTGGAAAACCCTCAACATCGTCTTGTTCTAACTCAATCAGGGAAATTCTATAATCTGTCAGATCACAGCATACCGACGGCGACGGCGAAGGGGATATCGAATTATTGATAATCGCATTAATAGAGGGTTCATTTTAATTTGACCTGATTATTTCCAGAGACTACCGAAAAATAAAATGTAGTATTGCAAAAATCAGTTTCATTTAATTAACTAATGTGCTGAATGTTCCTAATGTGATCCTGTGTGAGTCACTGGAATAAAATGGGGTGGACACAGTTGGTGCCGTTTTACGAGTATTCAGACCTTCCCTACTAGTGATAAATTTGTCTCTCGTTTCCTTTCAAAAATAATCTCGACATAGGCCTTGCAATATATCAAAGAAATTTAATAATAGAAAATAACTTCAATATATTTTTACTCGTGATCTGAATTAAAAATATACTAAAGAAGATGATTCATATTGGAAAAAATATCATAACAAAAGAATTTGAGTATCTATGTAAATTTGGTTCTAGTCTATTAGGTCAAGTCAATTTGGGGGAATTTGGAGGAATGTTCTAAAAAGCAAACAGATTATATTGAAGGCATTTTCGACCATTGTCTTTGGATTATCATAGACATAATTTTGTTTACTTTTATTTTGAATAAATTGCAATCTGTATATTCCAGAAATTAAATTGTAACAAGCATGTTTATCTACTTAAGGTTTTTTAGTTATTATAAGTTTCTATTTCCAAAACGTTGTTTAAACAATAATCGGTGAAATATTAATTTTTGTTACAATGTATCCATTAATTTTAATTCTAGATTTATGAAATTAAAAAAATACATAATTTTTAGTATTGAATCAACAAATAAGCAAATGAATATACAACTAATTTGCGACTAAAAAAGTGCAAATCAATTAATACATACATATGTAATGTATTTCTCTTATGGATTTAAAATTAATTTTGGTGTTTTATATATTGTTTTGAGTTGTTATAGTTAAGTTGTAAAACCCTATAATACGTGAAATTTTTTAGCACTCTAAAAACTTAAATTCTCACATAATTATATATATTTACAGTGTATATAGTTTTTAAATATTAAATTTGTTATATGCCAAAGGAAAAAAAATAGAAATAAATAATTTATTGTAAATTTATTTCGTTAAACAAACCAAACCCATAAATTCGAACACTCCCATCAAAAAAATCATTTACACTAAGTCACTAATTAAAATGACGAAGAAAAAAAAGTGGCTCAATATAATTCCTAATTTATTGTTCAACTAAAAGTTGCCCATAATTAGTACCATTAAATCATGGATCCAGTGTTCTGTTGTCTGTATGTAATTTAATATGCCATTAAGACAAGATTCGGGCAACCATAAAGACAGATGAAAGGCCCTTTACAACTAACTCAACCGAATAGACATCCGAAACCTACCTGGCAATTAAAGGTGGGATATAATGATATTTTGGGACCGCGACAAATATGGGTATTGTTTATATTTATATATCGAATATTGTATTTAGAGTTCTCATTTTTTTTAATTTTATAAAAATTTTCCAACAACGAGGCTTCATCCAGGATTTTATGTTTCAATACATGTTTAGACATACGGAAGTACAGTGTAATTTATTTTGTTATTATATTAAAAAAAATAGTGTAATAGGAATTTTATTCAATATTTTTATAATCGTCAATAAATAACACACACGTACACAGATATAAAATATATATATTTCTATCAACAGTAAAAACATCGTCAGAAAATTGTAACATTTGTCTTTTAATCAATAAAAACTTATTGTTATAATGTCTAATTTAAAATTTAGAACACTGAAAAAACCAAAATACAAGCAACAAAGCATTTTTTATGTTTGACAGGTTGAATCTTTTCATTTTACGTGACTTAAGTTGAAACTACTACAAATACATTTTTTAATTAATTGTAGTTACGCTAGATTATTATTTTAACAGTAAATACAAGTTTAGTCAATACAAATCGGGTCATTAAATTAATATAACTTTAAAATAAATTAAAAAATGGGTGAAAAAATTAATAATAAAAAAAATTTTGTTACTTTTTATAAAGGTTTTATCTATTTGGATATAGACAAATAAAGCACCCAATAAGTCATAATTCACCCATCAAAACACTTGGTACTTCTTTTCGTAAACACAAAATTTAAGAAATCTCTTCTACTTCATTAATTTATATTTAAAAACTTGAAAAATGCAGCTGTTGGATATTTTTTTAGATTTTCAAGGGTTAATCTTTTCTCTCGTGACTTAAATTCAACTTAACACACTAGATCCATAAATATCTATTAAAAATATTTCTAATAAAATGAGCCTTTTTGTGATAAATAATATTTTGACTAGCCAAAAATAAAGTTGAAATACTAACCTTTTTGGATTTAAAATTAGCAATTTATACAGTTAATTCTATCCTTTTATACAAAGAGCGACGTCTTACATAAATGTAGCGTGCCACTCATTAGTCCATATTGATAATGACCATTGAATAACAGTTCACACCTCTATTCTTAACATCACAACAACAAAAAGAAGAAAAACCGTCCAACGAACTCGAGTTGCTGATGGCCGTAACTGTTGAGGAATTCTTTGGTAGGATCGTATCGGTGTTTCAATTAGGTGAACCACGTTGATCTTTATTGTAAGACCAATACCGTTTTGTTTTCAATCAAATGAACGCATCAATCACTCAATTTTATCAATGTGAGATCGGATGTGCCTCTCAGCCTTTCACCATTATCCTTCCTTATTTGTTCTGATGACAATTTCAAATCAATCAACGCATCGAACTAGTTTATCATGTCATTTTCCTGTAATCGAACCAATAACGCTATATGTATATAGAAAAAGGTATTAACGAAAGGATTTTTCCATCACTTATTTTCTCTATATACAGTGCTTTATAAGGAAAGGGAATAAGTTCAATAGTCAACTGATTTTAGGCAACTTTATGTAAGAAATTGGTTCCCGTGTCCAAAATGTAATTCTCACTCGAGCATCCTGCAACAATAACAGAGCCTATACAGAACACGATGCTAATGGCCCTGGTAGTCGAAGTCGTCACTCTTTTTAAAAAACTTAACCTAACTGATCAGAACCAGTTTTTATTGAACTAGTTGCATAAATGTTTGAAATTTTTCATATAAATGTATGAATTTTTTTTGTTATCAGGAAATAAAGATGACATGAAATAAAGAATAAATGCTTTTTGTTTGATATATAATGTACCGGCATTTCTTATTTTAAATGACAATTAGTTTATAATAAATAAAATATTTCTCAAGGAACTAGTGCATTAAATTATTAAATATGGGAAAATTCTAAATTATCAAGCAAATCATCAGTATAAATAAGTTTTACATATACAATATTAGAATTTAAGAAAAACTTTATCAGCCTAGTTATAAGAAATTAAAATCAATTTTACAGTAAGTTATAAATAATAAAATTAAATATTATATTAATTTTAAGCACAATGACAATAGTGGATCATTGATATTATATTAAACTTAGAATTTAGAAATTATTTATAAGTTTATACGTATTTAAAATTAGTGGCTTACGTAAATCACATATTTCTGACAATTTTGTGTTGTAAAGTATGATTACAAGTAATATAAAACTAAGAAATGTATGGCCAGATTAATGATTTAATAATAAATAATAGTAAAATGATATTAAAATTGAACAAAAGTACATTCAAATGTCACCGAACAACTTCCATTCATTCTTTAAATTCCTTCTGCAGATAATAGATGAAAATTATGTGTACCAGTTAAAAAACAAAATTAAACAATGGTTGTATATTGTATAGAAATATGTTATCAGATAATTTCTAGATAATCCAAATGTGAAAATTTTCTAAAATATGCAAATGGTAAATGTCAAATAAAAAAAATGTAAGACTGCTGCGAAATGACATTTTATAAAGAAAATATCGTAATTTTGACAAATGGTTATAGCATTTAAACTTCGTATAGTTCATATCGTTTATTTTTATAGAGACTGAAATTTTATTCCGTGCATAGTATTCAGCTACTAAGCAAAATTTTACAGCGTTCAGCGTTTCATTGCTAGTCAATAAATATGTAAACATCTTAATTCTTAACATGCTCAGGTCGTGCACTGTATAAAAAGACCTTCTATAAAAAAAATTTAAAACTTTTTCAAAAGATAAATCTAATCCTAAATCCAAAGATTCAATTAGTGCATTAAAACACCAATAAATTTTAAGTGAACAACAAATTTAAATACTTTTAAACAGAAAATGTATCTTAAAATAATTGTATTTGTGAGAATTATAAGGAGCGAGAGTTGATTTAGCAGTGCTAGATAGTGTATGTAGCCAATGTTAAAATTATAAAATCCATTTGCGGCAAATTCAAAATAAAAATAATTAATAGAGGTAAATAAATAAGTGAAGTAATCTATCTTAAGTAATTGTAAGTTTAAAATCAATTATGTACTGACCTACTACGAATCATCCTTGAGAAATATTTTATTTCTAGTTTTATTATATTTATATTTTTTATTTGACGCTCATTTCATTTTTTATAAATTTTAAATTTTATTAAATGGAATATGTAGATCATATGTAGCACCCAAATGTTTTGTATGGAATTTACACTTGAAATTCGTTATCTGTGAAAATCACTGAAGTAATGGATTCTATATTTTTACATATTCTATTAAAATACAAAAAAAATGAATATTCACAATGGTAAAAACTTGGCTTGGTAATCTAGAGATCGCTAGTTCGAATCCCGGTAGAAGATAACGAGTTTATTCAGATTACTCATGGAGTTTCGAAGCAGGAATGTTTACAATTTGATTATAAATCAGAAATTCGTTTTCTAATTAATTGATTTTCTAATAAATTAGAAAATCAGTTTCTGTACTCTGAAGGTGATTCCCTTCTCATTTTCTGTTCGTTTATAATACACAGTGGTGGTCCTAAATTGGCGTTGGAAAACGATAATAACGATAATAACAGAAAACACGATGCTAATGACCTTAATTTATGAATCCGTCGAATCAGGATTCAAAAAAATATTTTATTTTTTTAAATTACCATGACGTAGATGTGTGATGTATTTCAAAATAGTTTTGATTTTCTCTATCTAATCCTGAAAGGTAATAATTCAAAACAAGTTTCTTACATATTTTCTTTTGTAACTTAAAAAGGTAGGTAGTTTATAGTGGTGTTTATTTATAAAAAATGTCTGTATACAAGCAATGACTTTCATATTAGAAACGAATTAGTTTTACAGGAAGCAGAGTTGAGCTTCACAAGATCAACGTTCAATTCAAAACATTTTTTACACCTATTGGCTCATGAATTCTGGGACATAGTGTATATACAAATTTAGCAAACAAATACTTTTTTTTAGTGTGCAACTAGTTATTTTCCTTTTGTCGAGGACGCACGCCCATGTGGATATTTGGATATTTACTACCTACATACTAAAAATAAAAACAAAAAGATTCATCCATCGGTAATGTGGCACAAACAAGTATCAACCGAACTAAAAACGAGACCGCGAAAGAATCAAAGAAAGCAAGAAATAAAATTGGAAGGCGTATCAAATATTTGAAGCTATCAAAATCGAGCGTTTTGTTTTCGTTGTGATCCATTGTTATTCCAAAAACCGGGTCTGCATTTATCGACTTTTTTAAATTTACCATGGCAAAGTGATGCGGACCAGATACTCACTCTTCTGCCGACTGCCTACCTGCTTTGAAGGAATTCAATTTCGATGACGAAAAACGGGTCGAGACGGCCAGCCAAGGTTTTTGTTCCTGTTTAGGTTCAAGAAAAGATTTAGTCTGACAGGACAGGATTCGATTTTACTTCCCAAATCATATTAACTAAAATCCTTTCTACTCCAGAACATCTGCTACCGGGAAATTATAGGAATGGAATTATATTTATTTGATTATCTATAATAATTATTAATACATAGAAACGCAGTATCATGTAAAATAATTTAACAGACAAAGAAGCAGTGTAAGATATCGAACAATTTTTACATGTTAGAAAATATAAAAGTTCAATAAATTTAATGAAAACCTAACCTTTTTATCTGTGAGTCACTGTTTTTATAAAAAGTTTACATTTTCTGACTTGTGCGTTTATAAATATTATATATCTAATTATTGTAGACAGCAATTTTTCTTTATGCCGCTCTAATTGATCGTCCGTATATTTTTATTACATATTGGTCATTCTTTCCGAGCCTATTAGTGTTTTTATACTTTTGTCAGCTTCTTCAATAATCTATATTCAATCTTTTATCATACATTTAATAAAAAATCATTAACCTCTTTTTATCGACAGCTACATTTTAATTTGTAGGGTTATAATAAACCTATTGACTTAAGCAAAGTACACTCAACTCACACATGAAATTTATAGAGAATTTTATAACTATATCCAATCTAAACGAAGCAATTTTCTTTAGTATAGTAATGATTTTAATACTTTACTTAGATCTGGCGGCGTCATAGTTAGTTAATAAAGTTTTTTGGCATTGAAATTGTTTCATATTCTAATAATGAGTTTCTCTTATTTGTAGGAAACTCAGGTTTTCAATTTTTACATTTTTCAAATGTTGGCCAAAATATTCTCAAAACTTTATAATTTATTAATTGAATAGTATTTCCTGTAATTATGTAATTCAAGACATTTTCCACTTCTCTATATTTTAAATTTAATATACACATGTAAATAAGTTTAATGCTAAAAAGTTTATAATTTAATTAAAACCCTACTTAGCAAATCCAAGGGTTTAAACGTCTGCCTTGATTCGTGATAATTGCGTGCAAGTTTGTTCTCAAGGACCTAGGGTGATCTCCTACCCTCTCGCTGTAGTTGACACTATGTCTTCTGAATTGTTCTTTCACACTAAGTACTTTTAAGACTATGTTCTGGATTTGTTGTAATATTATTTCCACATTGATTTGTTTGTAGAGGATGAAATGAAATACTTGTTGTTCCTAACTAGCTAAAATTGTTCATAAAATTCCCTTAAAATCACACATTTTCAAACGTATCAAATAAAATAAGCAAATGAAAATCTTTCCATTGAAAAAATTATGTTAAAATTAACATAAAATTAAAATTCCTGTAATTTAATTGGTTCTTAAAAAAATTAGCTACACTGATTTATTCTGTAATTGTTAACTAACTAATATTGCAACTGCAATAGATGTGAGAATGAAACTTTTAACGTAAAAAACCAAGTGTTCTTTTTTCTTTCTGTAAGGACGTTCAGATGCTTCCTATTTTTCTTACAAAAATCACTGGTTAAGCACTTATTTAGCTTATATTTGATTTCATTCATTTGAACAATTTATTCGAATTATACTTTTTAAAATCATCTGCTTCATATCCTTTTTTCTTTTTTAATTAATGTCTAAGTTTATATATATATATATATATATATATATATATAATTTTTTCTTTATATTTTATTAATCTTAGTTTCTTACTCTGTAATTAATTTCGGTTCCTTTGTTGTTATGTATATTATGGTTTCCTAATTAAAAACATAAAAATGTATCTATTGTTGCATATACCTTATAAAAAACATTAAATAATTGAAACAAATTTCTAACAATTTGATGGTTTGTTTCAACATTCAAACCATCGAGAAAAATATATTCGCACTGCTATTTTTATAATGGAACACGAATAAAAACTAAAAATCGCTAAAACTTAGAACTGTTTTTGCCTTTGTTGGTGAAGCTTCGTTAAAAACGATGATATATTGTTGCTTTATAGAATAAAAATTTGGTGGTGTTTTACTTGAGAAAAGTACAATTATAAAAAGAGATTTTTGTATATAAATCAAAAACAAAAACATGTGAAGCGGTATAAAGTAATGTTGGAAAAATTTAACAACGGAATTTCTTAACACGTCTATGATATTATTACTTGTAAAAAAACGTGCGTCTACTCTTACGAACCAAAAACAAAGCAACAATAAAGAGTTTGGGTGAATCAAAATGAATTTTTTGCCTACAAAAGTTGTACGGTCAAGAAGCACTTCAAAGAAAATGATTGCCTATTTCGTATCCAAAGCTGGCCCTGTGGCTACAATTACTTTAGAAAATCGTCGAACAGTTAATTCGAATTGAATACAACAGTTTGCTTGCCCTAAGTAATTGATTAGTGGCAAAAACAAACCGTAAATGTGCAATCATTTTGCATCATGATTATGCAACATCCCATACCGTACGCCCAACAGTCGATTAATTGAAAAGTAAAAACGTCGAATTAATTACCCATCCGTTCTATAGTCCTGATTTGGTACCAAGCGACTTTTTGTTTCCTACAATTAAAAATAATGCCTGGTCAACTTTATTCCTGCCCTTAAGAAGCGTTGAATCCATTCAAAGCATATTCTTTGAGTATACCAACTTCTGAATGAAATAAGTGTTTTAATAATTGGTTTAAACTTATAGAATATAATGGAGAATATTTTTAAAAACGATAAAACGATCTTTTGCATACAATCTTTTATTTTATCTGAGTGCCTCCCGTACCTACTGAATATCTTTTATCGAATTTATATATTCTTACTTACTAGTTTCTAAAATATTATTCACCTGGGGAGTTTATGTAATTCACCCTACAATAGGGATTCTAACCAGACCGAGATTTTACGAGTAATGATCCCGGTCTCGCAGAGTTTTATTTGTATTTTTTTAGGTAATAAATTATTAGATAGAAAAGTTTTCAGTAATATAATAAGTAAAAGGGAGTTACATCTGCAACTTGCTCATGAATTTAAACACAAAATGTTTCTGACAGATTTATCGTTTAAATTTTCTTTGTTTTATTATATCAATAAAGCTGCCTTTTGATGCGAGACCAAGAATGAAACCGGTACTTGCTAAAATAAAAATAAAAGACATTAAATCTTAAATTAACAAGAAGAAACTATTGAATTAAAACCAAATACTCATTAATAATATATACATCAGGAGATTTCATGGCCATATGTTCTTTAGAATAACTATGTATTATAAATAATTCTTCAATTATGATACAGAGGGGTTTGTCCGAGAGGTGAAGAGTTTGGTAAAAACACTCGTGTCTCGCTTAGAGAGGTATTTATTTATAAAAAATGTTAATTAAAGTTATTGGCAAGATTGTACTCTACTAACAACTTTTTTAAATTCATTATGAGATGACTAAATTAAATAAACTCCCTGCCCTCTTGAACATAAGAAAGACCATCTAAATTCGGCCTCTAGAAGTATACGCTAAAAGGATTATGCACCTTGATTTTAATATCGTTCAGAATTAATGAGATGTTTAGATTTTAGTTTAGAAAATCCCTTGGATTTTTAATTAAATTCAAAAATTCAAATTATAAATAGTATTAAAATTTGTCAAACGAAATTAAAATTTTAATTGAGCGCTAAATTAACATAAACTTGAAACAAAGTAAATATAAATGATTCGTAAGTAAATAAATGAATCTCAGGGTGAGTTTATGTGTTAAATGAATTTGTTTGCAAATATTTTTTTTTCGCTTTTCCAAACACGGATTACTTAGACACAAATCCCTTTTAAAAATGCACTTATGATATGTGTTGTTGAATTGCGTAATGCTGGATGAAGCGATGAAGTCTTTTTTGACAAGTCCACATTTGTTGTTGTTCTATACAACAATCAAAGTCCATAGGTTAACGAAAAATCTCTTTACTTTATTTTTCATTCCTGAATGCACAAATTTTCCAGTTATATTAAAAATTTTTTTTTCTTGATTTTTAAATATTAGGATTTATTTTCCATGTTGTAATTTTCACTATTTTCAATTAAATACTAATTACTGAAATTAGACCATATGTCAAAAGTCAACATGCCATATGAACTTACTAATTAGATATTATAAACAAATTGCTTTCGATTTCATATATCGTTTACTCGTAAATTTAAAGTTCCTTCGGAAATATTCAGCTTTTGAAAAGTATTCTAATTTTATTTATAATTTATGTAAAACTTAATTGTAGCAATTAATGACTTTTTAATTTAGAATCATTATCATCTTTATTGATTTAAAACTGAGAAATATTTACATATTTTCTAAAATTTAATCATATGTGGTATAAGTTCCTCTACAACATTAACATATATGTTCATAATCGATAACAGTAAAAACACAATACCTTGCTCTTCGCTATTAAAAAACACCTAATTCGGCTCTGTAACTTGCTTTAATCTCAGGAGGATTCTTTATAAAAGGCGAGGGTCTTTTTATGATACAATTGCTTAATAAAAAATACGAAATGGTACTCCAATGAATTAATAAAGAATTAGTTTTTATCAGACACTGGAGAGCGTCGGGAATGGTTATTCTCATTTATTTGTTAATTTTTTTTTGTTTCATCTAATGAAACAGAATCGGGTCTGTAGATCTTGCAAAAAATGTCCTATTTATAATACATATATGCATAAAGTTTATTATTTACTTCTGATCTATATATACATTGATTATGTGAATTTTAATTGTTAAATGCATGCCTTATTAAATCGATGGATGGAGTGTCTTGTTTCCTAAGTAAAATTTTTATAGTAAGATCGCTTCACCATACACTCAAAAGGTCAAATGCAATGACTAACAACTTTTTTAATTTCTCTCATTTGACCAAATGTATTTTAATTAACCTTATATAAAATTAAAGTAGAATCTTTGTTAAATCTATTGAACTATTTTTTAAGATATAACGATTTTCCTCTGTTGTATTCAAGAAACCAAGTAGAGGATTTTGCCCATTTAAGGAAGTTTTGTTTACGCGCCACTGCCTGCACATTCAGGTTTTGTGAGAAGAAGTTTACAATTCGACGTTTTTCAATCAGATTCTGTTTCTGGACAGAATGTGTAAAAGAAAAGGTACAATGGTAACAACAGCCCCGATGTTCGAACACTCATAATCAATGTTCATGAGAAAACAAAAGACGGTCGGTCGCTTGATACAAACAGATTTTTTCCACATTACAACCCAACAATTGTGCTTTTGTTCCATTAATTGGGTTTTTGAAATAAATGACCGTGGAAAAAGTTCTATATATTCATTTATAACGGAAAATAATAACATAACATAACTTTGTAAAATCGATGATAAAGGAACAAATTAATGATGTGTTTATTGGAATTTTTTTCTGAATATTTATATTTTTGCAACCTTTGCACTTACTGATAATAATAATAAAAATTATAATAAAAATAATAATAAAAATAATAATAATAATAATAGTAATAATAATAATTATTATTTTGTATAAGTATAACTTGTTTCTACATATTATAATTATAAGCCAAAATTGTTAATCGATATTAAAATGTATTTCTACATTACTTCAAAACTAAATAGATAACCAAAGATATACAGAAAATAATTGTGAAGAAAGTGAAAGGCTAGACAGAATTCAAGTATCATTATTCATCAGGAGCTCAAGTAGATGATTAGTTACCTTATGATGTTGTTGAATGTGAATAGTTAATTTTTTTAAACTGATTTAGGTTGATAAGTAATTTTAAATTAGGTGGTATTGAATTATATCTTCCTTGTCCTACATTTTGAAAAAATTTTCTGTTCTATAAATACTTCTAATTTATTGACAACAACGCGAAGTTCCTACAGCAAAACTCCAGGTTAAATACATTCGTTTTTAAGACGTTTCTGAAATAACATCTCCTTACAGTTACATATAAAAATCATCAATAATTCGTAATGAATATCAAATATCAGTAATAACAATAGCAACAAAGCAGAATAAAAAAAAATCAGCTAAGCGTGATCAATATTAAGAATTAATTGATTTCTAAATTTGTATACCATAAATCCCGCTTAAGATGACAATCTAGATAAATTCCTAAATTTGGTTGGAATATGACTAATTATAGACATTTTTTTAATGCTTAAATGATAAAAAATGGGGATTATGGTTTGTTGTAGAATAATAGTAAGAAAATAGTTTTGTTTACATTAATTGTTAATAGTTTCAAATTAACTAATTTTGGAGGTAGCTACCGACAAGATCTTTAAGATTTTGCCACATATCACTAAAAACCTTAAATCTTACATCTAGACTTGATTAAAAATAAATTCTTTAATTAAAAAACTAGTTTTAGAATAGTACCTTGAGCAACCCCGTATTTAACCAGTAGACAATTACTGCATTGTTTAATCTATTTATGTTCTTTAATTTAGATGTACTAGTTGGTGGTAGTAATATGAACCATTTTTAAAGTTAATGGCTCGATAATGATTGTAAATTTAATTTTTGGTTTTTCAATTAAGGGTGATTTTTTAGTTTTGAGATTATTAAATTAATTAAATTTGTATTTCATTTAGATTGTAAGAAGGCTAATAACATTTTATTTTAATAATTGAAAAGAAATATACGCTTTGGATGAAATATTAATTAAATAAGAAAATATTACACATAAATACAAGAGGGAATGCATTTTAGTTAGGAGAAACAAAATGGAAAGTAATTATTGATTGAAAGATATGACATTATGCAATTAACGTAAGATTTTTATCTTGATAGTATACATGTATAATATCTTTTCTTAATTAATTGTGTTATGTAAAACCAGTTTTCTATGTTATGAATTGTACCCCAGCCTACAAAAAAATCCTTTTTAATAAATGGGTTCGTCGTATAAAGCAGTTAAATTAAAAATAGCTAATTAATTAAAACTCCCTTAATCTCAATCGGTCCGCTTAACCACATAAAACAAGCATTTTACTGCCGCTCTTATGCAAGTGGATTAAAAACGGCATAAAATTGCATATAAAACTGATGTTTAACCGGAAACGAGGGAAAAAAATTTATAAGCTCTTGTGAGAATATTAGAATTTTTTTTCGTTGGTTCAACAAACTTTGAATGCGCTTCATGAGAATCTCAAAACAATACATGTCAAGAAACTTTTATGCAGTTTTGCTTTAAATAGTTTTATTGAAATGACAAGCGGTATCGTTAAATAATATGATATATATGATACACGTTTTTAGTATACAGGGCATAAAAAGCTAGGTTTACATTTTTAAGAGTGACATTTTAGCTAACCACAAACCGTTCTAATACTCTAAACTCTAAACTCAACTGTTCTCCTGAGAATACGTAGACTAGTGTCCTAAACATCTCTCTATGAAAATCCTAAATGTAGAAATGATTTTATGTCGATCTAACACAATTTATATTAATCCAAAAATGTTTCCTAAGGAAACTGTAGCTCTTTGAAAATTGCGCCCTCAAGTCATTTTTTTAACTTAATTCAAAAAAGCTGTTGCTTAGGATAATGATTATGCTTCAATTGAAAATCGGCCACTGTAAATAAAATTTTTTATCGTTAGCACAAAAGTTGAGCTAATAAAAACTTTGGCTAGATTTTTTTATTATAGTTGTTATGCACCTGCTCTGTTTCTTGCAAAATAATTGTATTTGTGGACTTCGTGGTTTGAAATAGGGGTGTCCGCTCGGCTAACAGCTTGCATTGAAAATATTCAAAGCTAGTACCAAAATATTTGTTGTTATGATCCTTAAAACATAATTTACCAATCAGTATGTAATTAGGAGTTACAACAATACAATCTAGAAAAACAGTTCTTGTATTAACCACTGCATATGAGAAGCAATTTTAATGGTTTTAACCCTTTAGCATCAAAATTACTAATAAAATTGTTTATTTTTTGTGAAATATTTTGTGTTTAACGCCGATCTCAAAAAGTATTGCTAAAATAAATTTATTTCTGAAATATATTGCTTACATATATTGTACCTCTAGCAGTACACATCTGTGATAATTGACTGATATACTGCAATATATTTCTAATTGTTACGTAATACATATGTATTATCTACTCGACTCATATTTTAAATGTTTAGAAATAAGTGTCTACCATATGCCTCGCAACTATCAGATAATACAAATGTCTGCCATTTATTATGTTACGTGAATTATGTAATTTATAAGATTCAGGTACATATCTGTGTTAGTTGGCTCATTGACTTAGTTCATCTATGGTAGTTATTCACTTATCTATGCTACTAGTACAGATAGCTCCCGGGTTGGGTCCCAGTGAAACAAGGATTTGTTAACTACCACGTCCTGCTGATGTAGTATTCAGAATTCAATTCCATTAGGCCACGTTGTCGACGATCGTAGGTAAAATTTTCCGGGTTTTTCTCGACTAGCAAGTTAAAAGGCAAATAATAATAATAATAATAATAATAATAACAGTAACAATAATATTAATATCAATAGTTCTCCCTTCCTTGTACTAGTTACTCATAGCTTCTGGTGTTTACGTCTGAGGGAAAGGGGGCTCATTATAAAATTATTACTATAATTATTTTTATTACATTTTATTTTGTTATTATTCTAGAAATTGTTACCACCATTTCAAATTATTATTTTCTGATGCATTTATAAATACAATGATAATAAATATTTTCTTCAAAAGTGAAACGAACAAAAAATTTAAAAGCATATTAAATGGAATAATCTATATAACAATGAATTTTGGGGAGAAGGACTTTTTTTCCTTTTAATATGCTGCTGTGGTGTCAAATTAATTGGAAGCTTTCAGAGAATTTTCCATCATGCAAATATTCTATTATTCTGTTTTCTCGACAGGCTCATATCTAGATTGCGAAATTCCATCTGCTGAATGAAACTAAGTAAATTTAATTTCGGAAATAGATCCAGACTGATTGTATACATTTTGGATATTTTTGTTTTTGTGAAATTCACATTCGCGAATGAATAGTATGTAACGGTATTGTGTACGTATATGTGCCCATGTTACATTTGATTGACCGAACAGTTATATAGGTTTTGCCAAAAAAAACTTCTGGATTTATGAAAGACAATACAAACTTCAAGCTATAACTTTGAAATGGACTATTCCCAAATAAAACAAAAAATTTATATTTTCATTCCGCAGTTTAATTACACATTGTAAAAAATATTCTAGAGCAAAACATCCAGAGCTATCAAAACGCTGATGTCTTCTGTAAACAGGTGCATGATTGAAATTCCGAAAAAGACGTTGAACTAGCTAAAAAGAATTAAATATATTAAATACCTCTTGTAGAACAAGAACCATTTTCTAGTATTAGTAAAAATACTTTATTCGAAAAAATTAAAAAAGAAGAAGACAGGCATTTAAAGAGATCTTCAAGAGCTCAGAAGCAAGTTAAGAAACTTATGGGAAACTACAACTAAAAAAGGACGAATGAATGTATCAGATTCAGTAAGAATGAGTTTGGTATACCAATAAAAATTATCATTGGAAAGAACACCTTAATAAGATTCGTGTGGCTCATAGTTTCCCAACGAGTGCGATAAAGCCCCCCCCCTAAGAACTCTGGAGCCTTCTAAGGGGGGGGGGGAGGGGGCTAGTGGATCCAGAGGTAAATGAGGCGTTGAGGCAATTAAAATGGGTGGCTGTGGCTAATCTACTCTATCAACAGCAAAATATTTGTCCAATCTTTTTAGGAAATGAATGTAATAAAATACTTAAAAAAAACCTACTGTCATGAATAATTTTTATCTAACAAACAACAAACATGCGTTTCATGCAATCAAACGTGTTTCGACGAGAATGTGAAAGCATGAACATATACATATACAAGATAATACCTGCACAAAATCAAATCTATAAAAGTGATAAAAGTATTTTTGTAACTGTCTATAAATCTTTTATAACTATCTGTAAAAAATGCTGGCAGTACAACGTTGAGTATTTCAAATATGAATTTTTGTACTCTTCTACAAAAAAAACCTTGCCTATGTATCTAATTTGCCAAAAAGTTATTTGAATTGATGCTACTAAATCATCAGACTTATAAGAGCATTCAAATCAAATGTACGCTGATAAGAACAATAAAGATTTATCCTATTTTCAAAGAGAGGAAAAGCAATATTTGAAACAGCCAAGTATATTAAACCTTTTTGCGTCGTCTTATAAACAAGATTATGATGGACTACGAGTCTCTTATAACGTTTCATTGTTATTCACAAAAGCAGGAAAACCACACACAATTGGCGAGGAATTAATATTGCCGGCAGTCAAAGAGATAATAAAAACTGTTCTTCACCATAAAACACTGTCTGATAACAGTGATAACATCTGAAAAATCCCTTTCAGTGATAATTCAGTGCAAAGAGGAATATATATAATGGAAAATATCATTTAAATGATCCCTTCTAGACTTGCAAATTTTACTTTCAACTCGATGAATAAATTCTACCAAAATAATGGATCTATACCCTTTATACATTACTATAACTTCGATTTGCAGTAGAATAAAAAGTTATTATTTGTCATACTTTTGGAAACTGATTCAAAGTGAGAATCTTTATTTAATACTATGCAAAAATTTGTCAAGAGAAATTTCTGTTTGCAATATTTTGACAGCTGGTGATGGTGCTCCAGCAATAACAAGGCAAGTGTTTCATAGCACATTTGAAACAAGCAGTACCAAATGTAGAAGCTGTACATTGTATTATTCATCATCAGCATATGGTTGTCAAAAATTTAAATGAACGCCTGCATAGGTCGCTCTATTACGTTATTAGAGTAATAAATAAGATTACAGGCAATTCATTAAATGATCGAATATTTCAGGAACTTTGTAGTTAAAATAATAAGAATCAAAAAGAAAAAAAGACTACAGATCACTGAACGCTGCGTTCTACAATTGATGTTAACAAAATTGGAACTTCACAATAGCCACAATTGTTAAAACGCCACCAGACTCAACTATCTCATATTTTTTTTATTTCTTCTTGATAATGTGTTTATTTTCAAAATTTTAATTAACACTGATATTGTGCATTTGGTTTGTCATTTTATTAATCTCTACTTAGGATTTTGAATAAATATTTTAATATTTCTTATAAAATTATATATTACCTCTAGTTTACAGGAAAAAGATGGATATAGATTCTTGAAAAAGAGGATGAAACTTTCGTACACATTGTTTTGAAATATGTAGAGTTAGTAAAAATAAGCATACATCAAGTAATTGCAAATTTCTTAATCTATGCCAAAATATATGTTTATACAGAAAGTATTGGTGGGTTTATATCTCAAACTAGAAAAATATTGCAAAAATTCAAAAAATTAAAAATGATTGATTTCCATCAAAAAACATTTGCATCGGCCGGGAATCGAACCCGGGCCGCCCGCGTGGCAGGCGAGCATTCTACCACTGAACCACCGATGCGATGTTTAACATGTTTCTATCTTAATTTGCGATTCTTTGGTTATTGCTATAAGGCTAGACTTAAGTGAGATATTATATAAATCATGAACACATGTCCCAGATTGGCCATTCATTCTTACACTCGATTATGATTTATTTTCGTTGGAGATTGTTAGGTAAGTAAGTTAATAGACGATCAATTTGTCCGTAATATTTTACCAATGATTTTTTGCTCTTTATTTTGAGCCTTAATAAATTTAGCTTCTAGACTCAAATTAACGTAATGTAGTTAATATTGATGTTAATATAAATATGAATACTTGTTTGGAAACCATCAATAGTGAACGCCCCTTTTTTTACAATAGTAAAATATTTAGTTTAAACGAGGTCATATGGGCTTCTAAGAGCATCGAAGTGGTAGACCAAATGAGATAGAAATGGTGGAAAAATCCACGAAATGGCATTGGTTGATCGTTAATGCTAGCAGATATAGTAAGAATTTCAAAAAGTGCTGTACATTGCAAATTGGCTGAAAATTTGTACATGAAAAAGTTGTGTCCAAGATGGATGTCGCGATTACTCGCAATGGAACATAACCAATGTCGGGAGGATATTTACATCGAGTGTATGGCGAATTTTCACAATAAACAATAATGCAGAGTACTTACATCGATTCATAACCCTGGATGAAACAAGGCTCATCTTTTTATTTACAAGAGTCAAACCAATACACTGAAAGGGGAGAATCATCTACAAAGAAGGCTAAGAAAGTTTCCTCTGCAGCTAAATCATGGTGTCGATGTTTTCAGATGAACATGGGATCATTTTCACTGTTTCTCTCTCTTCAGTCCTATTTGAGATCATTGCAGCATTTGAGTGATGTTATCAAGAAAAAAAGGCCACATTTGGAAACAAAGCATGTTTTGTTCTAACAAAACAATGTTCCACTTCACACATCCGTTATCGCAATGGCCAAAATAATTGAGTTAAAGTTCGAATTTCGAAGTTGCGACTTCTCCTCATGTGATTTTCATTAGTTTGGCCCAATGAAACAATCATTGAAAGGATGCTCTTTCAATTTGCACGATGAGGTAGAGATTACTGTTAGAGGATGGTTCTGCAACAACTGTATGAATTTTACCAGCAACAAATCTATAGACTAGTCTACCAGTGGGACGCATGCCTTAATGTTAATCAGAATTTTTTTGAGTTCATTGAGTAAACACACAACTTTCCAGCCTCTAAACATGTTTCTATTGACCTAAAATATAAATTTCACAATATTTTGTACATCGCATGAAGCTTTCCACCTGTATATAAGAATATATTTAACTGGGATTTTGATAACTTCTTTTTTTTTCATATTTGAATTTTGTCTCGTTAGAAACAAAAAAAACATGTTTCCGCCCGGGATCGAACCGGGGACCTTCCGCGTGTTAGGCGGATGTGATAACCACTACACCACGGAAACCATATTGGAATAAATTGATCTTTAAATTTCGTTTTGTGACTATCTATGTACCTATTATCAAAAATGATGTCTTTGAACAATATTAATAATTCATTCATCAATTTTGTACCTGCCAAAATCGATTTGGCTCTCAATTGTTGGCGTTTATTTCTCTATAAATGATTGTATCCTTTAATTAATTTGTTGTTAAGCATAATTTTAAGATAATTGTGATCTATATTCTCTTAAATTTTTTTCTTTGCTGGTGTTTCTTCTTTGTTTTTTGATTATTTCTTTTTTTGCTTTTGATCTTAGTTTAAATCCTTCCATTTAATTATATTTTATTTGAAACAATCAAAACTTCAATATATTTACCACAAAATTTTTATTCATCGAAATATGGTATGTTTTCTATGGTTACATATTAGAAGTTTCTTCACCTATTTGGTTTTCCATAGAGCATTATTTTCAAATCATATTTAGGAATTTTCTCATATGTATTCTCCAATTAAGAAAATTTTCCTTTTACATCTATATTTCTCCTCAGTTAATTTATAGACATTCAGATTATTTTTTTGTATTTTTCTTTTGATCTAAGATAACATAAAAGATCCGAAATAGATTTGAGCTGCTTGCATTTTTTTATTAATAACAAAATTATGCTCCTAGGTATTTCACTTTTCGTGAAAATGATGTCGTTGTACTAAATCATTCTCATATAAAAATTTTACCAAAAGAATATATAATATCCATTTACTAGAGGATATATTAAATAAAAATTATATCTATTACTGATGATATCAAACATAATATAAAATTTGAGAAAATGTTTTTTTAATGTTAGTATATTTTAGAAGTAAGTCCTCTGAATTCACCACTCAGAAAAAAGTGTATTATTTGTAATTTGATGATTTGAAGTCGCAAATAACATCATTTGATTGGTGTTACATCATATACCATGTTTACCGTACTATTTTTAATTTTAATTTTTTCCACTCTAAGTGTTCCTTTTATGATATTCTATGTATAGCCCCAATTTCTTAATACACCTTCTTCATTATTCCAAATACTACATTCGGAATTCCTATTAAGTATTTTATTTTTATTTTAACTATTACTTGTTTTGACATTTGTTTTCTTATTTTTGTAGTTTTTATTTGAATTATTGGTTTCCTTATTCATACTTGAGTCAAGCACATTTTTCATATAACATTTTTTGATTTCGTTACAATTGGCCCGTTTGTATTCGTTCCTACTCATTATTCCACTTTCTAATTTGGTCGTATATTATTAGTTTTTAAAAGCCAATTTTGACCTTATTTCCCTATGATTTCTTCTCTTTGTCAAATTTCTAATTTTTTTTTGCATTTCTTTAATATTATCGTTTATATATATTTTGTCGCTTTTAAATATTTCTTGTGGCTTTTTCCAACAACTCTTTTTGTATGTTGTCGTCTGCCTATTCTTCATTTTTTGGATGATCACATTTTCCGTTTTTATTCTTTTTCCATGTAAGCGACTTTTTGTTTTGTTTCCTTTGTTAATTTGTTTGATTTCTCCATTTTATTTTAATGATTTCGGGTATATACGTCTTCTACATACGCTCTATTGTTTTGATCTCATTCCTTTTATTTCTTTTGTAATATTTTCTAGCATCTGGTATTATAGTTTCTATGTTGTTATCTACACTCAAGTTTTAAATTTTCGCTTATGCAAATTGAATTTAAGTCATCTACATGGTCCTTTTTTTTTATCTACTTTAATTGTATTATATTAGTTATAAATATCATAGAGATTCAAACTAAATATTTCAATATTCATTACTGTCAGCAACCAACATTTACCAATTTAAGAATTGTGTTTTAAAACCTAGGAACACTTTTAAATTTTAAACAAGAGGTCAAAGATTAAAATATGTGAATAATTTAGATAAATTAAAAGTTATTTTTCATATGGAGTTCATTGAATGATATATATTTAAATAAATGTTCATTCATTTTATTCGAGCCATTACTTAATACAAACAGACTTTTATCATTAATCTAAAATCTTCATGCCAAAAGCACATATTTCACTCTGATTTATTCATTTCTCAGTTTTCTCTTTTTATCGGAAGTTTTCCAGCACATTGCCAGGAAAATTATTATCAATACTCTAAAGCCCGGAAAATAAGGGCGGACGTATTATATTTACGTTAAACCGTTACGGTGTAACGTATGCTTATTTTTATCTGTAAGTGCTTCTCGGAAAGAACGCCCTAAGGGTTTTATACCCAATCGTAACCATTGTACTGAAGTTTATCAGCAACTTTTCCTTATAGGTATTATTGTTGTGTATAAGGGACTTTATCTAGAAATGGGTAAAGTTCTGGAAACAGCTCAGAAAAGCTTTTTAGCTAATGCATTCTAAAATTGATTGTCGGTTTAAATTTCAAGCGAATGAAATGAAACATAAACGAATATAAAATAATTTTTTTTCGCTTTTTGCCTTGGATAACATATTTGTATTCGTTTTGTTTAGAAATAATCAAATAATTACCATATTCCGTATTTGCACTGAAAAAGATACATGTCGGGAAAGCTTTCTAGTTAATGAGTTTTAAATTTATTGGCTTACATGGATAATTTTCAAGAAAACGAAATGAAACATACTACAGTAGTTACGACAAAAATAATGTTTTAATTATACCTATATAAAAAATATAACTTTTAAATAAAATATTATTTCCTTTTTCTCAATATAACGGAGATATCAAACTTTTAGTTTTATTTTATTTAAAAAAACCAAACTCTGAATATTTATTTCTGGGCATTTATAATTTAAGAAAGGCTGAATAAGTTGTATTTTAAAGTGTGTAAGATTCTTTATTTAAAGATATGTGTAAAAGAAATATATATATTTCTCAAAGTCAAAAGAGTGTCAAGCGCTTTCGGCAAAACAATGCCATCATCAGGACAAACTGAAAAAATAATTGATGATAGAAGATCATACATAAAGCAAACATGATACTTACAAAAGTGCAAAAAAGTAGAGAAGGTTGGTTATAAAACAAAAGTAGAGAACATCAACGCAGTAACAATACAATGAAAAACTGTTCGAAAACTGGACATTCGAATCAAAGAACACATCAGATACCCTGATAAGTCCACCTTTGGACACCATTTTAAAATTTAACAAACACAATTTCAACCCCCCTGAAAACGTTAAAATTTTACACAACATCTTCAATTGTAACTTTAAACTTGATCTTCTCGAAGATCTTGAAATCCTTCGTGAACTAAATAAACCTTCCTCCTCCTGTTTAAACACCCAAATTCACCTAAATATTAACAAATTTAACCCATTATTCAAAAGTTTGTAAGTGTGTGGTAAGTAATCACTTCTTTTATTTTTAAAACCTATTTAAATTAACCACTAGTCAACATATTCTTCTCTCCTACATCCACCTTCATATTTGAACGTCTCTCAGATCTATTCTTCCTTTTTATTGTCCTGGCCTTTTACCTTTCCCTTTACTTAAAAATAACCTTACTCTTTTTCTAACTTTGTCAAAAACCGCATGTTCATAATTTTCTCACGTAAAACATCTTAATTTTTTATTTATTTTACATGTTTTTAAAAAACACTTGTTGTCTTTTATTGGGACAACTTTCAGGCCTGGGCCTTTAAAAACCAAATTTTTTAAAAATGTTACTGTTTTCTACTATATTAATGTCGTTTTTTAAAAAGTTAATTTAAGATGTATTGTTACTGCGTTGATGTTCTCTACTTTTGTTTTATAACCAACCTTCTCTACTTTTTTGCACTTTTGTAAGTATCATGTTTGCTTTATGTATGATCTTCTATCATCAATTATTTTTTCAGTTTGTCCTGATGATGGCATTGTTTTGCCGAAAGCGCTTGACACTCTTTTGACTTTGAGAAATATATATATTTCTTTTACACATATCTTTAAATAAAGAATCTTACACACTTTAAAATACAACTTATTCAGCCTTTCTTTCATTACATAGTGTGTACGCACCAAACACGTAACCTTTTGTTACTCTTCAAAATCATTTATAATTTAATTGGTTCAGTACTTCAAATCCAGTACGATTAATTTAAACTGTTTTAAAAACAAGTTTTTTTGGTTTACTCATTTACTTAATTTTGCTTAAAGTATATTTACTTCCAAATATAAAACATATATATTTACGAGGGCAACTGAGACACATATGTCCTGAATTCAAAAATAACTCCAGGACTTCATTAGTACCGACAACGATCTCAGTGCTAAATAAGTTTATGAATACATTTGATTGTTATGACTATGGTTTCCTGTCGAAAGTCCATATATTTCTGGCGGTTCGTTCTGTTCTCTAAATGAGCCGTATACTTTTGAAATGTTGCTTAGATTGGGGTTAGACCCGTTACACCATATGTTTGTTCTGGTAATTTCGAACGTATAAGATAAAAGCCGGGAACAACATGTGCCAAACCAACTCGACCATGAAAAAGTATGATTCCACAGTCTCTGAAGAAAGCCGAGGGCCAACGTTTTTGTCCAGGTGTAAAATGAGGTCAGAAACGTAGAAGCATTATTATTTTTAATTCAATCAGATTACACTGAAACGGAATTTTATTATTCGTATGCCTCAAAGCGAGACTATAAGATAAAAAGAGAAACATTTCAAAAAACATATTAGGATACGAAAACAAAATATAGAAGAAAACTGGAAGAATATAAATATTCCACATTAAGAGCAGCTTAAAACGCATGTGGAATGTAAAAGATAGTAAACAGAAATCTTAAGAAGAATAACTCGTGAGCTGATAAAAATGGCAGCAAAAAGTAAAAAGAATAAAAGGAAAAATATCTGTATAACAAAGCACAACAAACTAAGAAGAATATAAACAATAAAAGAACAATATTACAACTGAATTAAATGTCAAAAAAAAAGAAATACAGTCTTTCATGACATTATATCTTTTAGGGGCGATATATTACACTTCACAGTTTTTAGTGGGAATTCTCATAGACCTCCCTAAAAACTAAAGAATAATGAAAAACTGTACTTATTTTTGCCATTTATATGCTTACTTCAAAATGTACATTAAAATGTTTATTATCAAAAAAATCGTTAACAAGTAATAAACAATAGTCGTGAATATGACATTAACCAAAAGCTAAATCGGCTGTGTTAGCTTGTTTACGTTCATAAAATTCGGTTTACGTTATAAAAACCGCATGAAAGCGAGGATTTGTTTTTTCAGTTTCAGTGAACGGATGTAAGGAGAGAGCAGATCCATCAAATAGGGCGGCGTTCAAGTTAAGCACTCTAATGAAATTGAAACGTTTACAAATAAAGTGATATTAACATATCAGAAGGTGCCCAACTAAGTGCTGAAATGTGTACCATCCTGAAATAAACTCCGGCTGCCTTTTGTATAAATTTTATATAAATATGATATATTGAGATAGAGAATAGATGTTATTCTAAACGCAACAACAATTCAAACTCTACAAACGATTAAGCTCGAAATACGTCACCGTTAGAATAAATTTAATGACCACTTCCACGACAACCATAATTTGTCTTTTAATCTTTAAAATACATATTTATATTATAATTTTATAGCAGAAACTGGTTTAAAATCCAATATTTTAATTAATTGAAGCCCGTTACTTCCAACCATCCTTGTACATCATGGACACAATAAGGCAAAAGAACAGACTTAATAGAAGAAAATAAATAATCAGGTGTTTAAAAATCTACAAAAAGTAAAACAAGACCAACGTGGTCAAATTAGATGCCAAGTATGTCTTTTTAAGTTTTTTTTTTTTTAAATCAATGACTTATTAAATAATAGACACTATGGTCTGGGATAGAGAAGGAAAATATAAGAATAGAAACAAAAATAAATAAAGAGGTATTTTGAAATCTACAAAAAGTAGAATTAGTCCAACTGGGTAAAATTAAATGCCAAGTATGTATTTCGTATTTTCTTTTATAAGTCAATTATTTATTCAACAACAGACGCAATAGTCTGGCATAGAGTTATCTAAAGAAAATATATAAATAACGTAATATTTAATGTGGAATTTAGTAGTCTGCAAAAAAATCCAACGGGGTAAAATGAGACGCCAAATATTTAGTTCCAGTTTTCTTTTATAAATCAATGACCTGTTAATAGACCGCTTATTCTGAATAAATCAAACACTCTTATCCTCCGGAAAAATTGCACTTCATCTCTAATTGCAGTACCCACTATAATACCTAGAGGCGGTCTATAAATCCCCATTTATCATTAATATCATAATTATCATTATCCAAGCAGGAATTGCAATTGCTTATAATCCTGCACGGCTCATTTGAGTAAACCGGTTGAGAGTCGTCGTTATATTTTAAAAAAAAAACCAATTAATTGTATCATCCGATTCGATTCGAACTGTTTTTCCTAATCCAGTCTCCAGTCTACATCTAATTATCCATTTCTTTGAAACTCATCCGAATTGCGACAAAAGTACGATTGGCAGAATGCATTTGCCGAGTGCTGGATTATAATGAGATGAGACACTTTCGTTTATTTGCTATTTGAAAAAAAGATTTTGCTACCTGGGAAATAAGCCGGATCAAAGAAAATATGGCTTTACATTTTTCAAGCGGTAACTTACTTGGTTTGGGACAATCAATCAAGGCCGTTATCTTTTTGTTTTAATTTTATTTATCTTAAAGACAACTATTATTTTGTTTTGGGTTTTCAAAGAAATAAAGCGATATTATGGTATATTATCGTTATATTTTTTAACTTTTGAGCACCTATTTTGTAAATAAGCAAAGAAGAAACAACTCAATAATGATGTTAAGCATAACATAATCTGTTTATTCTTAAATGAATGTAAGTTGGATCACACTGAATTAAGAAATACTAATATGTAACAGAGCTGCCTCTGCAAAAGCAAGATTAAATCTGGAAACTAGTAATTTTTATTTTTCTAGGAATATTTCAATAAAAGTACTTTTCAAATTTACAAATTCAATAGTCAAAAACAAGTCGACCTGAGAATTATAAATCTCTGGAGGGTTCTTTGCGGAACAATATACAAAGAATTTTCAATTCAATTAAAAGATGTTAAATTTGATTTTGAAAGGCATATTACTGAAAATAAAAGTTGACGCTTCAAATAGCTTCACAGATTGTAATTGTATTATGTAATGATATAAATGGACATAGTTGAAGAAAATGAGCTGACCCTGGAAAGGTTTTATAAAATCCGAGTTTCTTTAATAAATCGAAAGTCATAAAAAGTCTGTTAAAGCAAAAAGTGGCGCTAAAAGTTCTGATCAGAAGGCTAGACGAAATCGGGAATCAGTTGTAGTTTATCACCCGCCTTCGTAATCAAATATCTTTATCTTTAATTTAAAATTTTCACCTATTCCTCGCCGAATAAATACTTTAGAAAAAGTTCAGTTAATTATTTTATGATTTGAGTAACCTATAAGTATACCTATATACTGGGCGTTCCCTAGAATCGCAGCTCTAGGACTGAAGGCATAATAATCCGGTAAGTGCCAATTTTCCTTATTAATATAGTATGGCTATCGACTAATTAAACCAACCTGTTTTGTTAACATATTGTAAGAACCACGTTTTTGCTTCGCTCGGTAATACCTTTACATTATCACGTGTGGTGTCATGCATGTTTATAAAGATACATTTAACCATCTAATCACATTATATTATAATTAGTAGCAATCACACATATTACAATTAGCACGACTCCGCGGATATCACAAATATAATAATTGTGCTGTTTCCACTGTAATTTTATCTAATTACGAGTGAATCTGGTAGCCACACATAAGTAAAAATTTTTACTCTATACAAAAAAATCCTTATAAAAACAAATCAACTTCATTTATTCTTTTGATTGCCATTTGTACCTGAATTCGAGACAAGTCCCATCAGCAGTGAAGATAAATCTTAAAAACACAAAATTGCATCAAGCAAATCAAGGTTTGTACTCACATTGAATATTGATGGTTGCAGGAGAACTGGTGATGGCGGGGGATTGTCCTGTCTGAACGTCCTCGACGGCGATGCACGTAAATTGGCCGGAATCTCGTTCGCGATCCACCCGAGTTATGTGCAGGTTGCTGCCTTGTTGATGTCTGCGAGTAGTGTTAGCTATTTTTGAACCTGAAAAATAATTTCATTTCTATAAATAAGCGTTATTTTTCTTTTAGTTTTCCCTATTAGTTAAATGATTATTTGATTTATATAAATAATTTAATGTTATGGTTTGCATAGACCTATTGGGCACTCTGTATAAACATATTTTATGTGACCAAACGACAATAGTATTTTTTTTAGAAAAAATACTGAGCTGTTTGACTGGATTTTGCCACTTTCTCCTTCATGCATAAGGCTTCTACCTTAATATATTTATTTACATATTTGGTTTGAAATCAATGAATATGTTAGTTTTTCTTATTAATCATCATGTCATCCAAAACACCACCACTATTATTTTAACAAACCATCGTAAAACTAGATTTGCACCATTATCTGGTTTATAAATGTACATAGGGATATTTCTCAGCATACTTTTGCTCTTAAATTATGATACGTTATTTTATGAAGGTCATAAATTAAGCCTAAGTATTATTATGCGAAACATGTGCCTTACATCAAGTGGAGCTTTTTAGATGAAAACAAAAAATATGATATGGAAGGCCAAAATGAAAATTCTATTGTTTTATTTCGATTGCAATTTTGAAATGGTTAAAAATACACTTAACGTATTTTTTAAATATTCTTAAATAAGGGTAAACTCAAATTTATATTTTTAAACACATAAGTTCGTTTCTGAGAAATTATTTTAAATGTTGCGAAATGGAAACTGCATCAGGTATTTGGAATTTGAAGTGTGTTTTGTTTTTATATATTATTCGGAGCCAAATATTATCAATAAGGTCTAAAGCCTCAGGTGGTAATATTAATTATAGTCCTAACAATAGTGCTGGGAATCAGATTTGAGGTTTGGGTCCAGGTAATATTTCGATTTCAGTGTGAATCTTTTAAAAGCTTGTTTTAAAAATATGAGAAATAAAAATAGATCAAACCAACTAATTCCTTGTTATTAGAATTTCTTTGTTTCTTGTATATTATATATTTCATTTAACTTCTTCTATTAAAATACTTGTATTTCGAAATGTGGAATTTGAACTAAAAATATTTGTAATTTGGTTATTTGGTTCCTAGCATGAATTATTGAACAATGAAATGGTCACTAAGAAAAAAAAAGTATTCAAAAAATCTTAACAATGTTTTATAATATGGTACATACAGATAATATGGTAATATACAGAAAGTCGGTTGATGGTCAGAATTATTGGGGAAGACGTGAATTTGAACCACACCACCATTCATCAAATTTTGACTAATGAATTGTAGAAGAAAAAAATAATCTGCGCTATGGTTCCAAAAGATCAAAAGTACATCAGACGAGAGGTGTTTCGAATTTTGGAATCGATTGAGAATGAATCAAATTTTTGGGAGCATGGAATGGCATACTTCAACCTCACTAAAGAACAAGAAAGTAAATATTCTCAACTCAGAGAGATCAAATGAATGCTGGTTTGGTTTTTTGATAGCCAGGGCATCGTCCATAAACAGTTTGTGCCTAAAGACAAATCACTAAATCAATAGTTTTACTGAGAAGATCCTGATAAACTTCGAAAAAGGGTCATGTGTATGAGACTAAACATCAAGAACGATTGGGTTTTCCGCCTTATCACAACGCAACTTCAATTTGACCAGTTTGTGGTCAGTAAAAACATGTGATGTGACTTTTTCCTCTTCCTGAGATTAAAGAATCACCTTAAGGGATGTCATTTTTGGATACTAGAAAACATTCAAAAGGCTGTAATCGACCAGTCAAAGACTATTCTAGTGTGCTTTTTCAAAGAAGTTATTTTAAAGATTAAAATATTAAATTGTAATTTTATTCGAATACAATTTTTTTTAAATTTAGTCTCATTACTTAATTTACACACCTCGTATAACATAAGAATGAGAACGCAATTTATAAACACGAAATCAAATATCACAATAAATAATACTGCATTTATATTATCTATTAGATAACTCTGTAATTGATAATGATGCCGAACAACATATTCAAAATTCATTTGTCTTCGAGAACAAAACAAATAATTCACTTGACTATGTTCTTTGATTAGTGACTGCTAGACTCAACAGGTGTTAAGTAGAAAGGTAATTACACATAACGACAACATAACAAAGTAAATAATTGGCTTAATCGATATTACATACCGTTTAGTTCCCAGTAATATCTGATCCCGTTGTCTGGAGTGACTTCACAAGGCAAAGTTACTGGGTTGCCCAGAACCACGTTTACATCTTTAGGAGCTTTCACGAAGTAAGGCTCATCTCCGCTTTCAACAGCAACCACTGAAAGAAAAATAACTACTTAAATAATGATTAATATATACTTAAGCTATTCTGATAAAAACTAGAAACTATATTTAAAAAAAATATATTTCCCAAATATATCACCTCGTTTGATGTATTTTTTAGAATAAAACTAATTTAAAAATTTTTCATGTGTATTTTACCATTTCAACAATCTTTTTATGTAGGTATTAAAAATATGCATAAAGATTGCAAGACGACAGACAATAATACAAAATTAGTCACGGCACGAGCAATTTGTATGTATTAAATTAAAATTCTCATTTCCAAAGTTATTATACTTGATGAAACGTTGGCACTCGAAGAAAGAAATTAATTAAAAACGGTTGGCTTTATCTTTGTACCAATTAAACTCCCGAGTCTAAATGACTGCCGGTTCTTGATGTTTTGTCTCAACCTTAAGAAATATCTTTAATGTTTCAACTAGCGGAGAGGAATAATGTGTTTTTATGATTTAAAGTACCTGTAGCATTTTTGTAATAATAAACAGTTTGACACTTTCCCTACTAAAATAAAATAGCTAGAGGCAAGGAAGTTTACTCTTGAGAATTTTTAGTTCTTTTGGATTTCTTTGATAATGGAAAACATACAAATCTATCTCTTATAAAATAAACCTGTTTTAAAATTCCAAGATATCAATAGCTCCAAGCAAGAAACCTGCAGCTCATTTTATATTTATATTTCAGACTCAATAAAAAGGAGCATTTTTACTGAAATCTAAAAACTATATTTTTATTTTTGGGATATAAAACAAAGGCTACCAACATAAATTAGAAACCCGCATAACAGATTTTTTTTATAATCCTATAAAATAAATTAATGAGAAGAAGACTGAAAACATAAGGAATCGTCAGATTATGAATTTAAAAGGAATCAATACTTAACAATTGTAACAGTGTTTACAAGAAAACCGGATGTAGAAGAAGAAAAAAGCAGGTTAATGGGGAAAACCGCAGTACATATGCGTTAAATCGATTTATAAAAAGCAATGAAATATCCATAAACGCTAAAGTGAAATCGTATAAGACAGCTATATGACCTATTTCACTTATGGAAGTCAAGTATTTATATTAAATAAGGCAGATCAGGAAAGGTTATCAATGTGGGAGGGGAAGATAGTCGAAAAATATAGGACGGAAAAAAGAAGAATGAGAGATAGACAAAAAATACCAATCAGGAATTGAAAGACCTTTATAATGAACCAGATATGAGGCTAATTCTCACTAGTTTAATCAATTGGAAAAAATAACAGGAAGACCAAGAATAAAATGGAAAGGAAAAACGAAAAAGGATATGGCGAAAATAGGAATCACCAGATGGAAAGAGAAAGCAGTAAACAAGAAAATGTGAAGAAAACTGGCAACACAAGCCATGGACTTCTTGGCCCACAGTACTGGTGTATATACCCTAAAGAAATACAAAGACTTCACCATAATCCAATTTATTTCTTTAACTAGTTTGACTGCCACATTGAAAAAAGTGATTATACTAGTCAAGGTAAGATATTTTTAGAAAACTACTTAAAGAAATTGAAATTGTATGTTAGTCTAACGTAAAATAAATTCCATTTACATGGTGAAGAGGAATTTAGATGAAGAATATGACGGTGCATTCGAAACTGGGGGTTTACCCCTTTGCAGATAAAAAACTTCGCATAGCAGTATCCCGTAAATTTTAACCGAATGGAATTCGTAACTGTTGACTTATCTGCCTACGATATATTAGACCAGTAGCAACGTAGCAAGTAGAAGTCCCAAGTTACCAAGACACTCCCACACACATATTTTCGCAATGTGTATCACAGAAATTATAGGCACTACACCTAAGAACAAATTATTAATTAATCTTAGAGACTGTGAAATCTAAGAAATTTAGAATTAAATAAAATGCTTTAGCATAGCTCTTACTCAAATGTCCTTAAAGTTTCCGACGTTTTTAAAGAGAAAAAGTTAAAAAATCAATCTAAATTTATCAGTTTTTTTAAGAAGCCCCAGTTGAAAAGTATTTAATGTTGGAAGTTCTTACAGTGATGAGGATATTTGGGGCTTGTCGCAAGGAGGAACTTTGTCAAGTCATGATTGATAACATTTAAGTTTTGGAGGGTAAATTAATGTTCACTTTACCTGATAGAAAAACAGAGGTTCCAGATACCGTTACTATTATCGATCCTTTGTAAATTCATTTATTAAATAATATGCAACCCAATAAGATCGCAATAGACCCAATTTATAAAATTTTGAATTTTGGAAACAACAAAGGAACTGCGAATCCAGTTAAGATTAATAATATTTGTCAAAATGTTCACAGAATTTTTACAATTTACAATTATAATAAAACTTTTTTCCGCAGATCCTGTTAAGTTATTAGCGACTCGGAAGGAAATTTTACAACCATAAAAAGACATGGAGAATGGAAATCACGGTTGAGAAAAGCTACACAGACTATGTAGGAAAAAATGTGCTCTTCAAGTTCTCATTCTTCAGACATCATTTTGAATGTAGATGTTATTCGACGAAAGAAGTTTTCTCGTAAGGAAAAAAGTTTTAGTTACTCAAATGATACCATTAAAATTAATATTAATAGTAATGAAAAATGTATATTTTTACGATAGTGTACATGTACAGGGATTTAGTTAAATATCGCCCTGTACATAGAACTTATTTTTTATTTAATATTTTCTAAGTTATAACATTCACTATTTATTTAATATTACGTGAGCGAAGTTTTGGAACAAGGTTGCGATCGAATAATAAAACATGTTTATTAGAGTCATCAAAATTAATAAACATAGGGGTCTTCTTGGTTGGGAAAATAAAAGGAGATTGAAAGTCAAGTTTGGGTTCTCCGATGATTGAGACATGATAGTGCCTACCCCTGCGATTAAATGTTAAAAGAGAACTCTTAATTATGTTTGTAGAAAAAAGTTTGATTATAAAAGTAATGAGTTTAAAAATTATTTCGCAAAAATAAATCGTAAAAGCAATAATAATAATTCGACCTTTGTCTTGTGACCGTACTTACATCAAAAAGCAGAAAGCAAAAAGATAAAAACGATAATAAAATTTTCAACTCAAAGTAGCAATTATGTTGTAGTCCGTAGCAAATTGTTGTATATGGCCCTATCATGAGGGATTTTTAAGTGTACCGCCGCTCAGGCTATAAATTCATACCAAGAAATAACTCATTTAATGCACCTCGTACCGTAACTAACCTGCTTTGTTCTTTGCGATTTTACCCACTCTTGGGTAACCAGAGCCGGATTATAGCGAATGGCAATGTAAGTAGCAGATCAAGGGCTGTTTCACTTCCCTCTTTTTGTCGGCAGTGTCAAAATAAACCTTTTAAGGATTACCTTATTCTACATTCTATTTTCCTCCAGCCAAAATCCCACTTGATAACGATGTTTCCTACCAACTATTTTTTATTTTAAAAGGCTTGAGATCTACGATAAACTTTAAAATAAAAGTATCTGCAATTACGAAAAATATACGAAATAAAGTAAGAAATAAAGGAATAAATTAGACTTTACTATACAAAGAAAAACAAACAAAGCTCTTAATAAAACATCTAAACACATGGCTTATGGTAAATAGTGTTGACTGTTATAGTTTTTAACTTACTAGACCATTACTTTTAAGTTAATAACCCGCATAGTACACAGTAATACTTGATATTTATTTTAAGAAAAATGCAGTATCGTTCACTAACTTTCTTTTAATAGGTATTAAACTTGAGTACGAAACATCCCAATAACATCATACCCTATCTCTAAAGTATTCTTTATTATTTCTATTATTTATAAAAAGAAATAAATATGCGTTTCATATTTTGTTTACAAATATTAGAACGGCTTCTAGTAATAATCCAAAACAGGCGAAAATTGATATTATAGACCAGTGATTTCATCTCTTTTGAATATGCGGCCCCTTTAGAAGTAAAAAAATTATGACAACCCTCCAGAATTGTAATAAAATTATTTTGGTAATTTGAAACTGATGTATGAGGCTTTCCCTTGTGTTCAGAAAATTGTTGAAGAAATTGCAATCGGCCAATCATTGCAATTACTTTCTCATATTACTTGCATAATTAGAAAAAGAAAGTATTAAGTTACTTTCCAGAACTCCACCCCGAAGCTGACAATAGAGGATTATCCTTTTTTGGGTATGTTAGTAGTTGCAACTAACAATATAAGACAACGAAGATAAAAGATTATATAAAATAGATCCTGGTACACACGGCTTGTTTAAAATCAAATTTTATTTACAAAATATTGACGTTTTTTGGAAGAATAGAAATTAAGAATATCCAGATTTGACGAGGAAAGATTTTAAATTATGCAATTCGCCATTTGGTACTATGAACTAATGTTTTCTTCAATGGTAAACCTAAAAACCAAAAAGCGAAAATAGCACCAATTAGAAAATGATTTGGTTACTTGCGTCTTTAAAGTAGAGTTATAATTTAGTAAAAAATAAACAGGCACAGTCTTCTCACTAATTTTTTTGTATTTTTATTGAAGTGTAGGATTTACAACACTTGCCTTTTACTTTTACTTTTCCTGCAATAATGAAACTTCGAACAAAAGTTTGCAACCCCCTGGGGAGTCAAGACCTATAGATAGAAAAACCCACGAATAGACCATATATAATCGAGGCTATAGATAGTTTAATAAAAAAAAAGTGTCTTTTGGTCTAATTTCAATGATTTATGACTGGCCCAAATATGAAACGTGTCAGTTGATAATAAACATCAAAATAAAGTTATTTTTTAAAGTATAAAGTAATATTACAAAATTTGAATAATGATTATAATATAATCAGTAATTCATATAGGTTTGCAGGTAGATGTTGAAAATAAAGACTGTATTAAATTTCCTGCTTGTCATCGCATTATATGAATTACCTATTGTCTCTAACTTGAACACCTCCATCTTGACTATTATATTTTTCATTCTTAGATTATAAATTACATTTTGCATAGATAGTTATGACTAGATAAGGAAAGAGGATGAAAAACAACAAACGAATCAGATATGAAAGGCTAACAAGGAAATTGTTACAAAAAAATAAATTAATTAACGGTTCAAAATAATTAAGTTTTCAAGACATTTCACATTTCTAAAAGGGCAATTTTAAATAATAAATCAACCTCTTTTAGAATATCTTGGAAGAGAAAAATGAAAATTTTCTAAATTTATGTGCCTCGCTAAAATTTGCCGTTGATAAATGTGCAAAAACCACCCATATGAGGGGCACATGGTAAATAAATCTCCCAAAATATCCATTTTTCTATCAATTCAATTTCACACAAAATATTGGTAACTGAAGTTTAATTTCACTTGCATTAAACAATTAGTACCTAAATTAATTTTAATTATTGATTATAATAATACGTCAACGTCTAATATTCTTCAAAATTTGATTCAATGTACCTACCATTACAATAAATAATTCTTATAAATTATAAAGACAATTAATTCTCTAGTTTATTATAATTTATGTTTAATGTTGTAGGTATATATATTCTTTTTCTTCTTCATTTTATATATTTTCATTTTAAAGCATTTGAAAACATTTTCAATAAAATTTTATATGATAAGGATTAAGGAAGAAAAACAACAAATGAATAAATCGTTGTCAAAGAAATTATTACAGGAAGCTGTCAAAAGAATAAAAGAAAAGAAAATGATGCCCTACAGACTGATGATTTAAGAAAATTTAGATGATAGGGTTGAATAGAAGAAATAAATTAAGATAAATAAACACTGTAGTGACTTTGTTGTTTTTATTAGCCTTATATTAAATAACCCTTTTTCCAATTTTATATAGTTTAAATTCCAATATTTATATAAGTTGAAGAGTATAACCGAAACTCCAAATGAAATTTGTGTTTATTTTTATTACTGACTGTTATTTCTGTATTTTTTTTACCTTCAAAAAACTATAAATCTTTAAGGCAGTAAACTTTCTTCAAATAAAAATGAACCTAACATCTCTCTTTCTCTCTTACTTATTTTTTATGATTACTTCCGAATTTTTAAGCGCATAAAATATGATGAGACCCATCTGATGAAATTTAAAACTTTCCCAATAGGTACCACAGGTTGCCAGTAGAGAAAGGTGCATTTTCATTACTTTTAAAAAATTACCTACCATATTATCAGTAAAATAGATTTTGCAAGTAGATGTTATAAATAAAGAATGCATTTCCTGCTTCGACTCGTATGAATTACCCATTGTCTCTAACCTGAACACCTCCATGTTGGCTACTACATTTTTATTTTTAGAATACAAATTACATTTTGCATAAAATATTACGACAGGTTAAGAAACAGAGATTAAAAACAACAAACGAATCAGATGTGAAAGGTTGACAAGGAATTTGTTACAACAAACTGAAAAAAAGAATAAAGGAAGGAAGAAGGTTACGTAAAAACTGATGGATCAAGAAAATTGAGGTGTTCAAGTTAGTGTTAAACTAAGGAGGGACAATATTTTTATGTTTAAAATGATAATTTCGAACAAAAATCGACCTGTTTCAAGATATCTTGACAAAGTTCATAATAAAGAAATCTATTCCAAATTTAAATGTACAAAATATCATGGAAATAATTTAAAAGCCACACATATGAGGATCATATGGTAAATAAATATCCCAAAGTCCTTATTTTTCTATCACTTTTTTTGCAATTTGCAACAATATTGGTAGATGAAGTTTAATTCAACTCATCATTAAACAGTTTCGACCTAACTTAATTCATAGTTTTTATTGTTGATTATAATAATACATCTAATATTGAAATTAAAAGTTTCAGCTACTAAACTTAAAAGTATGATTAACTTAATATACTATTACAATAATTAATAATATAAAGAGAATTGATTCTGTAGTTTATTATAATTTATATTTAAAATTGTATGTAGTACTTATTCATTCTGTTTAAAACATTTTAAATGTTTTAAAACATTTTGCATAGAATGTTATGACAAAAATAGAGAAAAAAAATTGATGGTTTAAGAAAATTGGAATGAAGAGATTGAAGAGAAGGAAAAATTTAAACAAAATAAAAACTATAGTAGCTTCGGGTTTCTTTTGATATTTTTATAAGTTAAGAAGGCTCATTGAAATTCCAAATGAAAATTGTGTTTCTTATTAGTATTGACCGATATTTCTGCACATTTCTTCCCCCATGAAAATACAAGTATTTCAGGCAGTAAACTTTCTGCAAATAAAAATGATCTCGCTCTCTTAGGTGTGGTTTATGGTTACTTCCGAAAAATGTAAACAGATAAAACATGATGAGACCAGTCTGCTAAAATATAAAACTTACCCAATAGGTACCAGACTGCCAGTACAAAAAAAATCGTCTTCATCATTTTTAAAAAAGTTCTTAACCCTCACAGTTCACTGGAAAACCGAAAATATTGTCAGTTTATGTCACATTATCTCTTTTGCAGAAGTTAAAAATTAACTTTTTTTCAAACAAAACCGCGTGAATTCTATCTAACCAAGGGCTACAGTTTAACCCCAAAGGTTCGCGAGAAACTGGCATTCAATCTTTCAAAAAGGCAGCCGGCAGCCGGCAAAGTTCAGCGGCCGATTGTTTGAAACTTGAACGGAAAAGATCGGCTTTTACGAACACTTACGAACTATATTTAGAATGGGGTATACATATGCAACCCTCCTTACACGAAAAGACAGGGACAAGAATGGGCAAACTAACATTGTCGCAGATTGTCTGTCAAGCTTACCGTGATCATCATAATCATAAATCTTTATTGATCTTTTATGACTTATCTCATTATGTAGAGGAGATGTCAATGATTCAAATATAGAGAAGAAGAAAGGCAATTTAAGTTAAACAATTAAAATATATTAATAATTAATAGATATTAAAATAAAATAAATCTCCTCTACACCTTCTTAAGAATATTCACTTGACTTATCAATCTTTCGCACAAATTAAGGAACAGAACAAAAACTACTCCGTAATAAGATCACTGTACCACCTGGTGATGTTAAAAACGTTTTGACACAATAAAATTGATTTTTTAGGTAAATATGCAAATATGGAGGGAAATATTAAGAAATATCAGTTGAAAAACCGGTTTCGTTCGACGTAATTGACTGTTAAAATAGAGAAAGAATATTTTATTTAAGGTAGTTGACTGAGGCAATGATGGATTTAAGTCTAAGAATTGGGGTAATTACTTAGCTCCTTCCTTCCTCTCGAAACGCCACTTCCCAAGGACCGTTCCATACCATAAGGCATCATTTTTTGGACAATACCTCTTCTCATTAATTAAGCCAAAATCGAAGAAAAAAAATATTCAAGGAAAACTTGGACCGTATCTATGTATACTTTTAGTCGCTTCCTATGTTGGAAAATCATCGCTGCAAAAAAGACATTCTGTGTTTATTGACATTGCTGATACTTCAAGAATATAACGAATTTTGTGAAAAACTAACTGCTTGGGAAGTCGGATACGGCAGCGACGAAGATTATGTTGACAACCTTCCCACAGATGAGAATCCTGGGGAAAATGACTTTCGAGCAATATATATATTTTTCTGTATTATTTATTTTCATTGAACTTTACATCTTATAAACTATTTTTAGTACAATGTCTATAAAATAAATTATTCAAATATGGAAAAGAAAGAAAAGAAGAAAAGCCATTTTAGCTAAACAATCAAAATACATAAATAATTAATAGATATTAAAATCAAATAAATCATAACCTGGATTAAGAGTCCAGAAGTATAACTATTTTGTAGCAATATTTTCGAAAATGAGATAATGGTATCATCTTGTAGCTTTCAGTAAATACTATCCCCAAGTGATTCAGGTCTGGAGTAGAACCACTCCTCAACCTTAAAAACAAATGGTAAAGTTTTCTTATCCTACGGGCGATAACCACTTTACTCCACGCATCCTCGGGAAAATCCAGTTAATTGTTCAATCTTTTGGCTATGCAAATGAGAAAACTTATTATTATTATAGCGATTTCTGCGCTGAGCCAGAGAAAAACTACACCGTTATAAGAATTGTGTAGCATCTGGTGATTACAAAAAAAGTGTAGACACAATAAAAGTGATTTTTCCAGTAAGGAGTATGACCAAAATGGGCCCCTCGTTAATCAAAAATTTTACACCGAAATACTTGCGGGAAGTATTAAGAAATAACACATCATAACTTTTTCCTTTCGATGTAATTGGCTGCGGTAAAGGAGGATTTGAGTTTAAAAATTGGGGTGTTTACTAGGTTCCTCTCTTCCTCTCCTGCTCTCTTTTGAGCAATATGTCTTTTCTTTATTTTCATTGAACTTTACATGTTATTAAATATATTTCTATTAAATAAATATTATTACATAAATAAAATTTATCCCAACTTTTTTAATAACTCTTTCATATATTTACGTTTTGAAAAGTTGTCACAGCCGTTTTTCTCAAAATTAAATTTTTATTATTAAAATAGAAAATATTCAAACATGGACCCTGCAAAATTTTACAAAAAACCTTGTATTTTTTAAATAATTTAACGTAGTTTTTTTAAATACATCAAAAGAACTTAGGGTGTTTAATATTTATTGGCAAGGTGTTATAAACTTTTATCTGAAACTCTGCCAAATTTTATGTTATTAGAGTTCTTAGTTAGATAACAATGATTAATTCAAATACAACACATATTTATTTTTTATAAAACTGATTGATTTTTTTCAACATTATTATGAACCATTTTTTTGCACTATTTTAAGAATTTGTGAATAATATCTTGAATGCAATCAGAGGACTCTCAGAGATTTGCGCTGATGCCTCCAGTGAGGTGTTATCTCCATAAAGTAATAAAATTTTAGACTTTATATACTCCGCTGTATCTTTTATGAATAATCAAAAAATAAGTGGTCCCAGCACCAACTCTTGAAGAAGTCCCATATTTATGTCAAATAATTTAAATACCGAATCTTTAATATTAACTTAACGGACCTGCTACATAATGTACTACTACACTGATATACAAAATTATAGAATAATTAAAAAATCTTATAATTTTATTTATGTAAAATAAATTGTGATCAATCAAGTATCAAACCAGAAAAAATAATATGGATATTCCATTGGACATATCTATATTCTAACAAATGCTAATCAAGATTTGTGATTAATGCATAGATATGTAGAACTTCTATAGGTCTTTTTGCCTTTAAAACTGCTTCCCTCAATATTGTCTAATTAACATTAACTTGTTTTACATTTAACAACTCATTTAATAGTTATGATTTCGAAAGAAGCTAAGGTCCAAAAAACGTTTGTCCCATCAATTCGATCTTTTCTGTGTCCAAATACTTACTTGTTTCACTTGATGTGTGTGAGCTCGCATTGTCGTGTTGTAAAATGATTTGTCGTTTTGGACCGGTTTCTCTCAATTTACCGAAAACTTCTGGCAAGCAAATGGTCGTATACCACGCTGAATTAAGAGTATTTTGATTTTCGAGAGCAACAGTTGCCACATGACCGGTTTACGGTACCAATCGACACAAGCCTTTTTTTGAGCATCTGTCAACAAATGTGGAATCCAACACGCAAACAGCTTCCGAACACACAAATGTTCGTGCAAAATCTTATGTATGCTGGTCATACTAACGCTTAAACATGTCTCGATTTCACTGTTAGTTTTCTCATAGCATCGATGTTTTCCGGCACAACGACCGATTTTGGACGACCTTCTTTAACTTCGTCCGTGAGCGAACTACGGCCACGTTTGAATTCAGTGTAGCAGCGATATACACTGGCTTTGGATGGTGCTTCATCGCCAAAAGTTGAATTAAGTTGATTGATGCACTGTTCTTGAGTTAGACCGCATCGAAAGTCATAATAAATCATAGCTCGAAAATGTTCGCGAGTTATTTCCATTTTTTGGCCGAGATGATATTTTCAACTTACTGTAAACAACACGAATAGTACTCGCACGTCAATACGTTCTGAGTACGTATACTGTCAAAAATGTCAAACTTTAAGATGACAATGACAGATTTCACCTGGCAACACTGGTGTTGCCAGTTCTTAATACATAAGTAGCAACCCTCGTATATATCAGTTTACGTAGAAAATTCACAATTATTTTCAAGTAAAAGTGATAACAAAATAAAAAATATTTGGTAATTTTGTCCATTAATGTATTTATGTACTTTTAGTTACATACATATTTTAAAATTTTAATTGACAATAGACACATATCTATTTATCGGGGTAAATTTGAAAATTTTACGCATGGATTGCACACTATTTTTTTAGATTTAGATTATCCTTTTAAAAAATAGTAAATTAAAATTAAAAATCGACCTGTTTCGAGATTTTTTAATATTACTGTTTATTTAGCTAATAATGAATTTATGAGTTACTTTATTTAACTTATTCTCATAATTACAGTAATTTTAGATTTATTAATGACAAATTGCATTTCGGACTGTAAATTTGTCATAAATTAATTTTAGGCGTGATTTTGAACTCTAGAAGATATTCTGAAACAGGTGTTTTTTATTTGAAATTGCCTATTTTGAACATAAAAATATTGTTCCCCCTCACTTTAACACCTTCTGAATTATGACAACAAAAATTTTAAATTAGAAAGGGGATTCTGCAACATCTTGTTCGAAAGGTTTGATTCTTTTTCAACCTTTTCTCCTTAATATCGGAGAACAGTAGTATTATTAATATCTGGTAAACTCGACTAAGGAATTTGTTTGTATAATTATTATTATGGAAAACGGCTTAAAAAGGATTTAGTGTTTATTTTTGTAATTTGTTATACAAAATTTTACCTTTCAGAGATTTGTATCCCAACTCTTTTCATTTTCTTTTTACTTTTTCTTCTTTATCATATTCTTTAATCTTCAGATCTTGATTAATTGATAAAATTATTATTATTTGTAATTAGGTTCTTATTTTTCTACGAATTATATAACATCTTTCACATAAATTAAAAATCGGAATTTTATAATTGTGATTATTATATCATTTTATATACACTCCTGCTCAAAAAAATCCGGACACTTGCATTTTGTATATTTTTTTTTTAATTTTGTAGGTGTTAAGTGGTTTAAATGGGGAGGAAGTAAACATTAATAATAGAAATCGTTTATTTAAAACACTAAAAAAGTAATACTAGGAAAAATAAGTAACCCAAAAGAAAGTAATAAGTAACGCAAAAAAAATTAACATTGTTCGAAAAATTAAACAAAACAAAAACAAAACTTTAATTGCCCACAGTTTGCTGTTCTTTAGGTTTAGTATCGGGTATTGCCCCCCCCCCCCCTACACCTGCGGAGGGTTTCAATACGCCTAGGCATGCTTGCAATAAGTTGCTGAATCTGTTCTTGCGGTATCTGTTCCCATTCTTCATTCAACGTTATTCGCAGCTCTTTATCGTTTCTGGCAATGGTTGCCTCTTTTTAATCTTTTGCCCTAAAATGTCCCATAAATGTTCTATTCTAAACACCAACAAAATTAAAAAAAAAATATACAAAATGCAAGTGTCCGGATTTTTTTTAGCAGGAGTGTATATATATATTTCCTATTCATAAATAAAATAAAAAGTTATGGATTTAATTAATTAGAAAATGCTATTATGCATAAAATTAAGGCCGAACAAATTAATTATAATGAATTATGACAGAATCATTATATGGTGACTTACACAATGTTAATATTTCTGGTATACAATTTCATATATTAATTAAAAATCGGTGGTATTAATACATCAAAAATTGTTACTCCAACTTTATAGGACATTAAAAATGTCTCTGTGTTCTCCTGAAAATATATTATTGACCGTGCAAATAAGCTATACAAACATTATGCCCATTACTTCCAGACCATACTTTCCTTTTCAATCGTTTTCCGATTGTCCGTGAAATTGTAGTTGACCATGACCACAATTTTCTTCCAGTAGTGATCCTGTTGCAGACCACTTAAGAACAAAATGTAAGTAACTTCTTTCACTTTTTCAATTAAACGAATTATTCGGAACAAAGAAAAACCATATAAATAATAATAAGTCTGAATGTGTTTGTATGATTCAAGTCATGTCTGTGCTAGAAATATTTTTTTGTTGGCTTAAAAGCTTTAAACATTAAAACTGGTCCATCACCAACCATTAATTATGCCATTGCTCCCAAACACTACCAGCAAACCCATGTAATTTTTAAAAAATTAAAACTTGAGGACGCTATGATTGCAAATTATATCATTTTTTATCGTGTATAATAATAAAATCCATCAAAAGAAAAGATACATGAAATAAAGCTATTAAATATAACATTAAAATTGAAGTTTGGTGCACTATTTTAAGAAAACTCAGAGTCGATTTTAGAAGTTATTATTTTTTTTATAAAGCTTCAGGTTTTACATTAATTATGCCATTATATTGAGATGTTGAAATTTTTCTTGTATACGTAATTACCTAGTATAGAATCAGTGGGTATTTAGTTCTGATGGCTCCGACCATGTCTCAAATCTGATTTAAGAAGTTATTTTCTAATTTCTCAGTTTTAGTAAGACTCTTCTATTTTAAATTTTTTAGTTTTTTACTGTAAATAATAGGTTCAATTGTGACTTAATTAAGTGCGATGGTGTCTTAAATCCGATTGTGAAAGGTATCATTTTTTTCTGTTTTCACTCATTATTTTATTTAAATTAAAATTTATTATTACGCCGCCGCATTTACATCTGCCAGTGACAGTTTTGACATCCATGGCTGTTTAAAACAATTACGGAAAGTTATTCCATCACTTGTTATAGAATTAAAATATATGCAATACACGTAAGAGGCAAGTGTCACGGAATGAATATTCTCTCCTAAGAGTGAGAATGATTGCATTATATTATTAAAAATGATTTTGGATTTAGCACATTCCACTAATGGTCGTGGAAAAAATATATTCTATCAGCAAGAAGGAAACCAAATATATGATTTTGACGAAACTTGAGTGAATGAAGGCCATACCGTCTCCAAAGTTTGGCAAGACAAGAACAAGAATTTATGGAAGGTTGATCGTCAGACTTAAAAGTTCCTTCTAAGAAAGGTCTCCGGTTAATAGTTCTGCATATTGGAAACGTATAAAGATTTGTTAACGGTGTACTTCTACTTTTTGAATTCAAAAAACGGGTTACTATCATGAAAAAATAAATTCATTAAGGGTATTTGAAGAATAGTTTGGTATCATTTCGAACAGAATCAATCCATTTTCAGTAATAGTCATGGAAAATTTACCCTACCATGATCGCCTTCTTCAAAATTTAGTGCTTGGAGGAAAGAGAAGAAGGAATATCCTTTTATTGCGACTGAACCTAATTGAGCTTCTTTAGGTAGATATAAAGCAGTCTAAATAGAACTTGTAAACGTGCAGAAATTGGAAATATTCTTTTACAAGGCATTGACGCTGTAAATGCACTAAATTCACATAACGATTTTTTTATCTCCGATTTTCTTAATGTTATCTATTTTTTATTTTACTAGTAAAAAAGACATATTATTTTGATTTCAAATAATGTAAGTAACCGAAATGTATGTAGGTACATATACTTGTATCATAGATGATATATACTCTCCATTCTATCAAATACATACATAAACACTTAATATTATTTCGCTTGTTACAGTTTTAATGTTTTAAAATAACTGCATTTTTTCATATCTTTCACCTTCACTAATAAATATATAGTGAGCAGGTACGGTTGGAACATAATATGCCATTGTCATTTTAAAAAAATGACGATGACGTCATAAATAATATCCATACACCAAAAAGAAAATAGGCGTGTCCGACATTTTTCCTCATTCGCCAAATTTGTTCCAATTTTTACGTTCCCACTGTATAGGTTCTCCATGAGATAAAATGCATTAATAAATTTTTACTATCAAATAAATAATTGTTCGACATCGATTATTCCATGTAATCGAGTTATTAACATCAGTTAAATATGTATGCTATTTATATGGTTAAGTTTCATGGTATCTTTTCATTTTTCAAGAATCTTACGATTACAATAGTAGTGTATTTATTTGCTCCTCGTACATCATTTAATATTGATAAAACTGAAATTATTTTTTGTCTTAGTAGAGATTTGGAATTACAATATTGATCAATGTTTTACTATGACGGCAGAATTATAAATCGTTTTCTGTGAACAAACTGAAAATATCATTTTGTGTGTACACATTATTATTTGGATACTGAAATTTATGCCTAAAGCCAAAACAGTTTCCACAGTTAAAAAATTTAGGATTTCTAAAAGTGGTGTACACTCACTTTAGCAAATTTATTCGCATGAATGTTTATAGACCGCGCATCATGTCTTCGCCGCGCATGCATGTGCGCTAAAATATTTACCTGCACAAACATGATCCAGTGTCTAGTGCCTGTCGGTATTTTGAAAAGAATAAAGGGTTTTTTTTGAACGCGCTAAATGCTCAGTGAGAAAGATATGTGATATTTACATTAAAAAAATAAAGCCGTAAATTTGATATGCGCGAACAAACATGTGCAGTGTCAATATCAACCATATGCGCATCGTCTATGTGAGGCAAAATGTTTAAGTCATTATAGTTTAATTCAAATTTGGTGAGAATCCATGGTAGAAAATTAAGTTATCATGAACAATACTTTACCGTTATTTTGGTATCGTAAACCATAAAATCCTAAATGAAGAGGTAAGAAGAAGGTTTTTTAAAAACCAGTAACTTATTTTGACTGTATTCTGTCTTGTGTGAAAGTAAATTTATTCATCAAAATCTAGTTCTCAAACATTACTCAAATTTCTGAAGCAATTTTTGATTACGTGTAATTTATAAATTTCACAAATAATTAGGTTTAACAATTAGCAGTTACTTGAATATGTCTCGAATAAAAACTTTTTTCATCTAAGGAATTATATCCTTTCCATTATGAGAACGCATAATAGAAGACATAAAAAAATTAAGAATATGTCCATCATAATATAAATAAATTTTATGTGCGATTTGTGATAACTTGTAAAAATATTAGGTTCTTCATGCAATAACCAGCCAATGGAAATGTTAAAAGTTAAACTACTATTTTAATATTTATCTGATGATGCCAAAAATATTGGGCTGAATATGTACAGAATTATCTGAAGCAGATTCTATCAAGGAAACAATTTTTTTTGTTTTTGTAATATATTGTAATTATATTAATTATATTAATTTATTATTATTTATTTATTTTATAGGTAAATAATACAATGATTTTAAATATATTTATTGCATTTTATTTGATCAGATTTATAAATTTTATTGACCATTTTTTATATTTAAATTATATTTTCCAATATTGAGAAAAAAACGTTTAACAGAACTAGTATTAATTTACTCAAAGAAAGTCCGACCCTGTTGTCTGCAAAATATTTAATAAGAATTTCAAAAATAATAGGCAAACTTTAAGCTTCAGTGTAATTATGGTTGTCTAACAAACTCGGGATATTAAGCAGGTTTCTCTGAGCATGTCAGACTCAAAAAGTCGAATATCAACAAACTTAAGTGTCAAATATTTTTAGTCCAAACATAAATAAAGGTTAATAAAAGTGCACGGAAATGGTTAATCGAAAAATTACGCACAACCACTTTGAAGTTTAACGACATCAAAAGAATTTAAACATGAAGCTTTGAGGTAAGCAAATACAATGTTTTTAATACCATAGGTTATCTTTTAGAAGTTTATTATAACGTGTTCAGAAGTACATAGATTATTTGTTCATAAATGATTTGATATGGAGTTACATGAAATCAATATATTCAAATTATTTTTATTACTCAAGGACAAGTATGATGGATAAAATTAAAAATGTTATCCCAGACTGGTTTTGTTATCTCTTCATTGGTATGCATAAGCATAATTTATAACGCTTTTAATCGAGTTCTATTTTTAACCATTCTTGTTATCCACTCTGTGAATTATTTGTTTATTGTAAGTACCTAGGTAAGTTTTAAGATAATTTCTAAAAGTTCAGTCAAGAATCCAATAGAATGTATTTCATTTGTATAAAACACTTCCTGTTTTTAAATTTTTAATTGAAACTAATTTTGAGTGCGCTTCTCAAATTACAATTGGCTACCTAGAGGCTACAAACGTTTCTAAATATATTCGCATAAATATTTTTTTAGTAAACTGATTAAGTAATGACTATACAAATAGCAAAATGTGAAAAATAAATATTGTAAAAATAATATATTTTTAACTATTTAAGTAGTCAAGGCTAGAAAAACAATAATAAAACACCTATTAAAGACACATATGATAAATTTAGTTGTATATTATAGTATTGGAACTACTAAAATTATTTATACTTAACAATTGATGTTTATGTTCAGTTGTGACATGTTTGTGAAGCTGAAACTCTAATATTAAAATAATCTTTTAACATAACTTTCATTTTTTTAGTACTTTTTTAACATAATTTATAATAATAATAATAATAATAATAATAATAATAATAATAATAATAATAATGAACTCTGTTAACAGTTTTAAATGTATGTACAATACATTATTTGATAGATGTGCAGTAATTTTGTTATTTTAATACTTTCTTTTTACTATTTTGTATATACTTATTTGATTTCTTAAAAGTAAATATTTACTTAAAATATCTAGAGAAAGTGTTATGAATATTTCTACATGGGAGCAGATGAAAATATGAATTTTTCTATGAATGCATAACCTAATCGTTATTTCTATATTTTACTGAAATGTTACTTTTGGAAATTTGTTAATATAATCAGTAACAAAAATTAAATTCGAGTGGACTTGCTTGATTCTTTAAAAATGATCTTCATTTTTATTTTTAGTAGTTGTTATGATGTGCTTAGATGTTTCTAGATTTTCTGATGCTTAAACTAAATGAATGTAAAAAGTATTTGTTTGAATTACATACTAATACTAACAAATACATTTATCTTATCAAAAAGCAAATTTTTACTTTGATTTTGAAAAAAAAATAGGAAAATCCTACAGAGTCTTCATTGTTTATAGAACGATAGTAGTTAACTCAGTTGCAAATATTTATTGATTTTGAAATTTCTAAAACTAAAGAGACAGGTGAGGTTTTTATTTTGTTATAAAAATACTATAGAAATATTATAAGGTACTAAATACTTTGTTCTTATAATTTACACTAAACTTTATTTTATTTTAGATGCTTCTTAAGGCTGTATTTCCACTTCTCTTTTGTTTTTTACCAATATGGAGTCGATTGCCGGAAGGTCAAGACCTTCGTGAAGTAAGAGAAGATGAATGCTACCAGCAGTGCTTTCATCAACCAGCAGAATCATGTCCACACAAGAACGCACCATGTAGATGTCAACTATTGGCCAACTGCAAAAAAGCAGTGATCTGTTGTGATGTGACTGACCAAACCTTAAAAGAACAACTTAAATGTGCAAGTAGGTATTGTTTCTGTCTTATTTTTAGTTTACTGAACATTTAATTTTTCTAGATTTAACTTCAAGACAAAACGAAATAGAAGCTCTACATATTCGTAATGCTACTTTAGAAGTTTTGCAATTAAATTTACCTGAATGGAAGTACCTAAGGTCAATGGCAATAACTGATGGAACAATAAAAAACGTTAGCGAAGCTTTTCCAAAAATGACAACAGTTTCTTGCTTGAATCTGTCATCAAATGGTATAGAAGCTTTTCAGAAGAGATCTTTGGCTAATTTATTTAAATTAAGTTATTTGGATCTATCTCATAATAATTTAATGAAAGTACCAAGTATTAAATTAGAGGGAGCTGTTACTCTTGACATTTTAGGTAAAGATTATTTGATTATTTACATGAAGTTTTTTCTTTATTTATTTGAAAATGCACCAATTTGTGGAAGTCTACATTGTAATAATAATATCTATCATATTTTATCTATTACTAATTACACATATTTATATACATCTTTAAGGATCTCTTTGTAACACTATGGGATTATCCTTCTCCATTCTTTTCTATTGGCTGATTTTTCTCTCCAATCCTTTACTTTTATAGTACCCAGCATTCATCTTGCTCAACTCCGTTTAGAATCTAGTTTCAAATAGCATATATGGTGCGTTAATCCTTATAACTGCTGTGTATATTCTTTATTTTATCTTTTTTAACACATATTTGGTTTTTATCAGTAGTTTTGGACTCCCATATTTTCTGTTACCTTTTGCTATTCTGTTCTGTTTCTCCTGTTCTTGATATCTTTTTCTTTGTAACTTCTGAATAGCAGATTTTTTAAACTCTTTTAATATTTAATCAAAATACAAGTATAGGTGAAAAATATTACGTGTGTTTTATTTTAGGTAATCCCTCAATTTCATGTATTAGTGTTAAGAACATTAGTAGACCAGGTATAACTTTCAACAACGAAAATTCTACATTTTGTCAAACGAACAATTTTTACTGGTTTCCGTCCAAAGATCAAGTCATAATATCGGAAGTAAGAAGAATCCATGAGGTAAGATATCATTTGTTATTATGATTCAAATTTAAAAAAAAACAGAATAGCATAGTTAACTGTAGACGAATTTGTAGTTTATATAAATTTTTATTATTATTATTTAACCAGAAGTTCACTGGTAAGAGACGAATTGTATATAGTGTATTATTATTATTATTATTATTGTTGAAAATTTTAAAACTGTATAAAGTTATTGTACAATCATTGTAAATATAGCAGTGCTATAAGAATATAAGACATATATGATGTAACCAATGGAAAACAACATAATTAAAAGCTTTATTATACTTTTCTGGAAGGCCTTGAATTTAAGGGAAGGCTCCTCTGGCACTTATACATCAAAATTTCCCCATCTCCTCGTAATAACAGCTGTCAGAATATGAATCTTAAAATGCATTGTCACCAAGAATTAAACTCTTTCAAATTGTAACTGATATTAAAGCAGAAAAAGGTTAAAAGTTCTAACAACCTAGATCCTTAAAGGGCGTGGCTTCGCAAAAGCGGAGCACCTTTTGAATTTTGAGTATATTTTCGTATTGATTTTCATTTTCTTAAGTTACACTCATTCCAACAAAAGGTTTTAAATAAAAAACTTTGAATCATTTTTAAATACAAATATATTGACTAGTACACAAGTATATTAAAAAATGTGAAATTGTAAAAGAAAAGAGCTAACTAAATATAAAAAAATGAGTTTAAACAAAGCAGAATAATTCTCCTAAAAAATAAAAAAGCTGAACACTGTCTTTTTTTATATTAAGTTTTAAACTTAACAGTAATCTCAAATAATTGTACATCAATTTCAGTTGGAAAATAACTGTATACCAAATTGTAACTGTAGTCCATTTGCTTTGAATCTTGGTAGCAAAATACCCAGAGTGTATACGGTAGCCGTAAATTGCTCAGGAAGTCATTTGCTCAGTATGCCACATCAACTACCTCCTCATACAGTTGCACTGGATATCTCTAATAATAATGTAAGTATTTTTATCATATATTTTTTATCCTTCTTGTTTTCATGAAATTCTAGTGTAATTGTGGAGGTACATAACAGAGTTTCTTTGAAAACTACTGGTGCTCTATCAAAAATGGCGTATTTATGGTTACATAATAACGTTTTTTTAATTTCATAGATTACATCCTTGAAAGAATTGGGAGATCCATCATATAAAGAATTAGTATTCCTACAAGCAGATAATAATCAAATAACATCAATAGAACCCTTAGAAGGAACACAATTTAAGAGTATTTTCGAATTTTTGAGTTTAAGAAACAACAAAATTAAATATGTAAGTTTAATCAGTATAAAAATCTAAAGTTTAATTAAAATATAGATTTCGCATTGTACTAAATCGCTCTTTTAGATTGATACATACTTGTTGGAGTTCTATAGACCTGCCATAAGTTTAAGACAAGTTTATCTTGGAAATAACAAACTAACCTGTGATTGCACCATGACAGATTTCAAGGTACTGTATACATAAATAATATAAGTCATTAAGTGATTTATACTTTGTTAATTGCAGTTTTTATCCTGATATTGTTATATATATATATAACAACTGTCACTTAAAAAAATTTAAGGCCAGCCACAAGTTTAAGTGCTTTCAAGTTTATATTAAACAGAATAGTCTAATTTTTCTGCTTGGGTAATAATAGATAAAAGTAAATTTTCTTTTGAAGAAACAATTAAAAACCGCCAATATTTTTGAAAATGTTTCCACCTGGATATATCCTTACTTGAATATATTGGAGAGGAAATTGTAATGCATTCTGGCTTCTTCGTAATGGGTCCCTCTAGCGCCCATGGATTCGATCATCTAATATTTGTTATCAATTGGTATATATTTCTCCTTTTACTACATATCTATATCTATATCTTTTAGGTATTTATAATAAAATACATTCCTTGCATATATATATATAGGTGCCTATGCAGATCTTCGAGAATTCGGCCATTCAAACAACATTACAAGAGTACCTAATTTTCCATAAGAACAGTTTGGTATTTCGGGCTAATAGTAAATTATGTTTATTCTCTGAAAATAAACGATGTTTACGTCTGTGCATGTTTAAAATATTTATGAAGTGACATTTATTGACCTTTGCAAACCATGGTGTTCTAAAAAAATTTGACTGAACAATTCGAAATCGGATTTCTTTTGTATCATTGGTATAATGTGTTTTCCATTTATCGATGTGTTTCTTCTTAATTAGGCTTCGAAGATCAGTGAATAGTACCTTAATCTCTGACGTGTTACCTTGGGCTAATTTGAGTAACTTCCCAGAAGGAGGACTTTGCCGCGGCTTTGTATCTGTGATCTGTAGTTTCTTGATTGAACCTTCCTTGCTAACCAGTATAACCTTCTCTTTTCTTAGCCTTATGGACGCCAGCATTACCTCCATCTTAATCCAGACAGTTAAGAGTTGCAAAGCAGATCATCTAGTAGTATGAAGGGGACTTAGACACCTGGCCTCTTCCAAGATCTCATATTGTTATGATTACCTACAAATGTTATGTTAGCAGATAATTTTAGCTCAATATTTATTTAATAACAATGTTTTAGATGTGGTTACAAACGAAATCGGACTTCATAGAGGACTACAAAGATATAATGTGTGAGAATGACGATGAAGATATCAAAGTTATCGATTTGGATCCATCAAAATACTGCCAGAGTCACGAAGATTGGACTGATTACATATATTACATAATCGCTGCTGAAGTATTCTTACTCGTTAGCCTTATTGCGAAAGTGTCATATGATTACTGGGTATTCAAAACTGCCGGTTATTTACCCTGGCCAGCTAGTAAAATGCCCAAGTTGCCTTGTGATTGGCTGTGTGAATGAAACGTGTACCTGCGCTTGTACAATTAAGTCTATACGAAAATGTGAAACCATAGTTGAAAATTTCATGGTGTATTAGTTCTGACGATGTGTGCCACAAAATTTTTTGAAAATGATCTCAGTTATAAGTTTTCCTCACTTTTTTGATTTTGGTGATTTGCCAATTTCTTCTTTACCCCCTTCCACTCATATCTTTTTTTATGTTTGAATTAATCAGTATTTTGATTATTTCTACTCTTTCTTCCATCACACAGCTGATGTTGTTTTATTGATATTTTAATATACATTTCTATTTTTTCTAAAACTTGTTTTCGATTTGATGTTTCAAAATTTTCTTAGAATTGCGCTTTCCTGAAATGTTTTATGGTTGTGATAATTATGCTCCTGTAAATTTTGTTAAGTATAGTCTTTGTGACATTATCCCTGGGAAGACAGACGCTCGTTACACTTATTGACTGGTTGACTAACTAAAGTGATGTAATATGTCACATTAGACTGAATTAACATTAATGTATGTTAATATTGTTATGTAAATAAGGATATTTATTGTAAAAATGGTCTCCCGAAACGATTTGATCAAATCAAATTTTTATTGCACACTTTATTTAACTTAAAACTTTATATTTACAAATGTTCAAGTATATGGCCTATTGTTATAAATATATTAGAGATACAACGAATAAAATATTTTTCATATTTGCTCATTAATATTTTTTTAGTTTTAACATTACTATTAAAAAAGGTTTTACGTTATTTTATAGTGTATCAATAAATATTGAAACCATATTTATATATGTCCCTTTTGTGTAATATATTATTGTTTTTTTTTTTTATTATTGGCATGTCTGACTTTTTTGATGTGGGAATTTCAGGTGTGATTTTATCAAAATTTATTCCCATATATTTATTTATTTATTTGACTTCTCAGCAAAAGCACACATTAATATCCAATCTGATTTTTTGCTGACAGAGTAATAGCAATATTTATCCATGATCCTACATTAATTAAAAAGCGTCGGACCCGATTGAAATTTGAACGCTATTTAATTGATTGATGGCATTATTCAAATATTTTGTTTTACTTTATTAATAATTTTTAGTCAGTAAAACAATATTTGGTTTATTAAAATAATGATTTTACATCACTTTTCAATTAATGGAATTATTTACATGTTTCATTTATCTGTTGCCATTAATTTTTTAATTAAAAAATAGTATTCGATAATCACTATCTTCTATAAGAGATTACTCATAATTTTTAAATTGAACGTAATTTCAGCATGTTATTTATACCTAATAATAATAATAATACCTTATTGCCATAACATCAAAAAATGGAACAATACAAAAAACCCATGTACACACACCGAAATAAAACTACTAGACATTAAGTTAAAAAATTCATTTTATGTAATAATAGCCTATTTCAATTATTAGGTCTTTTTGTTGACATTTTGCCTAGTAATTTGTTTGGAATTTTCCATTGACAAAAAACGTTTTACCTCAAAAAAAAATGCTATTAAAATCTTTTGAAACCTGGAAAATGAAACCGAAGTGTTACAATATATTGAAAAATAGATTGTGTAAAGTATTCTATTCATACTCAACTTACTGCGTATGCATCTAAAGACATATTGCGGAACACATATTTTCAAACATAATCAAATTGATTATACCAATTTAGATTGGCGTTTAAATAGACTCTAAAATATCAATCATTTATCTATTATACATTAGACAATCCTGGTTAAAAATACCTTTAATACCTTTAAAAGGTCTTGTTAAAATTTAGTTTTTCAGAATTGTACGCCATATTCAAGTTATTGTAAAAGAATCGCATGATCTACAATATCAAAAGCCTTGCTTAGCCCAAAGAATATACCGGAAGCATATTTGCCGTTATATGTTTGCTATTTTCAAGTGTTTAGTAGTTCAAATATAGCAATTTAGTGTGGATTTACTAGGTAAGAAATAAAATTTGTTTTTTTAACTTTACAAGAAAAAGTTAATATGGTATGTTGATTGGTAAATGATGACGATGAAAAGTAAGTACTTATTTGTACAATATACAGTGTAAACTGTGCTACTTGTTCTTGAATACAAAAATATTCTATTTGGTTAAGTTATGATATCATTGGTGCACTGTGTAAATATATATTGCAGGATTATCCTTAGGTAAACTCTGATTAAGACAGTCGGGTCTAACAAGTATTATTATTATTATTAATAATCATATTCGGTATAAATACTAACAAATATATATTCTTATTAAATAGGGAATTTTTCATACTGCTTTGTTACACCTATGTTTTACATATTCACTGGTCCCTTCTAGTAAGATGGAACTAGAAACATATTATTTTAACTAAAGGAGATGGAAGATGAATGTGGAGATGATTAAAAAACCAAGAATTGTTCAACAAATTTGATAACTTAGAAAGTTTTATATTTTTTCATTACTTTTGTCGAAATTTTATTAAAAATCCTAGAGAATACATGACATATTCGTTGTCTTATTTATGCCCATACTTTTTCTTATTAATTGAAATAACATTATGTGCGGAGTGATCTAAAGACGTACTTTGAAAAGAATTGGTTCCGTCCACATTTGATATCCTAACTATTATTTTTAAGCAATGCTTATAATTAAAATCAGCGCTTATAACCTATTACATAGTGACTATCTGGCTTCTCAAATTTGGTTGCTAATTAAAGTCAGGTGATTAGAAGAATTTAGATATGACCGAAAAATTTTTTTATTAGTTATTAACAGTAAAATAATACCTTGATTTGGTGTTGCATTTGTTATACAATTGGTCAGTGTAAATTGTCTGTCAGAAAGCCACACACATATATAGATAGAAATTTATAGGATGGTCTGGCTGAGGCTGAGGGCTCTAATGACCGATAGGGGACTTGGACAAAAATGAAATATGATGAAAAATCAAGAAAATAAAACAACAATTTTGCCTCTAATATCGGTTTGTTTACATCTTTTAATATTAAAAACTAAATTGTTGCTAACAACGGGTCTCTGAATTAATTTAACAAAATGCACTGAAGTTGGATCAACCATTTTGTAAAGGTCTTAATGAAGCATACACTCTATTTTATATATATTTAAGATTTACGTATTGTGTAGACTTATCTTATTAACAAATGTAATGCTATTTTTTAAGATGCATTTGAATGAAAAAAATAATTTGATACATTGTTCAACAAAAATTTACGAGTCAACAATTCTAAATTATTATAAAATGAATTTATTTTAAGATAACTTTAGTATAATATAATTTTTGTTGAATGTATTTTAAACGAAGAAAATATTTTTTCAACTCAGAGCTCTATACCAATAATGGTCCACAACAAAATCTCACCATTAGATTACTGGTAAATGTTCAAGTAGGATAGTTGTCCACCCGAAATTTTTTCATTGTAATAGTGATATATTAGCCAATATTATGAGAGTAAGTATGTATGTTTTACTAAGTACCAGTACTTTATGTTTGTTAGACCCTTTAGCAAATGTATTCTTCATTCTGTTAAGTCTCGCTCTATTTAGACCTCGCAGATTTTTCTTTTTTCTAAAGTTATCCAGTATGGTTTTATGAGGATTCACTGAAATTGTTCTTCCGTACACCAGAAGTTTCTTATGACAAGTACTCTTTAGGTCTGATATAGTGTGCTTGGAAAAATCTTTTTATGAGGATAAATAGATTTTTGAATGCCTTCATCGGACAATCTAACTGGAAAAGTGTCCACTAGGATTGCCAAAGTAACAACACTATTACACATCGCTAATAATAATCTTGGTCCACTGTCCACTTGGGTCTGGGGGGTTCACCATCTCCTATTTCACACACTGGGTTATTGGTATAGTGAAGGCGTTATTAAAATTTTGTTTTATATTTATAAAATTAAGCCGATCAACTTGGATCTTAGAGTCAGTTCGTATACTTGCTCTGCTGAAGTATAGACTAGCTTTCGTTTAGTGGATGAAAGCTAGTTACTTACCTATGCTTCTAAGACCTCGAGTTTTTTAAGATGTTATTTTTCAACTTCATGGGCTTTGTGGTATTCTTTTTTCTTTCAATTTTCTCTTCAATATCCAGCAATAGTTATGTTACCTTTTGTTTAAGCAAAATAACGAAATGTCAAAACTGCGACACTTTTTAAATTTTCGACATCGTTATATTTATTTAGTTGCTCTATATTACTTCTTCCTTATTTCCTTAGATATTTTTTAGCAGTTGTCACATGATTCTAGATTCTGGTTAATGTTCCATGACTCATAAGCCTAAAGAAGTCAGTTCTGTCTTTTGTCCAATAATTTTACATTTATCCCTATGTTTTTCTATTTATAATGTTGCTAATGCCCCAACACTTTTACTTCATTAGGTTTGTTGTCTTATCTTATATTCATTGTTTTTCTTCATCTCTATTTGTGTCACTCTTAGATAGTCAAAACTTTTAATTGCCTAAAATTGTGCTGTGTTCTTATAGTTAATTTAAAAGGGCTTTCCGTTAAGATTTTTGCTGTCATTGATTTTCAAGCTCCGTTCTGTTTCTATGTGCATTTAAATGCTCATCTTGTAATAATAATAGTTTTTGTGTCTAATAATTCAATATTTTTGTGAAATATCAATTGTCACTTTATTTTAATGTTTGTGTTTTCTATGAAAAGGAATAATTATTTCGTTAAACAAATTTATTCTTTTAATTAAGTACTTTTTTAAATGCGATAACTAGATAATTTTTTAAACCTTCGCAAATGTTTATTAGTATTAATAATTTAAAATGTAAACTGTAAATGTTGCTTAGTAATGGGACGTTTCTGTTATACATTTTTTTTTAATATATCACAATCGACCCCAATGGTTTAGATCAAATATATATTTATACTAACGAATTCGCACAGACTTTTTGTGCTATAGCCGAGAAATTTTCTCCTATGATGTCATCAATTATATCTACCAAATCCTGGATGGGTGGTTTTTCATCGCTGATCATTCAGAAACCATACAGTGTCTTAATTTTCGTCTGATGTCTGTATTTGAACAACAAGAAAAAAGTAATATTATGCCAAATGTGCTTCTTATAGATCACCAAAGCATAAGAACAGTTATATAAGTAAAGAAAAATAAAAATCCATTTGGTGTAAAGGATGATTTAATTATTTGGCATAATTGAACACCAATCTTAAAGTAAAGGATGTTAGGAGACAACAAAATAAAATTATTTATAAGAATGTTTAATTAATGTTTTATTACCTATCAATACCGTATATTTGCCATTCTGTATATTTTTATGGATATTTAATTCTTCATTTAACTTCATTCATAGAAAAGGGTGATAAAGTAATTATTAATATAGGATGCTACGTTAGATAATTATAGAAAAACAATAATAATATAAACTGGCAGATAAATATAGTTTATACATCTATATTATTTCCAGTGTCATTACAAAATAAATTAAATGTGGATTTAATGCGAATTTTAAAATGCAATTAAGTTAGTGATAAAACTATACAAGGTGAGTCATAATTATTTGGACCAAAATATAAGAATTGAACCAAATATGCGTTAACAAAATATTTCTGATTCAAAAGATACAGGGTGTTAAAGTTGAAAAGGTTTTCTCGTTTTTTGGTAATTATTTAACAATATATTCATTTTTTTTTATCAAAATTGGCACTATACCTTTAGATAAGGAATATTATTTTATTTATTATTTTACAATTTGGTACAGGAAGCACCACAAACAATTCCCGATGATGAAACTGCGTAGTAATTTTTTTGGACGAAATTTTTAGTAATTTAGAGTAGAAAACAAGACATAAACATCTTTTTATGTAAAATTGTTCTCGGAAAGGGGTTTTATATAATATGTTTTCCCTTCAAAATTAAATTTCCCGTTATTATTTAGAAATTATCTTAATGATATATTTTCTGAACATTTTGTTAAGGTTTTATTTCTTGTACACTCTTGTACACTTTTAGCTACTGTAAAATCGAAACCAAGTGAGAAGTATTAATTAAACATACCTTTTCATATATTTTATTTAACGCTTAAATACTGAATATTATATAAATACGTTATTAATGTTTAAAATAAATAATTTTCATCAATAAAATTATCAAATCATAATCAAATTTTTAATTACCTTCGATTTTGATTCGTGATATAACAATGAATTCAGGTTAGCTAGAGAAACAAGATCGAAAAAATATTATTAATTTGAATTAATTATTTCAACCCTTACTTTGTGGAAATTATCCATAATAAATATTAAGAGATACATTATACATATCTGAATTTCCACCGTATTAAAAGCAAAAAAAAAACACCTTGTAATACGGTGGAAATTCAGATAAGTACCTACAATTTATCTTTTCATATTTATAATTAATTTATTCTTAATATGTTTTTTCAATATGTTATTTTCTTTTTTAATATTATTTGGCACTAACTTTCTTAAAAATATATGTACTTATCCTCGTTTCTTAGTGTACATTAACGGGATTTTTCATGATACACCGATGTTGGTATAAATAGGCAATATAGAAGCTATCGCTTCTTGGTATCTATGTATTTGTTTAATTATAGTATTAAATTAAAAATGAGTGGAAAAAAATCACATTAAAATAATTAAACACAATAACGTTGAAAAATCTTTACAGTTTTAAGCTTATAATACTAAATACGAGTTTGACACAATTGTATCCTGTTTATCAGGATTATGTAATTTAATTTATAATTTACAAACAAATTCTGATTGAACTAAATAATAAACTCCGCAACAGTAATAATAGAAGAATTATTTTGTTCCTATATATAAATTTAATGAAACTTTTTTTTTATTGCCGATTGAATGCATATACCAACAATGTTTTACATTTTATATCTTTATTTTTTAGAATGGCGAAAATATGTAAGTATATAAGATATTGTTTTAAAACATTATGGACAAAAATATGACAGCATGTCAGATAAAGAAATCAGTTAATCAAGTAAAAAATAATGAGTAATTTTGGTCAAAACAAATTAATCTCTAAAAACATATATAAAAAAAATTAAAGAACGCGTATCCTTCCACATAGTTTGCGTATATTAAGTTAAACAACTTTGAACAAATTAAATGTTTGTATTTACACGTTAAACACTCTGATTATGAGCGAGAGTCACTAAGACCATATATAGTATGGTACGGTATTGTGTTTGGGGTTGGAGGTAAGGGGTGGCGACCGGGATGTTCATTTCATGAAAGGACATGCAGGTTCTCAACTTCCATCTGACCTTCACCAAAGATAAAATCTTTGATCTTAGGTATCTAGGGACTTCGCACCTGTCCAAATATTGGTAAGGTGTTTCTCTCATCCATCCACGCATTTCACAGTCTGGATCCTCCACCGGATAGAATAGGGATAGAGGCCCGCAGAGTCTGCAGTAACCTGTAAGAATTTAAATAGTTTGCCACAGCGGCTGTCTATGTTATGGGTTCTACTCCCTTCATTAGTTGCGATAGTTTTGTGATCCGGTACCCAGAACAGTAAATTTTTGATTTTAAGGCAATAGAGTGATCTGAGGCCTGACTGTCCGAGCAGATATATGTAGACTGATGAAGATCAACCCTTGTGTCTAATACTTTTGATGCCTTAAGAATGGAAACACTTCTGACTAAAGTACAGGGGAATGCTCATTAAAAACCTAACTCTACAACACTTCTAGATTCTCTATTAGTATGCTTGTTCCTAATTTTCCATCTATTCGAGAGCCATTCGTTCAACATTTCAGACTCCCAGATGTAGTCTCGACTTGACCTCTGCCCTGATTCGTCCGTCGATAGGAAGGATGAAATGTTTATAATTTTGGTCCGTCAATATGGTATTGATTGGGTGTACCACCTTGAGGGTTAAAAAGGGTAGTTCTTTCTCCACTCTCCTTGCGATTGTGATTGCTATGTCAACTTCCCTTCTAACACTTCTTGTCCCATAGTCTTATTAACGCCGCTAAGGTATAATCTGAATAGGCTATCTAGTACTATCGAGAGGATTGTCCTTTGCATCTGTTATTCCTAAGTTGGCTACATTTTGAATGTGTACCGATTTGCAATATTCCCGTCCAAGGAGAGCCACCGGATCAGAGATCTGTATTGAAATATATATATACCCCTAATGATAGCCATATAAAACCACGGGAGGATCTTAGACCATTAGCACCAGGAGTTGTCATTTTGTGAAACTGAAGTATTCTTAGCTTTATAACATTTTACAAAATGCTTATGCACAATAAATAAAATATTATCATTTATGTTATTTGCACGAAGTACTGTGATTGATCCGATATAGGTACAAGTACACCTGCATCTAATTTTCTAAAACAATTTCAAGAAAGAACCAAGAAAAATAATACACCATATAGCACAAATAGTGTACACTGCTTCAATTAATTGACATTGTGACAGTTGTTATTGAAATATTTGAGTAAATATATAACTGGCGAATTTAATGTTGATATTTATTATTTTTTGGTCAAATAGGTATTTATATGTCAGAGTCAATATTGAATATAAATAGGTGTAATGGTTAGTATAAACATTGGCACCAGATTGCCATCGATTTTATATTATTGGCCCAGTTCTGTGTTTGCTGAGATTAGGAACGGAATCATAATGATGTTCTCTTATATTTTTAAATGTATGTAAACAATCTTTTAATCTTGACCGGAAATTATCCAGCACGAAGCAGTTCATGTTGCACCCAGAAATTCCTTTTCAGATTTGTTTTGAATTCGGGTATGATTTGCGGTCTATCTCAGCTCTTCGGAAACCCCTAAAAAAAAAGTCTCATGCGGTCAAATCCTAGGATTTGCCCTTATGTGTGTAGCAGTCTACATTAAAGTTTGTAGCGTTTCCTCTTAGAAATATTGCCCAATAATGTATGATGATAAAAGGCACACCACACCGTAGCTTCTGGACTATGTAATGGTTTTTTATGCAACACACCTGGGTTTTCATCATTCCAATATCGACTAGTTTGTTTATTTTTTATATGTACAAAAGTTACCAAATCATCCTTTTTGTGAAACAAATTTACTGATAGTCCGATGTAGACCGGACAACTGTTCCATGTTTAACAAATAGACCAAAACCATCACGCCACCTCGTGAGCACAAAGTAAACTTTCGAAATATTTCGTTCACTGACGGATCCCGTATAGTCATCGTTTAAAATTTTAGAGAAAACTATAGGAACCGTAATTGGACTAAGTTGCTCTAGATCTAGATGATAAATCTGACTTTGTAGTTTTGTCACTATTCAGTTTCATATTATTGTAACTACTAGAGCTCATCATTCTGTATGTTTTTTAAAGCGTAATTTGCTCATATTTGTATCTGGGTAAGACGCTCTCAGACTTGTCTAATCCTTTAAAACTTGTCAAATCAGTATGTCAGCGGTACTTTGCTAATTACTGTATCTATGAAGGATTAGATTAAGCCGTTGGAATTAGAATTGATTACACTAAAAAAGTACAATACAAAACGTGATAATTACCCCGGTAAAATGTATTTACTTTGAATAGACGTGATTATGTCACGTGATTGGGAAATAAAAGTGAGCAGAAAGAGAAGCGCGACCGCGAGTAGCCACTGACAGTGACCGTGTAACCACCTGCTTGCGCGGGACATACCGCGCGAACTTTTTAAAAATCGACGCTAAACGCTCATTTCGCCGCTAAAATTTACAAATGCATCTTTATTTTTGAACCATGTTCTGATTTCGCTCATTTTTTTTTATTTTTCCTCCGTAAGACTTTCCTTTTCCCCAGTATTTTACTTTCAATATATACATTCCAAAATAATATTAATATAAATTTAAAAATGGTTCACAAAAACGTGTACGACTTGGAAAAGAAAATTCCTCCACTGGAAAAATCTTCAACCTTAGGTAAGCTATATTTTTTATTTCCTATTACCTAAAATAGACACTTCGAAATTTAGTATTTTAAGTTAATCCAAGTATACAATTTAATGTGTAAACAATAGGGGAATTTTTAATGAAGGTGATGCTAGGTTTTATTTGAAATCTAAAGGAGAGACGGGTTTTAGCATTCTAGCTTGATTATGAATTGTTAACTATTAATAAACTTCCTAATTTTTATCCGCGATATACCAAACTCGTACCCATTTTAAACTATTCAACCTGTATCATGAAAATATTATTTAGTTTCCAATCTGTGAAGTACATAAAATAACTGATTTTTGTATTATTGGGTTATCAAAATCAATAAGAGACACAAGGTTGGTTGAATAGTAAAAATGTATTTACACAATGATTTTTTATATTTTTCAAAATGGTGCCCAACGGTTTTTTTAAAATTTGCGGCAACGGTTTTAACCGTTCAATAGGGCAGACTTTTAGTCCTCGCTGTATTTACAAGTCTAGAAACATTACATTATAATTACAGGTTGTCTGCAAAATACAAAATTACGAAATGGTGCTATGATATTATTTTGAAATCGCAGCTTTTGATACATAAAGTTGGAAGTATTTAAAAAAAAACAATTTTTTATGAATAAAGAAATAAAAAAAAACAGAATAAATCAGCTTTTAAACTTTTTGAATTTTGAAGATACCTTCACCGGGATATTTAATTACGTTAATTTTCTGTCATTAATTAATAAACTTTTTATTTCATTTAGTCAATAATGTATCTCTTATATTTGAGATTTTCCAATTTATTTGTAATAAAAAATCAGCAAGGATATAGACACTAACTTAGAATTGAATAATCAAAACAAAACATAATTTAAACACTGATCTTTATAGTTGAAACAATTAAAAAATACTTAATAGTACAAAATGAATTATATATATGAGGGTCGATCAATAAGTAGCCGTGTTAGGAATGAAGACATTTTTTTTTAATTTTTCAACGTAATCTCCTTCTAGGTAAATACATTTTCCTTAACGTTTCTGACGTTTCTTTAGTCCTTCCAAAAATGGTTTCGTTATACTGGTATTACCATTTACATTTCTATCATTTGTATGAATTGAACCAAGTATTCATATTTTTATTTTCTTTTTGTAGAGAGCGCTTATCGCTATTTGCTTTATTCCAAAAGATAAACTTACATTTTATTGTAAGCTTTATTTCAATAGGTGTTCATAATCTGTAATTAAATTTACTATTTATTTAAGACAAGTAAATGCATTGAATATAATTAATATTTTTAATGCCAAAAAATTTATTGTGAAGGAAGAATTATTTAATTATTTAAAAAATTAAACGTTCACCAAATTAAATCTTTACCGCTAGCACCATGAGAAAATAAAAAAATAAAATTTTAAATAATAAATATGTTTATACCAAATAAAACGAAATTTGGAGAATTTATATAAATTTGTTTTATATATATTATATTTGTAAGTAGATAATTAATAGTTCCTTATATGAAACAAGAAGTTACTTAACTCAGGAAGTATCGAGTTTATTTACCTTCTGTTAATTGTCTGAAAACAATTGAATAGTTGTGGTACCAACATCTGCAAATGATGCGAAAAACCCGCCTCTTAGTCCTACATTATTAATCTAAACAATGCTACATTTATTCGGTGGAAGTATCATATGTTAACAAAAGGTCGTTGCCTTCGTAATTACAATTTTTAAGTGCCCACCTGGATTTTATACAGTGTAATTTAAAGGAGAATCTTGCAAAAAATGAAATAACTAAAATGAAGATATGAAAATATTTAGTATTAACATATTAATATAAACATTTCCTTAGAAAAATCATTAGTGTATCTATTTATAACAGAAAAACCCATATTATTAGATGAGGCCGATTCTAGCGTCAAATTAACGATACATAACAGGAAAAAAATATATAATCAATATTACATAATTACTTTTATTCTAAATAATACCTATAATTTTGCTTCATATTAACGTTCATATTAAAATATGTGAAAATGGCAGTGCATGTAAAAGTAATAAGGGTAATATTCTTTTAATTAAATCCTGCTGAATCATTACAAGTTGATCATAACAATTTCAGTACAGGTTTCTAGAGAAATTATTATTTTTTTGTTAATACTTTTACCGACTATAGCTTCTTCAATGTTGATTCATTTTAGTTTACATTTTTTTTCTTACATTTTGTTAAAATTGAACTAACATTCATTATACTAATATTTCGCGTAAGAAAAAAAAATGTTTAAAATTTCAATAGGTATTAAGGTTTGATATAGGCATTAACAAAATTTTAAATTTGATTAGGTATACTTACTTATTTAAAATACAAGATAAAAAAAAACAACCACCCTCGAACTTACTGTATTTGATTTGTAAAATATTATATACATTTGAATTTAGGTCAATTTTAAATATTCATCGTTATCGAAATTATTGATTAAAAAAATGTATGTCGCCTGGGTATTCGCGTATTTTCAATCAATTTGTACTTTCACTTTAATAAGCCGACCTATTTTCCAGATGTTAATATAATGTAGGTGACTTTTATTCAGGGTATTTACAGATAATTTCCTAAATGGTTCATTCTTTCAAGAATTCATTTGTCTTGAAATCATTCTTTTATATTAAAAAAATGTTAAAATATCCATTAATAATAAGTAGTTACCTAGAATGTTTTTTAGATCTTCGTTTTTCTAAATGTGCATATTGGAGTAGGTGATAAAATAAAAAACATATTTACCTAAATATATTAGAAGATAGCTCTAATATTCTTAGGAAACATATTTCGTTTCAATAAGCTACGACTGATAATAAACTGTTTATTAAGATAGAATATTTTAACCCATAGTTTATAATTAAAAAATATGTTGAAGATAACATGAGAAAAGATTCTTAAATTTTAAAATATTAATAAAATGTTATTACCAAATGACAGAAACACAAACAATTAAATAATTTCAACTTTAAAACTATATTTGGTCATTTTTGGCCAGAAAAGGAAAATAATTACTTATAAGTCTTAAGAGAATTATCTTTAATTAAAGAAATTAATAAAAATTGTTTTAAATTCTTTTTTTTATTATTTCTTAAAATACAAAATATTATAAAATTTTTTCTGATAGGAGATGATCTAAAAAATATTTTTAGAAAGACGGTTCTGTTTTCTGTAGCGTTCAGTTTATGTAAAAAATTCTAGAGGTAAAATTTTCATTGAAATCACTTAATACGACATTTAGCTTTACCTACTTACAAATAATTAAGCTTTGTCACGCTCTCACTCTAATTATATATTTATGAAATTTGTAAAGTGCGATGAACTGAAAAGTGTTTTATAAGAATATATTTTAAATATTGCTGTGAAGGACTGTCACTACCAAAGCCAATACAAGGTTACTGAACATACAATTTAGATGGATATTAAATAATCAAATCGTGTTGACTAATTTTAAGATTTTTAAAGAAAAAACATGAGAACATTGCATGGGTTAATAAAATAAAACGTAAATTAAATATTTTTCGGTTTTCAAGTTATAGACTATAGATCGGATCCATTGCCAAAAGCAATGCCAAAGACATTATCTTTAAATGAGCAGAAAAGGAAACCTCCATTGGAAAAATATTCCTGGTTTAGTTCACCCTCAGGTGTTTATATCCAAACCAGCAATTACCATATGGCAGATCCTGAAATGGAGTGAAAAAGATCAAGGTACTCTAATTGGCCTTCTTACAGAACACTTTCGTCTGCGATACTACATGACAAAAATAGGTTGGTAGTTGGTCTAACCTAACCCATCCTAACTTACTTGAGACTACAGTTTAGTTCGTAAATTCTAGATAGTGACTAATTTTACATTTTTAGGGTTTAACGGGGTAAATCGAATCGAATACCCAAGATTAGTGACGTAGAAAAATCATTTAAATTTTAAAATCAACTAAGCACTCAATTAATATTAAAGTAAAAAATTCTAGTATCAAATTAATTGCACTAATTTACCAAAATTATTTCATTGTTATATAGGATGTTTTTGAAAACCATCTTTCAAGGTGTCCTCGTGGTAATCTCCAGACTCAAATATTTTCTGCGTTATAAAATGATTTCGTCTTTTTCAGTAAGACCACTATTTCTACTTTTTTTTATGTATCTGAAATTCATTAACCGTAATGTGCGTAACAAAACACTTCTAGAAATCTTTGGTAGTGTTTCAATCTTTTTGAAGCTTGGAAGTAATTTTTTTTATATCAGTAATGTCATTCCTAAAATCAAATTCATGTATTGTTCGGTGAATTACGCCTTTTGTTCGTTCATTTAATTTAATAGTTGTTCTTCCTCTAGTTTCAGTTAAAAGAACACTTCTTTCTTTCTTATAGTCTGTTTTGATTGCCTTATACTCACTTATTTTACTAACTTTAGTCAATAAACTACACAAACTGACAACATCACTTACATTCATATCTTTCTCACGAGCACGAAGTCATTTGTAAACATTTTTTAACATATTTTGGTCTTCAGGAGTAAAATTACTGCGACGTCGTTTTACAATATTATCAGCCATATTTGTCACAAAAATCTTTACGCCAGAAATGCACATAGGTACTAATTGCAAGTACCCACTGCTACGGCTATGTCTGTTATCTAAACGATTATTTAATGGGACTCTTCATTTATGACCATTGGGTCATTAGGTAATTATCGACTCTGGTCTATTGTAAGATTAAGGCGATAATTGTGTATCCATCTTGCTAATATTATTCTGCTTTTAAATGTTAGAGTGCGGCAAAATAAAATTAATTTTTAGACCTAGTATAATATACCAAGCGAATTTTTTTCTATTTCTTAAACTGCTTTATATGAATTGTAGACCGTATTAAATATGAGTCACTATCTAGAATTTACAAATTCTGGTATATAGGATTTTTAGTACAAATACCGTTGCACGTCAGGAGTGACGTACCTCTTTCGTCATAGTACTGCCAACTAATTAAAATTTCCCTAACTAAGATAAATCATACGAAACATCACGAAAATTCACGAGGACTCATGAACGTAGTCACAGTACTAAAAAACCGAAAAAGTAATCGTAATTATTTTGATAATTTTAGAATTATTTCAATTATATTGGCTTATATACGTCTTATTCTTTATAATATAAAGTTTATAAATCATTATTATATGTTTAGTACTCAAAAAACCATAATTTACATTAAATAATTTTGAAATTTTCTACGCCCATGAGACTCGTATTTATGATGAAGAAATGACATTGTAGCGATTGGCATGCCTTGATGCGACGTTGTCGAGTATTTAGATTGAAATATTTCAACGATTTCTGACGTCCGGCCGTCAACCAGTTGTGTGTTTTCACCACGTTTTCGGTAATTTTATAATATTGTCTTTATTTTTTTGCTTTGCTAGATAGTGAACTTATAAAAAAAACTGTTTTTTTCAAAACAAACATAGTGTGAATAAGCTGATTATTGACGTTTATTTCTACAAAATTCAGATTTGAATTAGGAGAAAGGATTTACCTTTTGTAGGAATTCGAATATTGTAGTTGAATTGTTTCTTAGAAGAAAAATATATATTTTTTTAAACAAAACATTTTAATAACAATAAATAGTTTGCTATCTTTTTTATATGTCTCTATTTTATTTATTTAATAAAAATATAGTACAAATAAACAACATAATATAACGATTTTTATAACAGATTATTGAATATTAAAAGTAGATAATACAGCAAGAAGAAGAAGAATATCACAGTTGTAGATTGCTAATGAATCAACTGAGAAAAACATTTTTCAAATGTACTTTAAAACTGGCAGGATGAAGTGTCTTGAGTGTGAGGATCATATATTGTTCATATACGCTTCAATAAATTAATTTTTCATAATAATAAAGCTAAACAACATAACCGAACCTTACATTTTTGAAACTTCCTACATTCCTCGACAATTTAGACAAGCCGACAACACTGCAGGGTCGTGATCTCATAATTGATATATGACGTGCAACGGGATTTGTATTAAAAATCCTATATGTAACATTCCTTTTATTGAATCTTTACCCATATTTTGGTACATTATTTCTTCAGCTTACAAAACTCTCGGAATTAGCTTTTTTTTAAAATAGACAGGATATTCCAGTTTAAAAATTGAATTAGATATTATAAGCTAAATAAATTTATTTAAGACATTTTTTCTCTATTACTAAAATAGAACTTGTTTATGTGAATTATATACCGTGGTTCCTGGAAAAAAATATCATGATTTAATGATATATTAACATATTATATTATTTACAATCTAGCATTAATATAACATAATTAATTGTTTCTATTATTATTTAGGAAAATTTTCTGTTACATCAATTTGCATTTAAATTTTAAAATCAAAATTTTAACCTTTTTATTTAATTTTATTGTGTTTTTAAGTTGCGTCTAAAGTTAATGAAGATTTGAATGTTTATTTTATAATAAATTTGACAATGAATGAATGAATTCGTGGTACTTAAGATAGTAAATTTTATAAAAAGTACATACAGGTTATTTCCATAAATGAATACATTTTATTTTCATGGAGATCCTATGCAAAATCTTCCGAGTGAGGAAGTAGAGTCACAAAAACTTAATACCCATTTAAACTATTGCGTTTTTATATGATTAAATCACTCTCTTTAACTCTCTCTTCTATAGAATGTTGAGAAAGCATATACCAATTGCTTTAAATTGATGTCACTTAAAAATTTCCGCACCTACTACTCTCTTTTAACAGATGATCTATATTTTTTATCGTCAAGATTTTTTTAGTGATTATAAATATTTTTAGTTTTTAGCAAAAATAAGTGACTTACCTTCATAATTTTATTTTTTCTTAACGTTTTTGAGTCTTTCTGTACAAGATGGTGAGAATTTAATTGCAGTGAACAATGAGATACAAAGTCGATTAAATAATGTCCCGAAAAATATAATTTGGTTTAAAATATCTCTTCAGAATTATTGGCCCTAAAAAAATATCCAACACATTATGGATTAAAATTTAATTAGTATGTAGAGTGGTGGACTCCAGTTGATACCTTAAAAATTTAAATAAAATTCACAAAGTGGTTTAGATTTTATTAGGAAAAAAATCGTTTGCGATTTAAAGATGCTTTAAAGCAGTATTTTTAAAAAGATTTCGTCAGAAAAAATCATTTTATGGAAAACAAACAAGGATACACTTTCGTTATTAAATTACTTAAGGGCTAAGCCGTTCCTGTTTCCTGCAAATAAATAGAAAACATTTTAGAAGCACGTGAGCTGAATTCTACTACTTTGGATCTCCAAATTGGAAAAAATCCATAAAGTGGTTGAAAGTTTATTAGCCAATAACCGTTTTCGTAGTTGACTCTTCAATAGCCAATAACAACGGAGGGATGCATCTAAAAAAAATGTAAAACTGTTAAGTATTTCTATTGAACCAAACCATGTGTTCCTGAAATATCTCGTATATTACTTCTGGAATAATTTGACATAACCAAATATTACATGCAGATGTCTCCAAGTAGTAAAAGTTTAAGGTGGCAATATAACTTTATTTTTACATTTTTGTAAATTAATACTTTTCATGTAAAATTAATTTATTGGCTCGTAGTTACAGAAAGCCACAAATTACTATTAATATTAGCAACAGATGTTTCTATTCAATTGTTTCATGTTTATTTCATTACTAGATAATGATAATTTGCTAATCCTGTTTTAAAAATAAAATACCAGATTTATTATTATTATTATTATTTATTATGGAAACATAAATATCTTTTCATGTCCTATTCCTGTTACAATATTATTTGATTTAAAAATATTCTCGTGATATTATAGAAAATATTATATCCAGTATTAAGGTTCATAGCTTTTGATTGATTGCACATATTTACAGATTGATTATGATTACACTTTCCTTAATTATATTTTAAATACTGCAGATTTTTATTTCCAGCTAGCTCATTTTTTTTGGCAATTCTATTTTGTTTTTCTCCTTCAGATATCAATACTTTTCGTGTAAATTTATTTTAGAACATTCTTTCTTGTTATTCTTGATCATTTATTTAACAATTCTCTTTAATATTATCCATTAAAGGTGGATAGACTAGTACGTTTATTATAGTTATTATAGTTAGTTTGACAGCATGAACTGTATAGATGAGCGAGTGTTCAAAAAGCACATAAAACTGCAACTTGAAATCAATTTATGTAATTGGTTTTTAGATATTTTTATTTGGATATTTCATATTCAGAGTATACTTTGCTTAATTTTGTGATTTACTGGAAACTAAAATGAATCCGTCATATGCGTCAAAAAAGGTTATTCAGTATCTAAACAATAATGTAATTAGTATAAGAAAGAAAATTCTATTTCAAAATGAAACCAGGAAACTATTGTAATTTCTCTATTGACTAAAATAAATAAATAAAAAAAGTCAATCGCTCTTAATGTAACACTCACATTAGTTTAAATATAAAAAAAGATTAATAATTGTTTACTCTTTTTACACTCTTGGTTAGAGATAGCCAAAGCTTAATAATAATGATTCAAATTTTAATTAACTCTATCGGTCTACCTATTTACTTAGTAATTTTTCCATTGATTTCTACGACGTATTTAGATTTTGTTAGAAAAATAATTATGTTTATTAGTCGGAACATAGTCAAACTCGTTCACAAATAAATCAGGTGTAGAAAGCATCCAAAACGACGAAGTTGAACTAGAAGCCAATATAATAATTTTTTTATGTTAATAAATTTATGACAAAAAAAATTTCCATCGTGCTTCAGAGGTGCTAATTAAACATGTGGAATAAAAAAGTCATATCAACATGCTATAATCTTGAACTTACGTATATCATAAAATATATTGACGTCATAAAGCGAATACTAGAAAAATTAAAAACTATACTGAGAAAAAACAATCTTTAAACAGTTTTGTTTTCTGCCTAGATTTCTATACATGTAATATATGCCTTTAGTAGTATTTATAATTACTTCCTAAATCTGAATGTTTAATAAAGGTTCAATTATGTTTTCAAATATTTTGTTCTATCTTGAATCTTGAGTAGTGATCTGTTTTATATCTTAGGCACTTTTTCAAGGTTAATTATCAATTACTGGAACAATAGCAAAATACTTTCCCAGATTTTTGCAATCAATTATTACAAGTTGATTGGTGCTAACAAGGCGTGAGCTAGGTCACTGAAATACCTATTAACAATCGCACAACATTACCTGAACAGATTTTAGCTCAGATGAATCCCATTGTAAATCGTTACTCCAATTGATTTAGATTTAGTTGACTGACTCCATTTATTTTAATAAACAGTGTCGCATTAACAATATATTGCGTAATATAATAGTATATTGTGCAACAAGTAGGGAAAACGATATTTTTCTAGCAAGTGCCGTAGTCCCAAAGTGAGAAAAGTATTTTATTCGCGACAATTAGTGGAATGTATTAATTCTAAAAAGAAGCTCACTCTTGAGATAGAATATTTATTCTGAAACACTTGCTTCTTATGTGTTTTGCATGTATTTTTATTCTATAACCAGTTACGGAATGAATATTCATATTCATATAATTCATATAATTCATATTCATTTCTTAATAATCGCACATCTTGTCTCCAATGCTGTTTTTTCATCAAATACAGCTACATATGCTAACAGTAATTGAATTTACATTTTTATGACTTTATGAAAGTTTTATTGTGGCAAAAATTTAAACTTTATGTTTTAAAGCTATCAAACTTTATTATTAGCTGTAACAACTCTGTACCAATTAGGAGATAAAACTTGTTAACTTCTTTCAAGAAGTACAGTTTTCAAAGTCTTATGACGTAATATAAAATGTTTATTCAAAATTTTCTGTTTTTTTATTTAGGATAAAGGCTGTAGGTTTAAAGTACACTGTCGAATTATGTAACAAGTTTCAGAAGTAGTCATTTGAGAATTTTCACCATTTATTCGGCCCTTTGCTAGTTGACTTATTTCTTGCCCTGTTGTGCGTTTTTATGAAACATTTCTTGAATTGTTGTCGTTGGTGATTTGGTTTTTAATTTTGGTCTTATTTCGGTGTTTTTAACTTTGTCCATTCTTTTTATATTTGCCGATCTTCTTAAACTCTTCATTTATACTGATTATAATATGTTTTTCTTATCTGATCTTCACATTGATTTGTTAGGCTTTGTATGTAAATGTCTTAAATATTGTGATTTTTGTTTCACTGTCTTCATTTCATGGTTTTTAGCTTGTTGTTTATTTAGTCTTTTATATCTCGTTTGCTGTTTAGTGTACAAATATATATATACAGCCCAATTTATGTGGAGTCGCCTAAATTTTATTGGATATATTAGTTGTCTAGAAATAAATTATTTGATAAATAAAACTACTACATGTGCCCATAAAATTTGACCAAAAAGAAATAAAATTATATATTAAACGTTTTGCTAATATATAAAAATACGTTTTTTTTTGTAGTAATATGTATGAGTGTTTTATAAGAAGTTTGTTTCACAATGACATTTAGTTCTTAGAAATACGGGATGATTCAATATAAATTTGTTAGTGTGTTCTTAAGAGTCTTTTATAAATTATTATTAATTAAACTCTTATAACTAATTTAGGTAAACCTCAGAGATTACCTTGGAAGATTTTACAGATGGTTTTATAAAAGTAAATTGTTTCATTTATTTATTTGAGGATGATTTATCAATAGAAGTAGTAGAAGTAACTTTAAAAGATTTTTCGTTAGAGATTATATTGTTAATTTGAGTCTTATTTAATATTTCAAATCCAATTTTTTCTACTTTTTTGGATACTCAATTTATTAGAAAAGACGTTGAAGGTGAAGTAAAATAATTGTTAAATACCGCGAAAATTACGCACATATTTATGGATGAGGTATACTCGTAAAAACGTACGCAGAATAAAAATGTCTTATACATTTTTTTTTCTTAAGTAAGCCGTTTTCATAGAAATAAATTTGAGTATTTTATATCTACCCAAATATTATTTACCGAAAAGCAACTAAAGCCGACAAGACCACGACACTTGAATAAGTGGGCCAAGATCAATGCTGATAATAAAGAATAGTTTTTTATACATTTTAAAAATAAGTGTTTACTTCAGTACACCTAAATATTTAGAAATGGTCGATTATAGGGGATGTAGAAGAGTGAAAAATGTATTCTCGGTAATTATTACACATGCGAACGATTTCTACACTTTTTAACAATCTTTATGACACTGATACAAAATATCACGGATTAGATTTAATTAATATGTGTGATATTTTTGTATTGAATAAAATTCTATTTTTCACTGAATTATTGAAACTAATTTATACCAAACGATAAAGTTAAACGATTAAACGGTCCGATTTATATATAAACTATCACAATTTTATAATTCATCAGGTAGATATTCCTTGGGTACAGGACACTTATTTTTATTATAAGTGTGAGATGTTGGCACGTATAAATTTTCGAGTAAATGTTCAAAGTGAATTTTTGGGTAAACTAATGAAAACATCAAAAAATTAAAGTTGTAGCCGAAGTGTAATAGAGGCTTCTCTTATGCTATTCTATTTTATCTCCGGATTTTGCAACAATCGCGAATGTCGTCTCTATTGTTTTGTGGCTTTCAAAGTTTCTAAAAAGTTTTGTTTTTTGTTTTGTTTCCTGTGTCTGTTTTGCTTGTTTGGTCAGTACGCCGCATTAAATAACAAATTATTTTTGTGTTTTGAAAAAAAGTCATGTTCACGCGGTGAAGTCCAAGTAGTAATCCGCTTTAAATCTATTCGTACCTTATTGAATTTTGTTTGTAATTAACAAAAGTATAATAGTGGCAATATAATTACGCCATTTTTACTAAGTGTATTAAAAAAAGGTAATGGGTGGAAAAATAATTATTTAGGTTTGGTTTCCAAACATACCTATATTAAATAAAAATATATTTATATATATATATAAATGAGTATATTAACGATAAGCATTTTTTATACAGGGTGTTACTATATTCGACCGACAACGCTTTACCCCAGAGAGCTCTCGTTAATTGATGAATTTTGATATGGGAACATAAACCCTTAAAGGGCTTAGTTTCCGAGATACAGGGTGTTAAAAGTTTGAAATCAAAATTAAAAATTTGTCATAAATCAGAAACGCCTCCAAATATTTTTTTCAAATTTGGTGACCAATATGCTCTTTAAGAAAGTCATATTTTGACATAAACTGACTTTTGAAAAATTTAACCAGTGGCGCGCTATCAGGGTTTGTGGCAACTTTTATCCCCCTATATTTTACGCCACTGGATCAAATATTTTTTTTTTAATTTTTTTAAATTTTCTGTTCATTTTTAGGTAAAAAAGTAATAACCTTTTATGGAGCTAAAATGAACGGTGTTGTAGATATTTGATTCTGAACAAAAGTCTGCAAGTACTTAGATAATTCACAAATTATGATTTGTTGTGTAATTTGCCCGTCGGCGTTTTGCTAAACAAGTAAGTATTTGCTTTTAATCCATACTATTAATTCGATTTCGAATAATAACTAAGCGTTAGGCGTTAGTTGAAAAAAGAATACATGCTATTTCTGAGATTTTCTGAGAACTTGATAAAAGTAAAAATCACAATAACGCAAAAGCTATCAAAATTAAATTCAAACAAATGTATTAGATACAACAATAACAAAATTGACAAAATTACAATAGTTGTCCAAACTGTCGGCCGTTTACTTGTAAGCACTTTCTACACCGTTTTCTCATTGAAAAACGTGTTTTTGAGAATAACTCCGGATTGGACTGAATGAGTTCTGTCGCAGCTTGAATTCTCGCTATTAGATCTTCTTCAGTTTCAACGATGGTTTCG
>OX638358.1:41754869-41861964 GCA_951812935.1 Hermaeophaga mercurialis
AAAAACACGTTTTTCAATGAGAAAACGGTGTAGAAAGTGCTTACAAGTAAACGGCCGACAGTTTGGACAACTATTGTAATTTTGTCAATTTTGTTATTGTTGTATCTAATACATTTGTTTGAATTTAATTTTGATAGCTTTTGCGTTATTGTGATTTTTACTTTTATCAAGTTCTCAGAAAATCTCAGAAATAGCATGTATTCTTTTTTCAACTAACGCCTAACGCTTAGTTATTATTCGAAATCGAATTAATAGTATGGATTAAAAGCAAATACTTACTTGTTTAGCAAAACGCCGACGGGCAAATTACACAACAAATCATAATTTGTGAATTATCTAAGTACTTGCAGACTTTTGTTCAGAATCAAATATCTACAATACCGTTCATTTTAGCTCCATAAAAGGTTATTACTTTTTTACCTAAAAATGAACAAAGAATTTAAAAAATTAAAAAAAAAATATTTGTTCCAGTGGCGTAAAAGATAGGGGGATAAAAGTTGCCACAAACCCTGATAGCGCGCCACTGGTTAAATTTTTCAAAAGTCAGTTTATGTCAAAATATTACTTTCTTAAAGAGCATATTGGTCACCAAATTTGAAAAAAATATTTGGAGGCGTTTCTGATTTATGACAAATTTTTAATTTTGATTTCAAACTTTTAACACCCTGTATCTCGGAAACTAAGCCCTTTAAGGGTTTATGTTCCTATATCAAAATTCATCAATTAACGAGAGCTCTCTGGGGTAAAGCGTTGTCGGTCGAATATAGTAACACCCTGTATATAAAATCAATAAAAAATCTATGTTTTCAACTAGTTAAATGTAAAATAGCCGAAATTGTAGGAAATTTAAATACACTTTTACTATTAAACGAGGGTTAATATGTAGGCATCCATCAGGAGATTAAATAATTGTAATTTAAATATTTTACAATCTTTTTAGTGTACGAGAATATGTTTCTTTTTAATTTTTATGTTTGCATCTAGTAACATCCTGTCACAGTTTGACATTAAAATTTTGTCCGAGTCTGTCAAGTAGTTTTCATTTTGTGTCTTATCAAAGTTTATAAGTTGTCGGTGTTTGAAAAAATGGAGAAAATTGAGATTCGAACCGTGATAAAATGTTTGTATATTAAAGGATTAACACCTACAGAGGTTAAAAATGAAATAGATTCTACGTTAGGTGAATCGTCTCCATCGTTCAACATGGTTATAAAGTGGATGGAGGAGTTTAAATGTGGCCGTACAAGCATTAAAGATGCAGCCCAAAAACCGCAACTTCTGCTGAAATGGTTGAGAAAGTCCACAGAACAGTACTGCAAGAGCCTAGATTAAAGTTAGATGAGATAACAGAGATTGTGGGTATTTCAAAAGAGCGGCTATATCATATCTTTCATGAAGTTGTAGGCATGAGAAAATTATCGGCTATATGGGTGCCGTAACTCCTTACCCCTGAACAAAAGCTCCTCCGAAAAATCATATCTGAGCTACGTTTGGAGCTGTTTCAGCGCAATCCAACAGATTTTGTGCGTCGATTCATAACAGTGGATGACACTTGGATACACCATTATAGGCCAGAACCAAACAGCAATCCAAACAATGGACAGCAAAGAGTGAACAGGCTCCGAAAAGGCGAAAACAGTTCTTTCAGCCGAAAAGGCGACGGTTTTCTGGAACGCAAAAGGAATTCTTTTGGTTGACTATCTTGAAAAAGAAAAATCAGCGAATACTACGCTAATCTACTAAAAAAGCTCTACCAAAAAAAATCAACAAAAAAGACCCGGGTTGGCCAAAAATAAAATCTTGTTTCATCAGGTCAATGCACTATGCCACAAGTCGGTTATCGCGATGACTAAAATTAATGAGCTGGGCTTTGAACTGGTACCTCACGCATGATACTCCCCTGATTTGGTCACGTCGGACTTCAGCCTATTCCTCAACTTGAAGAAATTTCATGCTTCAATCTTGGAAGTGATTGAAGCGACAAACAGTTATTTTGAAGAGTTGCCAGCATCTACCTACAGGGATGGGATAAAGAGTTTCGAACATCGATGGACCAAGTGCATTCAACTAGAAGGAGATTGTGTTGAAAAATAAAAACAAATTTATTCTCCTAAATTATTGTTTTCTTTGTTAGGCCACGAATTAATCAACCCATCCTCGTACATTCTCTATTTGTGATATGCTAAAAGTAAATATGACTTTATATAAAACTTTGAAGTATTAACATGAATTTGAAACAAGTTTTATTTATTCTTTTAAGAAACTATACAATTTCATTACTTTATGCGTTGAACAGGACTAAACACTTATTTATTTAAAAACATGAGCACTTTTACATTTAACTGATAAGATATATTGAAAATTAAAAATTTATAAAGATAACAATGTTTCGGTGTTTACGTATTGGCTGTGGAGTTTCCTAAGCCGCAACAATTATTAAAACTGAAACAACATTATCTACGCTATAGGTCCTGTGACATTGTATTATTAATTACAGGCTTTTATTCTTATTTGTAGGATTCATATTGCAATTTATAGTGTCTTAGGTCTCGGTTACTTCTTTCATGCTCCTTTTATTTATTTCTCATGCCATTTTGATCAGTTGTCAATCAACAGGTTGCTTTTGAGATTAAATATATCTCAAATTATTATGTCCTTGATAAAAGATAGTTATTTGGTAATTCACTACATTCTATATTATTTTAAAAGATTTATATCCTGATTCTCCATAGTATGTAATTAAGTCACAAATTTTGATAATGTATGAATCATAATTAGACATTTGTGACACTAAATATAGATATGCATAATATTTTTATAATAAAAAACTTTTTGTTTTTAAATTTTTTGTTTATAATTGTAGTGTTTTCGTTTTCACGATATTCATTTATATCTACATATTCATAGCAAACAAAATTTGGTTGCTTTGTATTTACTATCACTTTATTTACGCTTTAACAATAAAATTTAAATTTAAATAGACCTTATTTGTGAGTATAATTTTGATGGGATTTACTTGACAGCAAAATAATGTTAAATTAAAAAGTTCTTAAATGAACAAAAGTTTATAATATAGATTTAAAGATGTACGTAATTAATGGATTTAAAACAATGACATAAACTGCATTTTAATTATTTCAAATATTTGTGTATTTCTAAAACTATACCTTCAAGCCCATGGAGGTATTCATTTTCTTCATTTTTATTTCTTATATTATAATATTGATATAAGCAAGTGATCCTTTGATAATCACTATAATCTAAATATTAAAAAAAATTATATATGGTATGAACCTGAACTTTCGACTTTTCGACTTTCGAACTTTTTACAAAATATAGTATTTGCGATGTCACATTTAAACGAAAAACAATTTCTAATAAATAAAATAAAGATTGTGATCACTTGATAAACGCGGTCATATTGAATTCCTGTTTATTTAAAATATTACCATTAATTTAATTGCATGTGACTAGTAATATTGTTTTCTTTCCCAATTCGCAATCTCCTTTATCAATTAGGAAAGAGGTATTACGTTGATCATATTGCATCATTTAGACAAATATTTATTATGAGTGTAATTGAATAAAAAATAAGGAAGAATTAAATTAGCCTTAATCGGAATCAATTATTTTTACTACAGGCTTCAATAATTTAAGAAAGTATATGAATAGTTTTTTGCATTTTTAATAGCACATGCTTCTAGACAGCATAATTTATATTGAATTAAATAATGGGTCAGGCCCAATCAGCTTTCACAATTTACCATTGAATATAAAATTAACACATAAAGCAAAGGCAAAAATATGTTATTACATTTTATTTGGTAATTATTTTGAGTTTTCTTCTATTTTAATTTAATAATTATCTAGACAAATAGGCACGAGTTAATAAGAATTTAATTATTATTGTTCAATAATGTTGTAACTTTAGTTTACTGGTACAATCTTGACATTAAACAAAAAACAATGTACTTCTTCCGGTTCTCAATTTAGTCATTAAATTTATAAAATAAACTGGTTAACCTAAACATATTTGGTGCTTTGAAGGTTAAAAGTTAATTTTTTTTGTAAATTTTACCTGTGTTCCTTCTTTTAGTATTTAACTTAGCTGTAGAAATTTTTTTACAATTTTAAGCTTACTATGCAAGAGTAAAAAAAAATTCACTTCTGGTATAAACGGAAAATATTTTTATTTTCTTTTTGGACCATTTTTCTTTTTTAAAATAATGAAAATAATGAAATTTAATGAAGAAATAATTTTTAAATCGTTTTGTGATACACCTAATTTAGTAACTTAAAATCAAGTAAGTTTTGAAGTAATTTATTTAAGGCTAATTCAATATGATTGCGATAAAAATTAATTATCGTGACCAAAATATAAAACATCAAGAAATAGCAGAAGAATTAAGAAGAACTTCACGTGAAATTATATCAGTATGTTTGTACCTTAATTCTTAATTATTTTATATAACTATACTAATTTAAATTTTTATTAGCGAATACAAAAGCATAATGGTCGGTGAATACAATATAACCAATACATTAAGAGTGGTGAACATTCCATTATATGGAATTATTTGCCATAAATCCTGCAAGACAATATCTTTTACTGTCGTATCTTTGTTGGGGGTAGTTTTTTTGCTGAAATTATATCTGTGTACGGCATTAATTGGTGCAATTCATTTGTTTATATCATCGTTTATTGCAGGTACACATTTCGCCATAGAAAATGAAGAGGAAAATTGCTCTATTGAAAAACCACAAAACCCATTTCATCAGTTAACAATTTAGTATTAAATCAAGCAATAAATGGTTTTGTTAAAATGAAAGGTTGTTTTTTATAATATTAATATATTTTTAACTACATTTATTATCCAAACAGTTTACTACAATGTACTGTGTCCAGGATGTTCCACTAAGCTAATCATTTGTGTCATGTCTACTTCGAAATAAGTACAGTAATTCCTCATTAAAATTGGTGTGTAAAGGTGTGAACTGTTATAATTGTAGTTATAATATGCATAATTATATTTGATTTTATATGGTATTTTAATAATTTTTGCAATAATTTAATTTTATAAGTAATTTCATCTGTTTTGGTTTTACGTAGGTATCTACTAACAGTTTTCTGCCAAAAATCTCTTGGTGCATGTCAAATCAAGATCAAAATATGTTCAAGCTATTAAGTTGTTTTGAAATATTTTGGCATTCTATAACGATATTTTATTAAAGACAACTCTCTCCGTTTTATTTTGTATTTTTGAAATATTTATATTTGTTACATATGTTTAATATTCGTGATGGCTTATTTTCAATTTTTAAAATCCACTAAAAGAGTTAAAAATAATAATAATTATATTATTGCATTCTAGTATTTTAATAATAGCTTTTATTTATTTTTATATGCTATGATATCAGTAAATAGGTAAATTCAGATTATACTTATTAGACAAAATTATTCAGTTGCTATTTGAATTAAAAACTAATAGATAGTGTAACTAGTTACACATACATCCACAAAATAAATATTTCTATTTGCATAATTATTTTCATTGCGTCTGTGAAATTAATTGCATGACTTCTATCAAATACAATTCCATGAGAAAAATAAAAATTACTTTGCGATTTTAAATCTATCCTACAAATTAATATTCTTTTCCATTATGCACGTGCCCACACATAATTATTTAAACTTTTGTTTTCGACGGTACTATCTGAAGTTATACAGGATGTCCCAACACGAATTGCACGTTCCTCACAAGATCGTTACTTTTAAGTAATGCGATTATCAGACATTTAGCCAAGCCAAAGGAAAATCCTCTTTTTAATATGAAGAAAAAGTAATTTCGGTTATTGATTACTAATTGAATAATACATATATAAAGTTTGTCTCGATCGAATCCATAGTCGTACACTATTTTGTTGAAAGTAATACAAATAATATATTTATTAACACTAATCCTCTCTTTCTCCATTATGTATGATAAACAGATATATGGTTAAATATGTGATATAATTCAAAATAGCTATTATTATTGATTGATTTATTTAATTCCAAGATTGTAATTAATTTCACAGTTACTATAATTCATGAACAATAGTTTCTTAACTAATTCCTTAGTGAACGGTTATTGAAAATTTGGTTATCTCCTTTTGGCTTTAAGCGTTACAAATGAAGATTTTATTACTCTCTCTTGCATTATATGTTTTTAAAATTTTTTGAATAACGACATTCCGTTATAATTGGAGTTCGCTTAACAAAATTTTAATCTTTCACTGTAGGTAAATGAGGCAATTAAGTATAGCTTTCTTATGCAACGATTTTCTGATTTACATAATATATTATTAGCCTTGTTTTAGAATATGCATGCATTCTTTTTTGGTATAAAAAATTCAATGGTGTCTACAAACTTAAGATGCATATTTTATTTTATGGAGTACCTTGGTAAATAACCTTTAAATGCTTGCTGTCAGGGTTGCAACATGAGTCTGTTATAATTATTAGGTTACGATTTATCCCGAAATTTTACACATTAATACATTTAGAATCACTGGTCTGAATAGTTCACATTTTCCTAAAATAAAATTAAAATTAAAGGTCAATATAGGCGATCTTTCTTTTTATTCACTGTTTCAGTAACGTTAAATTCTCAAAAAAATTGCTACTTTATAATATTACAGTTTACATAATTTGGAAAACTGTGTTAAAATCAGGATTAGTAAAATTTATTTTATATTTATGTTAAAAAAGTATAAATATACTAGTGAACAAAAATAAATCTATTGATTTAAATACTAACTAGTCAAGTAAAAAAAATATTGTTTCTAAAACGGACATATATTTTAATGGATATTTACAAATAAATTTACAATTTCGAGTAAATGTATCCTGTTTTCCTATTATTAAATCAATTAATATAATTAAATTTCAAATGATAAATAGAAATGTAATTATTAATGAATTGTAATCAGAATCACATTTTGAATTCTTTATCGAAAGACCGAATAAATCCGAACAAACATCAAGTTCAGCAATTTGGATTTTACCACCATTTGAGAACCCTATTTCACTACCCATGAATGATGATACTAGATTCTTTTGATCATCAGTCGCAATTAGTTTTACATGTACAAATTACCATAAACACCCATGTTCAAGTATTAATCTCGTCCAAGTATTGATGTTATCCAAGCATTGATGTTGTCATGCATACACACTTGACCACTTTAGGTGACAATTTTTCATTTAGAGCTCTGTTATCTCTTTACAGTTTTTTCGGTGAAGAACTTGAGGAATTCAGAGAAATGAGAGGTAGAAAGTATGGAGACAATTCCAAAACAAAGTGATTTATAGGTGTTAGTAAGAATTTTAAAGGACATTTAATTAATAAGAGATTTATGGAATCAACTGAAATTTGGGGCTAAATATTTCACGAAAATCTTCATTCTCGTAAAAACTTTGTTGTCTAGAGGTTAAAAAAATGTGGAAAAATCAACAACTACACTGTTTGTTTCACATTTTTATGCTCTGTAAAAAAATATTTTATGAGATTTAATAAAGCTAGTAACAAGGTGTCGTTTTAAGGCGTAATAAACATAAAAAAAAATACGGATTTGGGTTTTGGTTTCAAAAGTATTTAGAAGAGATTAAAATTTTATAAACCGTTATGTCATAAATGAAGCGCAATAACCTACTATGATGGCGTTTTGGGACCGCCGGGGTGCCCCTAATTATTGTTAATTTATTGTATATTTCATTTTGAATCACCTGTATATATTCTAAAATCACAGTAAAAAAGAAAAATGTAGTGTCATCAAATCAAGAATTCCTTCCTAATACTAATCTGCAGGTACGCACGACTTTCATTTACCTTATACGCGTTGTGATTACAAATTAGTTTCTTGATATTGAATTCTAGTTAAAGAAATTAAGTCATGGTTATATTGTCTAATGGTTTTGTTATATAGGAAAAAATTGATAGGTATTTACGGAAGAAATATTTTTTTATTTTTTCTTAGAAACATAGAAATCGTGACCTTATTGATTAAAGTAAATTATTGAATACCTGTACGGGATTCATTCTACAAATCCAAAATGCTGCACTGTGCAATTTCAAGAAAAAGTATCTTCTTGTTAATCTTGTTGCAGCTATATTAACCAGCTTTGTTTTCATCGAAGCAATTAAATTTTAAGATTGACATGAGTCAAGAGCTGTAACTGGTTCTAAGGAAACCCATATTGCCTGCATGGAAATAAATGTTATTTTAAGATAAATATCCTCATATACGTGACACCGTAACAACAATCGTTTGAATGAATGCTCACAATATTGTAGAATATCTCCTTTATCAGGAAATTAACTAATGAGTAATCATGTATTACTTCAAAAATTCGCTACCTTTATAGCCTTGAAAGAACTAAATATATGTTTTATGTGAAGCTTTACATATACAAATTGTTTTGAAATGTATAGATTATTGCATAAGAATATAGTTAAGTTTTTTAAATGGAACATCTCGTATTCTATTGCAAACCACTCATTCAGCTGATTTTATCCAATAGTTTGGTCACCAAAGATCAATAATATTTACATATTGTGTGAAAAACATTGGATATAAAGAGAAGTCTTCCACAATGTATAAATACTTTTCGTTGGCCTATAGGAGATATCTAAACAGAATGTTCAAAAAAGAAAAATTATTTTGCATATAAATTCCGAAATTCAAAACTATTTATATTTAAACTCAAATGTGGATTTTAAAAATATGGACCGTTTCAGATAAAAAACATAATACAGTCTGACCTTATGAAATTCCTTATATATTTTAAGATAATGTTAAAACGTAAAATTTCACTTTCTGCAGTGGTATTACGTATAACTCTTTTAGCATCTCTCAACACAACAAAATCTAGAGTATAAGTTGATTATACTGTATATAATGAACAAACCAGCTGTATACAGTGTAATACCTAAGGAGAAAGTCACTTATTTTTTACCTATTTATACAAATGAATTCCTTAAAACACTGTCCCTAGCTTATCAAATGACAGGATATTAATTTATGATAAAAAACAAAAGGTGTAAGAGAATTTTTATTTGTTTGTTGTTTTATTGATATTATTACCTTTAATGAGTCACGGATATAAAGAGGAATTGCAAAAATTATTATAGTACCCAAAAAAACGCCTTCAAAGATCAAACTTTCCACTACTTTCAACTCAATACTATTAAACAGAACTAAAATGTGATAAAACTTAACGACTTAATTCAATTTTGCTTATTTTTTTAATGTCCTTTATTTATTATAGAATGTTATTGTTATTGCATTACAGACAGTGGTATAAAAATTTAAGAGAACTATGTTGATTAAAAACCAATTGTTACATTAAATAAAAAATATAAACTTACAAATATAATGGCCTAAATGAAATCAGAGTTGATTAAGTTAACAATTAATCATTTTATGAATATGAATACATCCAAACATGTAAAAAAATGAGAAACAATTCCACAAATTAGAACAAAATGAATCAAATAAACTACAAATAGATTTTAATAATTGCACAACGTAAATACTTAAGAGTATGGTACAGTGTAACATAAAACACTGTTCGCGTGTTTCCAGACATCTATCGATTTTGTTCCAAAAATAATATTACTTTGCCAATTTTCAAGGTTGTAGTTTCATTTTATTTAACAAAACTGTGCTAAATTTTCAATATAATTCTAAAGAGCTTCTGTAAAAGTTATTAATAAAATGTAACAATTACATTTTAATACACATAAAAGTCACTCTGTCACCCTTAAAATTATTTTATTTTCAACCATCAATAGAATCATACATTACCATAGAAATTATCAGAAGTGTGTGGTTTATCTTACTATAAAAATCATACACGTTACCTGCCACTAATATTTATTAACATATCCATGAATATATGACCTCAAACAGAAATCGTTTGTCATTGTCACGGTTCCAACAGTAAAAGTTTTGTCCTGAATTATTTATAGAAAATAAGAAGACATTCGATCCACGTCGCCTGAATTTCAGAAGAAGTTGTAAGAGACATCTTTAAAAATTTTAGAATAAAAATAATTCGAAAAATACAATCGCCGGTATGACACGTTCATGGAGAGGTTCAAAAAACGGAGTTAGAGAATTTAGTGAAAACGTTTTACTGGCCTTTTTTCCGATTTATCGAAAGAGTATTTTGTATTACTCCTTATGAAAATTTGAAACAAAAAAGAAGAATTCATATTACAAAAAAGTTTTCACAAGAATATATTTCAATTTTTACAAAACCTGGTTTATGATGAAAGTAATTTATACAAACTTTTTTGTAACGTTCCACTCGTAGCGAACTTTTTTTCATTCTAACCTTGTTATAGAATCTACTATTTACTCTGTCTATTTACTTTGTACTAACAAAATGTAACATTTTTTAATTATACATTTTGATGGTTAACGATAAAAGTTTATATGCAAAAGGGTTGTTTTTTATAGATGTCCCTTTGACATTTTTATTAGCCTTTTCGTATTGATTCTTCATTTTATGGGTGGTCAGATTAATCTATATTAAAAATGTACATTATATTATCACTTAAATGTAATTATAGAGTCGGTTTTTTCCTCGGAAGTTCCTTGAAAAATTACAGTTAATTCCTAAGGGTAGACAGCACAGCAGGTAAATAGTATTTACACAACAAAAAATTGCTACAATTGTCTTATTAATGCGTTTTTCTAGTGATAATATCTTTATAATTACTAAGTAAGCAATTATTATCTACTTCAAATTACAATTTTGTTGACATGTAGTAGTAGGTGTGACATTGAAACTAGAAATGTGTCACGAAAGACTTCTAGGAGAACTCAAGAGAAGGTCGTCCGTATTGTTTTTAATTAACAGGAACAATTTTTCAATTAGAAATCCCTTTTAGTCACTACCGTTTCGCCGATTAATGAGGAAGTGGCCGATTTATTTAAATCATTCGGTACATTTTGTCAACAAAAAATATTAATTTCCAACATTTCTAAATTTTTCACAATCTGCGAACTTCGTTAATATAATCTAGAGTTCATTTCGAAATGAAAGAGAGCAATAAAACATTTAATTATAATTAAATAGTCCCAACACTACTGGATTACAAGTATACTAAATACTTTTAAAACATTATACTTTAAATTTACCTAATTTTCAAAAATTTCTAAATTACTTTGCTGTATAGTCGCTATTGTTACGAGTATTTCAGAGCTCTTCAAGATTGTAAGAAGGTAAATGATAAATAATTCAAAATAGGATACTCGTAACGTTCTGTTACTGATTTACGTTTGAAATTAAATTCATTGTTATTATCAGCAATCAATATAATGAAAATCTGTTAAGAAATATATTGAAAATAAGGTACTTAGGAAATAAACTTAACGAGATGATTCTAAATTGAATTAGGCATTTTAATTGTCATTCCGATAAAATGAATAAGTGCTTGTTATCTGAAAACAAAAATATAAATATTTCGAATCTAGTGCTAGAAGCAGTATAAAAAATTTGAAATGTGCGAATTTGACAAAGTGTTATTGATCAAATGATAAAATAAATATTTCTCTTGTATAAATCACTTATAAATTTTTCAAAGGAGTAGCTTTATGTAATATTACTGCTATACCGATACTATTTATACAAATTTTCTTTTTAAATACTATTAAAATTATTTCAAATATACTTTTTTATACAAATTATATTTAGCAAAATAATTTAAGTCAATCCACAGAATAACCTTGGAATCCCCTATTATTAAATATTATTGGAATGATGTTAGTTTAATCTATAATAGGATTGTGACAGCCTCAGATATACATAAAATCAAGTATTGTTTTCAGAGTTAGATAGGAAAGTAGCAAAAATAGTATATGTATGGGTTTTTTAAATGTATCACTCCAAAAGCCTTTCGCATTACCAAATTGAAAATTCAATATCTTTAACCATTATCAGTGATCCAAATTTCACTCAAGTATCAAAATTGGACAGTAAATGCATTAACTTTTCATAAACTCATTTTGTCCTGAAAATATGTAATGTGAAAAAAAGAACATGCTAGTTATTTTTCCTAGTAAAAATATAATCGATTCTTGTATACGGAATCTGTACGTAATAAATGTGTGTAAGTAACATTTCATTTGTCTGTTATTTTGACTGTTTTGGAAACACAGTCGCGCCGCTACAGTTCTGTCAAACTTGAGGTATGTCCACTTATTGGTTCAATGTAACGCCACTAATCCTTGTTGTGGTCAGAAAAACCATAAAACTTTTGTTTATGTGATTGGAGTTTTTACAATAATCTTCATATGATCTATAAACAATTTATCTACAAACATTTCTAAGAATTCAGTTTAGGTTTTAGTTTGAAACAGCAAAATACCATTTAGTTGGAAATGGGTAGTTAAAAAACAGTTACGTAGTTATTTAATATGTTATGCAAAATGCCGCGAAATAAACGCAGCAAAGATGATATTGAGTAATGGTGGATTAAAGGCTATAAAGAACTGATATATGATGGGATTCTTATATGATGTAAAGTGTGATTGATACATGCAGTTATCTGACAAATCGAGTACCTCAATACATCCTCATTACTTCGATCCATCCAAATTTTATTTAATGAACATTATTATCAAAATACATACAGGGTGCGACATTAGTGTATCGAAGTACGATATATCCGTTATTCAAGGAGATATCAAAAAAAGTTATTCACAAAAAGTGTAGGCAGTCTTGAGGTTCACATTTTAAAATTAGTCCCAAATATACAGTGTGTTCAGGAACGCAGAGCCCGGCAAAAAAAATTTTTAATGGAGCACCCCGTATATTTTCAAATTTTTATAAACCTCTTGCCGTGCTAATTTCAACGATGTACCATACTTGATGTCTATTATGTTTAATAAAGGATCTACTGCCACCTGAAAATTAGACATAGAGTAGATAAAATTACCATAAAATATTAATGCGTTTTGGACTGTATGCCTTATCTTTTAATATTAAATAGTAATTTCGGTCAGTTTAGAATAGTTTATTTTTTTACTATGCTGCAATAAAATATTCATTAAAAAAATATTTAAATTAGCAAAGAATATATAAATACCAAAAAGCGGGGGCTCCCATTTTGTTTAGGCCGAATAATATTAAAAAGATACCACACTGAGAAAACAAATTTGCGATCATAGTTTTCTAGCTAAAATGAATTATCAGGGCTAAAAATCATATATTATACAAAAATGTTATTAACATTAATAAAATGTCATATAATGGTCTGCTGTAAATGTCACTGAATCCTTCAAACTAAAACCTATACGTGACTTTATGTACGAAACAGGAATTTTTGTTTGTTTGTTCCCGTATCAATATGAATAAACCTATAATATATTTTTGTCTCAGCTAAAGTTTAAAAAGAGGAAAAATATATATTGTTCCAATTAAAAAACAAGTGTCGTTGCCATCATCATTTAAAGATGGTTCACCTTGTATATTTAAATGTGAAAATAAAGTAAATTGAATTTTTTATCAAAAAATGAATTGCCAAAAATAAATTTATGCGTTACTCTCTGTATATTAAGATAATTTTTATGGTTATTTTATTGTGTATATTATTTAATAATATATACATACAAATATATATATCAAATTTTAGAAAAATATAGGAATAAAACCTTTCTTGTATATTAACATCTTAAAGGATTAAAAGTACAGCAAATTAAAATTCTAAAATTAAAAAGTCTAAAAAATGTATTTTTTAGTTAATAAAATATAATACGAAAATATTTCAATTTAACAGTACTTACAAATATATATATATAAGTGCTCCAGAAGTATGGGGAAATTAAGGGAACGATAACATTAAAATGTTTTATTAACCTTTTTTTTTTAGAATACTCCATTCAAATTTATTATGCTAATAAAATTGGAACTACTTTACAGATTTCATTTGAATTGCAGAGTAAGAAAATTCCCAGTTGATTAACTATTAGAATCAATCGATTTTTTCGCTGCACCCATGCTTGGATAGCCCTTCAATAATTAACCCAAAAAAGATTAAGTTCTTCTAATTTGATGTTACATTAAATTTAAGAAAAAAATGTACTCTTGTCTGATTTTCATAAAATGGATAAATTTTTAGAGAAAATAGAATAATATTTGGGTATTGACCGTAAAATTTATAACAGATTTATTTTATATATATATAATTAAAAATTGTTATAAAAAATTGTAAGAAACAAACAAGAATACTTCTTTAAATTAAATTCAATGGAGAGCCAAAATTTGTTGTCAAATCTAAAAATTATACTTTATATAAAAAAGTAAACTACTGACAAATTAATTCAGCCCTGGCTTTCTTCAAAAAAATTAAATCCATTTTAACAATTAAAAACTTGATTTACTTATTCTGTAAACCCTCCAGATTCGCATAAATTTTTTATATATATATATATATATATATATATATATATATATATATATTATTAACAAAATATCATTTTAAAATAAAGGTGCAAATTAAAATCAATATTTATTTTCGAAAACTAACCATTTTTTGTAAAATAAGCAACAGTACATTTTTTTCATTAGATTTAATGAAGAATGGAAATTTGTCGTCGAATGAAAAATTATTAAAATTTTTTTGGTAAAATGCTGAAAGGCTACTACACCCCTAAAAAACTAATTGCTTTTCTTATATTGTTAACAATATTTTTATACAAAAAAAAATCCCTAAGCAGTTCTAAGCGGCCATATTTATTTTTTTGATAGGTTTATAATGAGATTTTCACATCTGCATCTCTTCAGCCAAGAGCATCAATTTTACGATATATAAGAAGGGAAAAATGTATATATAATGGCTATATTTATTTTTGAATTTCCTCAAATTGTAGTTATCCCATATTCAGTTATAAAAGTTTATCCATGAAACTTAAATGTGGTACGTAGGATGCAATTGAAGACAAATGAAAATTTTGAGTTTTCTTCGATTTAATTCCCATAATTAGAATTAATGTACTGCTTATCGCATATTTTGTCATGAATAAATGATACATATACAAGTACATAGAAAAGGTGCCTTCAAGTGAGATGTTAATGTAAGAAAAATAAAAACCAATTTAATGATTTTAATAAAACTTTCCAAACACATTTAACCAAGCAATCTTCTTTTTCCTATAGGAAATGAAATTAATAAGTATACCTAAAGGAAGTCGGTATTAAATAGACAGTTAAAAAAATATAAAAAATAAAGGATAGATTTAAATAAAATTTAGTAAACATATACTAAAAAATCACTTCTTGTTTTATTTTTTTTTGTGAAATTAAATAATTATAAGATTTTGTAGTAATGCGTTTCTCCAAAATCCAAAATCCTTCAATTTCATTCAGTTTCATTTTATGAAATAAACTTCGTACTTTGCGAGTCTAAACCTCTATTCCCCTGTTATTAGATTATTGCCAATATTTTCATCTGTATTAAGTGTTGCCTACATATACTCAAAATTGCTATATTTGCATTGGGGAACAAAATACTAAGGACCGTAATAACATATTTTGAGTAGTCGTAACAATTTTAACTTTAATCTTTTAAACTTACTAATTGTTTGATATATTCGAGGAAATTACATTCTAATCTAGATTAACTATATTTCTTAATATTTTCTTTGAATAATCCGTTGTATAAATTGTAGTTGATAAACAGGATCCTGTAGATTTATGGTAACATAAGATTTATAACAAAAAGACATATTATTTTTTATACGGTTAGTTACTGTTCAAATATTTATATAAACCCATGTAAACATGATTATTTAAAGAATAAAGAATTCAGTGCCTAATACAACCCAAAGAGTATACAATTGACGTACTTCAGCGACCTGGAAGTTAACAATTTGGGGCAAAATAAATATTTTTTTAAATTTGTATAATAAAATCTAGATTATCATCTGATGTAAATTGTATTTCTCCGTTCCTAAAAATGTCATTATCCCCGCTTTCTTAGTAAACTTTAAAAAATAATCTATTGCAATTTATTACCGCAACAAGATTTTGAGGATTACTTATCTTTGCTATAATATGGGGATTTGATATTTATGTAGATAAATACTAAGTATATCTTCATAAGTACCGTCGCAATGTTTCACAATATTTGTTTTAAAATACTTAAAATTTTATAATTTTATCCACAAGGTGATATACTTAAGCAAATAATAATTATTTGTATAACCTGGAAATGAATAATCAGTTTTTTGTACAAAATGGTCATGATACTTCTCTAAATTTGCTAATGTAAAATCTGGCCTTTAAATATAAAAGCTTTTAAAAATCAGAGTAATTTGAATCTTAAAATTATACTTGGATTAAAACTGTCAGGTCTTTTAATGCAAAAAATGTTTATAAGATATTTTTGCAAATACTATTATTATTTTAAATTAATTTCTTATAGTGCTCCAAATTTTATTGACATTCAAACTATAGTATTAGAACAGCACTTGTGCTTGTATTCTTTTCAGAATTCGCTCCGTGAACACAATAACTAAAATATCTACGTAGATAGGATGGTATAAAATGTATAGTAACATATATGGTATGGTAAGCCAAAACAGGCTTAACTGCCAGTCTGCATCCTTACCCATTCAGTCAGTGTCTTATTTGTTACAAATTTAAATAATAGGATTTTACATTTAAGTAACAGTATTTCTCTTACTTTATAGGGTACGTTATAATATCAGCCCTTATTAAAAACTACCTCCAATGTTTTTTAAATTACTAATCCTATATTTGTTCTGCAACTATCAAACTATGTTTTTCTGAATTTAGTGGTATGTCATACTTAACATTTGAATCGATGTTTAAACCATTCAAATTCAAAAGAGATGACTGAAACTAACAGATATGAAAAGTTATTGCTAAGATGAATATAACCATTTATACAACAGAAAATGGTAGTCTTTATCCATAACTTCATTTAATTATAAGCATTCGACGATTGATCAGCACTATCAAATCACCAACATTTAAAAAAAGCACAAGAGAACAAAAAATTTGAGTATGGTGCGATAGTCTAATCTATAAATTATGAAGATATTTCCAAAACAGTACATAGATGTTTCTACTGGTGGAAGGGTCAAGGGGCAGGGTTGACAAATTTTCCGGGCATATAAGGTTGTGAGAAAAACGCTAATATATAGTTTTAATAGAATTTTTTATTTTTTTATTTTAAAACCTATTAAATGGGACACTTTGTATAAGTTATACCGGAAGTTGTAAAACCATCAGAAGAAACTTTTGGACGTCACTGGATAAACAATAAATTATTGGTTGGTCCAGAACCAATTTTACACTCAGTAATAGGTGTGTGTAAAGGAATAATGATCAAAAATATGTTACTACTAATGAAGTCGATTTTTTACGGAAACTCGTGCCACTATTAATTATTGTGTAAACTCTCTTTGTATGAACTGGAAGATTTGATCTATAAAACATCAAGCTTGGTTAAAATCGGACTTGTACCAAGTATATAATATTTTACAATCCTTATTTAAAGTAGAAACTTTGTAAAATGAAATACAAAATGTATATTACCATTCCAAAACATCGAAGAAAAATGTGAAATTCCAATTAATAATAATCTATTAGGATCTTTGATTCTAATCACACACCTTGGTTTTTTGACGCTTTTTTTGTCTCTTTAACATATGTTTTAATCTATGCTTACATTTTGAAAGTATTGAAAAATAATGCTTTTCTTTAGATTCCCACTAAGAAACATTTTTGAGCCGGTCTTTCTGACTAACAATCTAATTTGACAGTCCCTAAAATAGGTTTCATTAAAATGGCCGACGGGTTTTTTTATTATTAAACTTCGTGTAATTTTCTCCTATAAAAATAAATTTGTCCTATTTTTTTTGGAACGGTCACCTGATGTACTTTTATATTTAGCCTCGGTCAAGTTGAAATATTTTTTTAAATTTGTATCATTGGTAAATCTTACTACTTTAAGAGTGGATGTTTCGTTTCAATTTCTATTGAATCTGGTTTATTATATTAAATGGGTTTCGTTATTTTATTAGTAATAAAAAATGATATCAATAAACAAATAATGAATATAACGATAAACATATAAATAGCATAGAATGAAGGAAAGTTAATTAGAGAATTTTTGATTATTAAATGGTGAATTAATTTTGCGGAATCAGAACCAACTTAGACACCAGTTAAATGTTAACGATCCATACAAAAAATAGGAGTACATCTGAAATTTATCATTTAATCAATCTTGATGACACATCCGTAATCAGTTGCTTAACCATGTAATTTCACGAATCCATCATGTAGTTGATTGCCCCTGAACTTGTCTTTCAACAGTTTCCCGCCAACCGTCTACATTGATAAATCGATTGCCAAAAAACCTTGCCGGTAGAAGCACCACGCATGACACGTGGGAGTAGGGCAGTTATTCATGTACACGTGAGGCCACACATGCGTACAAAACCGATAACAGACTTTTATCAAAGCGACGGTGTCACGTTTCGTACATTGAAGGTTTTCCTAACATTTACAATTAGGTAAGGAAAGTAGAAATTAGGGTGATGTTATTTTAACATTTAAAATGACACAGTTCCTAACAGTTAGGAAAAGTCTAATTTCATAATTTATGTCACTTTTCAAAGCAATTATTGATATGGGTTTTCGATATTTTTGTATTTAGATCAATATTAGAAGACGGAGTATTTTCTTTTAAACAAATTAACATGATTTCACGATTTCAACCAATAAGATTTAGTATGCTGACCAAATATTAAGTGAGAAGTGAGAAAATAGTTATTGTCAAGGTTATAATAAGGTCTAAACAAAGATTTATATTGATATAACAAATTAAGATATTAAATAAACTCAGCTCGTTTGACCAATCTATGAACTTGCTTATATGTGCTAAGTATAAATTTTAGATTTAAAAGCAAATTCCTAATAGATCAACAGGCTGATTAAATATTAAAACATCTGCCTAAAGATTAGCTACGTTTTATTTAATAGTTTTTCACTTACAGTAAATTTAAATTTTGTTTTTACACTTTTTATTATAAATCAAATAATTAGCAATTTGGTAATTAATATAATGTACACATTATTTAAAAAGCGTATAATGTAGGTAACATTACAGTGGGTTGATGAAACAAGATAACCATCGAACATTTTAATCATAAGTGTTTTAGATGCGAACTAAATACTGTACATACTTCTGTGTATAAATATTAACGGACTTCTTTTTCACAAGCATTAGAACTAATTTTAGAAATTAAAAAATATTTTATAAACATTTTCAGACTAACATGTTTATTTAAATTACCATTTTTAGTACACCTCTGTAAAAAAGAAAGTCACGATTAATCTTTTGATGGATGTGAAAGTAGAAAACTTAATTTACATTTTTGGAGTAAGTTGAAAATTTTTATTTTTTATATATTGTCATAATAAACTTAATATGTTTAAGCGAATCATGTTTGTTTTGGATTTACTTCAAGGACATATGAGATGATTTTACAAATTTTATCCAACAGCTTGATTTTCTACATTCTCAAAAAAATATGAATAAATGTTTTGATTTGACTTCCTACAATCCCTCAATTTCACCAATTTATACATGACTTGGTTTGTACTACTTCCCATTTATCAGTCTTAGTTATGATTATATTGAAAAGGTACATACATACCATTATTTTTTATAAAAAAATCTGGAAGATTTCTTCCAGTGGAGATTAAATGTAATTATTTTAATGTAAAATAATCTTTTCAAATATCAACCGGATGCAGTTAGCATTAATTCCCTTTTCAAAATTTTCATAAAAACTAAAAATATATCAATAAAATTAAGACAAAATATTTTTTCCGGTGCTAATTTAATTCCATAGTTCTTTTTTATCACCAATAAAAATTCGTGGTTCTTAAAATCATTTACGTTCAGTAGAAGCATCTCACTTTAATATATTCAGCCAATTATAATCATTAAAACAAACATTCAATATGAATCGTTTTGTAAAAATTTAGATTGAACAAATTGTAAAAAAGGTAATTAAAGTTGTTATTTATTCTTATATTTTGTCTTTCTCTTATGTCATTAGTAAATTGACTTGACCTTCTCTCAGTTTTTCTCACAAAATAACAGATTAACATAATTAATTCGTTTCAAAGAAAAATATATGTTACAAATGGAAAAGTTCAAAGTTTTTATTGCTGATTAAATATAGTGCAAATAAGAGCCGTGACATTTTAAGTTTTGACAGAGATTTTTAGTAGAAATTAATGAAAAGAGTTTCATCTTGATTAGGATTATTAAAAAACTGTAAGATGATACAGCTCTCTCTTTAAGAGCCTTAATACTTTTAAAACAAATGTGCAAATGTTAATCAAAACTATTTGAACTTTGATGTTGAGTAAAAAGTGCCAATTTGATTTATTTAATATAATCATTTATGCTAAAGGGTCAGTGTGGAATACTCTTAATTTTTTATTTTCTAGCAATTAACTACATGATCACTCGAAAAATCTATAAACTTGCAAACAATATGAATTAGATTTGAAGTTTTCTGTTTTAGAAAGATTCTGGAAATTGCAGATTGATCCTTTTTTCACAACACCATCGACTTATTTGGTTTAAAGAATATTGTTCATATTTCCTATCCCTCTTGATAAGTTCAATGTAGATCATTTTGGCAAACTTTTTATACACTACCTCTAGATTTATTTCTAAATTGATTATAAACCAGTCGTATCAGGCTCATGCTCATTGTACTTGTTGCTTTGATAACGGTCGCAATGCTCGTTGTATCTCAATGAAAGGAGTGATTTCTCATTGATGGAATTAAGCCTTACAATAATATATTCCGGAAATAAGTTTAAAATAAATAAAAATAAATTTTTCCTACGCCTTTAAAAAATGTGCTCGAGCTTCTGTCAGTTTTTCTTCGTAAAATAAATGATTAGCATAATTATTTAATTACAAAGAAAAATGTATCCGACAAATACCAGTAAATGCTTATGTCTTACTCTTGACAATGAGCATTTTCATTTAATAGTCAATTGTTTGGGGAGGTTTTTTTTAACAATACAACAGAGGTATTCATTTTTCTCACTTGGGGAGCAGGGACCTATAGGTTTCTTTTCAAATTGATCATAAACCAGTTATTTCAGACTCATGCGCGTTGTAATTGTTGCTATAATATAGTCGAAATGCCTTTGCGTCTCAATGATTTTTCTGACTGGTGGGAACAAACCTAATGATATACTCTGGAAAAAGTTGGCAACGTTGGTGTAGAATTTAGTTCGTAGTCTTATTCCCTGTGCGGGGAAGTAAATATGTAGCGGTAGAGGAAGAAAAAGTGGAAGTGGATATAAATTGTAATAATCGTATTTTTTTATGTATACCTTCAACGCAATTTTAAATCGTAAACTAGTGAGTTGTGACGACAAAATAGTGTTAGAATCCTCCTGTGAATAGTGACATTAACGTTTAAACGAAAAAGTAGTAAAATTTTATTTTCGAGACTTTAACAATCATTTAAATGGTCGATTATGAAATTTATTTATAAATCATTGCACTCTTCATTTCCACATATTTTCGCTAGGAAAAAGAAAAGGCTGAAGTGTCAGCAACCGCTATAAAATTTTTGCAAATATTGCATTTTCATTTCTCCGACTGATAGTACAAATATTAAGCTAGAAGGATATTTATTTTTTTAAATTATTTTTAATTTGTTAACAAGTATTTATTTATTTATTATGGATCAAACATCTGAGTAAATTCCTTTTCTATCCCATTTTTTCCCAAAATAAATTTAGAATGAATGGAAATATGCAAAATAGTCACAGAAATAGTTATTCCCATACTCAGTATACAACAGTATTTCTTGGACATAGCGAAACTGATGGCTTGAAGAAAAAGAAAGGTGAGACAATATAAAACATTATTCAGTTATTTTTAAGGGCCAGATGTGCAAAACCAGTTTTTTGTTTTCTTTGTAATCCTTTAAAAAACTACACTCAATTCATATATGAATGCAAAAGTTAGCACGTGTCACACCCGGTCTCTTGAATGTAAACCTAAGGTTAGGACGCACTCTTGCCAAATTTATTCACTGTATATTTAATATACCTAATAATTTTCTTAATAAGAAAGATAATATTTAAGCATATATAACACAGTAATATTTTACACATAAGTGTAAAAAATAAAACATTTTGGGCCTTTTGGTGCAAATAAAATTATATAGGTATCCGTTGATATTATAATTTTTGATTATTTCTGACTTGACTTTAATCACTTATTTTTCTTTAAAATCCAGATATATATTTATTGTTAAATGAAAAGTAGTATTAAATATGAATGAAAATATTGAATTCCATCCGAATTCTTCAAAAAACAATTATCAATCTATATTTTTATTGATCAAAAAAAAAACCAAGGCGTGATATCAAACTTATTTCAGGGTTAGTTATATTTACTGAGCGCTAGAATTTTATTAGAGCATTTCATATCCACAGTAATTGACTGAAAGTAAATAATGAAGCATTTCATTAAGATGTCACGTCTGCAGAATCCAAGGATAAATTTCTGTCTGTTTTATTCCCCTATAATATTTTTATGAAAGTATATTATTTTTATATATCTATACGTATATATAATACATTCAATCGTTTGTCAAATATTATTATTAAAAATATGTATTAGTTTGTGGTAAAATACATTTTTGTTTCCCACAAATTTCCGTTTCGTCCAATACTATAAACTAGTATAAACCACATAAATTCGTTTTAGTCCTGTCAATGATGCTCAAAAGAATGGTCTGTAAAAAAATTAAAGATTCTTATTTTAACTTCAGGGCTTTGATTGGTCTAGTTTGGAGGTAAATATATCAATAGTCTACAGAGTCGGGTTGGGAGTAGAAAAATGATCCAAATTTGCGTTTTTTTAAAAACGAGTAGATCTAGCTATAAAATGGCAACGAACAAGTTTAAAGGAAATAAAATTCACTTCAAGATTAGCCCCTTTAATTTGTTTTATTTTTTAAGCCATATGCGAATTCTTTTGCTTCACGTTCTTTGCCTCTTAATTTCTTTATCATTTATTTATGAAGAATGTCTTCACGGAAGAACATTTAATTTAACATATTTTTTAATATTCTATCTTCAACTGATCAAAAGTTAAAACGATTTGAAAATGGCATGCAAATTTCGAGATGTAGATACTTATGAGACAAAAACGTGCAAATCTCGTGACTCTCACTGATTGATAAACATTCTAAGAGTTTGTTTAAACAACAAGAGAGTTGTTTTTCTATTTCGCGAATGTCTACTTTCATAATGAATGACTGACAAGTGTTTTATATGTGTTGAAAACATTGATGAATTGAGAGATGTTGTTTCTAAAGGTCCAGAAAAGTCAATATCATCGCTAATAGAAGAAGAGAACAGATGGAAAATAGCTACATCATATGAAATAAAAATATCGATACTCTAGTTATCGATATTACATTGTCAGTATTATTCAGTTTGTTTTACTATGTAAAAAATTACTTATTATTATTCACTATATGGTGGCATGTGAAAGAAGTGGCTTTTTTCAAGAAAACACAGTCTTGTACTAGAGGGTACCCGAGTTCTATGTACTTAAAGTTTCTTTACTTTTAGGTCCCTTTGCTTGTTCTCAAGTATGTTGCTAGAACCTCTATCTGGCACTATAAAGTACCATATCTTGTAATTCACAATTTAGTTCCACAAACTAGTAACCGCCTCAAAGCTTTGCCGTTTCAAAGTAGTAGATTTTTTAAAAGCTATTTTAATAGTAGCCGGGTAGTTCCATTAAATTTAAAAAAGTCTTCAAGGTGGCGGACCTTCGTTATAGTCAATTTAAATAGCAAATAGGCAACTGCTGCAGTTTTTTAGCAGTTTTTTTAACACCATAAAGTCATTAATCTTTTTAAGTTAAAATGTAGGTAACAGGTTTGAAGCATTTACTTTTATAAAATAACGGGTTCTATAATATCTGTTCCTGAGACCAAATGTGTTTCTTGGGATGAGGTGGACAAGTCATGATCCCAGCTGATCACAGGACCTTTTTGCCCCACATAGGTTAAAAGAATTTTCCTGTGATTATTTTTCCTTAGACTTGTACACAACGTTTCGCAAAAAAAGCCTATTCAAATTGTTCAAGATATTCATCATGTTTTATTTACCATTTGGGTATGTTTTTATTTATTGATTCTCCATATGTATCACTATGTAAATATTATTGCTTTTATGTAATGGATTTACTCACTACATAATGAGAAACTACCCAGTTTTTTGTCATATATCTTAAAATTCGCATGCATTTCTCCAATATCTTTAATTTTTTATCAATTTGAGATAAAATATTAATGTATTTGTTTAAAAAAAAATGCTATCTCTAAATAGTCCAACGCAGGCCTGAAAAATTTTCGAATCTTGACATTTCCCTCTATAACCCGGTAATTGACTGGCTTATTTATTGTGTTTATTAATTTATCCAAGTTTATTGCGTTGCTGTGTGTAATATAATATGGTAAAATTTTACGACATACGTTTCGGTTCCAGGTATTTAAGTATGTATTTAGCAAATGAAGCGTTTCTTCAATCCAACAAATAAGCAATTCAGCTAAATATAGTTACTTATTTGCAGCTGAATTCAAATTGATTAAAATAGATATTTATATATGAGCATTAACACGTTGAGTGCCCATCATTTGTTTTGCACTAGCCTTCCAATCCTATGGAATTTGATCTTTTTTAAATTATATACATTATATGAAATAATACACAGATCAGCTAATATGTATTGTCTCCATTAATTCTTTAATAATTGAAGCATTTTATTACACGTACCCAGTTCGTTTAAATTGTTTTTTATTATATTAAAATATTAAAATTTGAACCTGTTGGATACCAAAATTTAAATTACACCAGTTAAAGATTCGTAATTTATTTCAATTATATTTTTCATACTTAATAGTACCAATTACTGCTGTCCTTTATTGTAGCTGCGGAAATCCTGTTTGCACGAATCTGTTTTGATTTGAATTTGATTGAAATAGAAAGACAATGTCTAATTAGCCCAAACTTATTAATCGTATCAAAATAATTATTGGTTCAAATTCATTGTTATAACTTTATCTGACGACATAATAAATTTTAATTCAAGAAAATTAAAAAAACAGTGACTTAACTATGTGTCCTTACTTACAATTTAAGTTTTCTTTATCAGATTTGGTACTTTTATTAGTAAAAAATAAAAACACTCTGTTAATTAGTTCAACATAAAGATCGAAATCAATTTTATTTATAGATTTAAATGAATAATAATTTTTTTCTCTTGATTCAAATATGTTTAGTTCGCCCTTCAAACTGAATGCAAGTGCAAATATGCAAATATCATGCCAAGTCATGTCACTATAAGTTTTATTTTTACTTAACTCCATTATTATATCATTTTCAGAATTTAAATCATTTTACACTAGTTATATTAGTTTTTGGGTGATAATTCTATTCAAGTCATTAAAAGGTTGGCATTCTGCCTTATATACAATTACCTACATACATATAAATATTTATTTCATATATGATAAACATTTGAAACTAATTAGAATTAAAAAAAATAAAATGATAATATTCACTTAAATGACGTCAATGTACTCAATGTACTGGTTGCTTTTGAGCTAACAAAGCAAAATTCTATGTACATTTTTGTTCTTTTCAGGATGGTTTGGAACAAGGCATACGGTAACCTTTATGCTCTTTCTTGGTATGGCAAATGCTTACATTATGCGAACGAACATGTCTGTGGCAATTGTGGCTATGGTTAACCATACAGCTCTAGGTGGAAGTTCCCATGATACATCATTATCTGTGGATGATGAATGCGGAATCGTATCTACTAACTCCACGACAAAGCCAATAGTAAGTATCTAATTTTGTACTTATCTAAGCATTCTTTTCTATATTCTTCTGTAACAATTCACATATTGAAATCATTATTATTTTTCCAAAGGAACATAAAATTAAAAAAATTCTGATCAACACACCAAAAATAAATCAGTAAAATTACTTAATATACTTTATTTTGTGGAATTCTATGGTAAGATCTGTCAAATATTGACAATTAAATTGTACTGTAATTTAGATGCATAGTGATAAGTTCAGATCAAGTATTTGTTATCGGACCAAATATTATAAAAGAGAACACAACATACACTAGATTTCTACACAGTGAGGAACGTAAAGTGCGTTAATATTGGTTGTGAAGACTTATGAAATTTTAATGTTGTATAAAAATGACTTCATAATATAAAAAAATCAGGGTACTTCAGACTTTGCGACATCATTGTACCACCGCAACCATTCTAATACATTAGTAACCTATTTTCACTTTTTAATTTAGGCAAATGAGATAGAAGGAGAATACATGTGGCCAACTGATATTCAAGGCTACGTTCTCAGCTCATTTTTCTACGGTTACGTAATAACGCAAATACCCTTTGGAATATTGGCCAAGCGATATGGAAACATCTACTTCCTCGGTATAGGCATGTTAATCAACTCACTCTTTGGTCTTCTTGTGCCGATTTCTGCTAAAATGGGAATCTGGTGGCTCATTGCGGTCAGGTTTATACAAGGCCTGGGTGAGGTGAGTAGGCACCTTTGTGAAGTACCGGAGTAAGATAAAATATTTTTGTCACAATTGAGTTATCCTTTAACGGAATACGAAGCGTTAACTATAACAAAAGGATAATATATTTAAGAAAATAAGAGTAACCTAATTATTTTGTTTTGGTTTATGTTTACATTTGAAAAGATATCGTTGATTCTATTTGAGCGGAATGTAGAACTGGGATTCACCATAAAACAAATTAGATAATTATATATTATTTTATTATTATGCCTATTCAAAAATGATTAATTGCGGAATATTACGGTTTAATATATATCGGAATTGTGTTAAGATTATGGCACTCGAACTTATTTGAAGATGATTGTTTCATAGTCTGCGTATTCTTACAATATCTATTGAATCGTCAGTATTTCAGCAATTGATTATAATTTGTAATGGTACACATACATCAAATGCTACTATTTTTGTATTAATACACAAATGAGCTCAGGTTTTCTATTAGAGCCGTTTAATAAGTTAAATTTTAAAATAAGTTTGCGACAAAAATATTGTAATATCTTACACCCGTACTAAAGCATTTATTTCAACTGTACCTTTCTGGCCAGGGTCCTATTGTCCCATGCACACACTCTCTCCTGGCAAAATGGATCCCTCCAAACGAGAGAAGCAGAATGGGAGCATTCGTTTATGCAGGTATAAATTTTCTCTGCAAATTTCTGACATTTTACCAACAATTAGAATGAATATCTTGTAAGAGTATATTTTAGGATATTTGTACTTGTATATATATAGATAATGAAATGGATGAAGTCGTTGTATTTGTAGTAAATTTTAAAGTTAATTTCAAGTGAGAGAGAGAATGAGAGTAATAAATAATTTTAAGGTAAATCGACTTGAGCCATTGACTGTCACTACTATTGAGGTCGTTTTAGTATGTAATCTATATAGTCAATAGTAATACCTTCTTTGATGATTTCAAAAGTAGGTATGAACAGAAAAATGGTTCAAAATACATTAATATTCTGGGTAGTAAGATTGATTTACTTAATCCTAAGATATTTAAATGAACTGTTATCATTATCAATGAGTTTAACGATTACAAATTACTTAGGATCTAACCCGACAAAAAAAATCCAATACAGATCATGAATAGCACTACGAAGATTACTCTCTTAACAAATTTTCGTGTGTATAATTAATGACAATATTCTTTCTGAAATCAATAGCTACTTTTTAGTCCGGATATTCTATTAAAGTGTGCATTATCTGAAAACGAAAATATAAATATATTAAACCAACATGATGGTGTTGAGGCTGGAAGGCTAAAAGCAAGCCGTGTTGAAAATAAATATTATTGAACATGAAGGGTATAGGAAAATCGACCGAATACCCATTCATTATTAAGTGAGAGAAAAAATAAACTCGTGAAGTCATCAGTACCGTTTGCAGAAAGAAAAAACCCATCTAGATAAATATGATGAACAGTGGCAAGATGAAAAACATTGTGTTTTAAGAAAGGAATTCTCACATTAGATAAAATATTATGTTTCACTAAATAAGAACATTTGATAAATAAGTAGGAAGAAATGTTGAGAAACTTTGGTGAAAAGAATTTTATTGTGGAAAAATAAAATAGAAAATTTAGTTGATTGTGAGGGATGACATCATTATACAGAATACGAATCATGAGATCCATAAAAGAGATTTTACTTAATAACAAAAACATTTATTATTTACGTCAAACTTGTGAATGAAGGTTATAATACTATTAGCAAATAATTACAAAAATATCACATCTTTCAAGCATTTTTGGAAAGTTTTGAGACAAACCAAAACTGTCTCCTTCACCTAGTTAATAATTTTCTCCACGACTATTAGTGGAACGTATTAATTCCAAAATAATTTTTAATAATAGACTGTAAAGATTCTCACTCTTGAGATAGAATATTTATTCTGAAACACTTGTTTCCTATGTGTTTTGCATGTTTTCATTCTATAACAAGTTACGGAATGAATATGCGGCGCAGTAAAAACAATTTTTAATTTAGATAAAATAAGTGAAAAATAAATTTCTGGTCCTGGAGAAAATATAGTTTGTTACTTTGTTAGAATATACTATTATCGAATTTAAAGATCTTTATTAGTTGACAAAATATTGTGCTGAGGGAGTTATATTAATCACTTTGTATTTTTAACGAAGCATATAGAGCCAAAATTTAATATCCTAACAGGGAATCTTACCGATTAGTTTTTTATATAGTGAGATAGACAAATAGTGTAAATAAAAGGTATTAGTAGGTACGAATTGATTATTATTTATTACATTTATTTTATCCACTTTATTACCTTTTAGTGTCGGTTTAAGTACCCTCTCTCTCATTTCGAAATACAGTATATGGATTGCTTATATTTTTTTGGATAGAATTAGCAAAAGGTTTTCAGAGTTTTGTAGTTATTTTTTTAAATCAACAAACATATACATATATAACCTGACTTAAAATTTAATCAAATTTTTAAATATTAGGTAAGAACTCTACAGCCAATATGTATGAGATATAATTTTCTTTTAAAGCTCAGTGTGATGTGTAATATTGTGACTGAATATGTTACAGCTCAGTTTATGAATTATAAAGTTGTCCTCAAACCCAACACTTATGAGGTTTTCATCACTAATTCTAAATTATGTAAACCAAGAACATTTCACTTATTTTCTTTTATCTTTTTGTAAATATCGATATTAGATGAAATAACGACTTTTAATTACGAATAAATTAATAAATGTGTTAGTACGGTGAACTGGAACGCTTATTAAATCATAAAATTATATTAGAAATATATCTTTGGTATAAGTTTATTTAAAAATCAATCACTCTTAATTGATTGTCGTTTAAGATCTTTAAATTCTTAAGTGTAATTGCTGTAATTGTGTATTTTTCTAATTATAAGATGTTATAAACATTTTCAAATTGTTATTGATACTTGTAATCATGTTACGTTATTTGATACAATAATATCGAATGTTATTGACTTTCCAAACAGGAAATGCTCTACAATCTATGATCTTTTAAATTTTATGCCATGAAATACCTACCAAAGAAAATGTTTTTAAAACAATCATAACGATTTTTCTTTTTTTGCAGTTTGATCTTAAAAGCGTTTAATAATGCTTTTAGTAAGAAAAAAATAAAAAATCTCTATTATAGAACTAATAAATATTCGCAAAAAGATGTGATGAGCAAAACTATCTTTTATCATTTAGCTTCTGTTAATATTTAAAATTATTCTTTTTAAACCATATCTTAAGAACTACTTAAGTGATACATTCACATCGAGTGCTCTTAATTTAAGTACTTATGTTCCCTATATACATAAAATCAGTTATTTAGTTTAATAACGGCGGCAATAAAAAATAAACACATCCCATTTGTGTATCTCATCGATTGAAATTTAAATCTAAATTAAACAGAAGTAGCATATCTATTCAAGTGTTTGACTGACATAATTTCGTCAGGTTCAAGGTATATACGTTGATACACTCTTGGAATTGGCAATATATTTTTCTCTGAATCAATTTTCTATTTTTAATATTCGCTAATTAAAAATAGAAGTGATTTAGTCCTAAGCAGTTTTTGGAATGGAGCGAATTGTTATAGCGGTTACTCACAATCGAAATCAATTTAAACAAAAAATTAAGAGAAAATGATAGCCGTATTTTCTATTACTGCGCCCATTTATATTTTTTGTCTTACATTTTTTTTAAAAGACATTTATCTTTTTAATTTACGTTTATATAGAGCTGAGTCATTCACTATCAAAAGACCTATGCATACTAATCTCTACGTCCATAAAAAAAATTAGTAATAAAAGCATTTGTTAACCATTCTAACGATTGACGGACTCTGAGAACCTAAATCAAGAAATAGACAAACTACAGGAGACGATACTTCAACAAAATGGATACGCAAAAGGAGCTATAGACAAGACACTCAAACCAACTCGACAAAAACCAGAAGGCGAAAAAGAAAAATATTTAAAGACTACCAACAGTTTGAAAACCAGAGCTAGCAACGAAACAAATAAAGAAAAAGTCAACCTTTCAAGGAAACATTACGTTGAAAAATAGATCCATGTCTCGGAACTACAAGCACAACCCGTGTTACTTTGGATAAACGTTGAGACCTATGATTACTACATTTTATTATAGCATTGGATTAAGAATATTTTATTAAAACTAGTATTAACATTGTAAAAATTAATTGATAAAATTATTTAAATTTTATCAAACTTATCCATTAATGACATCCTGAACTAAGAAAATAACGAATTTATTATTCTTTCTAGGAGCACAATTTGGAACTGTAATATCCATGCCTTTGAGTGGCTTGTTATCGGAATGCAGATACGGTTGGCCGTCTATATTCTACGTATTTGGCTCAATTGGTACCATTTGGTGTATTTTCTTCTTGTTAATGGTGCATGAGGATCCTCAAAGCCACAGCAAAATGAATGTCGAAGAACGATTATACATTCAAAAAGAATTGGGAAGTAAAATTGGTTTACCGGTAGGTATTCTAAAATAGTATAATTATTAATGAAAGTGTATTATATGTATATAAGTATTAATTTTTTTTTGTAGGTGCCTCCAATTCCATGGACATCTATTGGAAAATCTTTACCATTCTATGCAATATTATTGGCTCATATGGGGCATAATTACGGTTATGAAACACTTATGACCGAGCTACCAACCTATATGAAACAAATCCATCATTTCAGTATTAAAGACGTAAGTGTTTTTAAAAATGAAATCAAACTTTAAGTCAAAAAATTACGTTTTTTTAAAATAACAAAATATTTTAATTAATATTTAAAATTAATTTTCTTTAGAATGGAGTTTTATCTGCCCTTCCTTATTTGGCGATGTGGATATTCTCCATTTTTATCAGCCACGTTGCCGATTTTATGCTAACCAAACCGTACTTTAATCATACTATCGTCAGAAAACTCATTAATGGAATTGGTAAGTTTCTATATTTAGGAGAGATATTGTAAGCTATTAATATTATTTAAAATCTTTCTTATTTGGTTCAGAAAATATTACGAGCTACTCTATAATATCATATTGTAAAACCAGGCGTTTCTTATTTTTAGTGTCATAATATTGCAATAGTATTTACTTGGAAGCATTTTGAAAAGAATAATAATTAGGATCATTCACATAACAGAATTTAGCTGAAAGAACAAGAAACATCCATTTTATTAAACATAATCTCAGATAATGCCTTTTGATTTTAAAATTTTGTCGGAACGAATTTCCATTCACCAATCAGAATAAAGTGACCATACTATTTTATTTCATTTTAGTTTTATTTTATTTCATTGTTAATAGTTTTTATTATGAATTAAAAAAAAACTTTGTCGCTAAAAGTGTTTCTTTTAGGATATACATCAAAATTTACAAACTTTTTTTTTAATTTCAGGGCAATACGGTCCAGCAATTGCCTTGGTAGCAGTTTCTTTCACCGGTTGTGACAAATGGTTGACGGTGGCTATTTTAACCATTGGAGTTGGTCTCAATGGTGGAATATACTCTGGTTTCAAAGTAAACCATCTAGATATATCACCACAGTATGCAGGAATTTTGATGTCTTTCACTAACTGCATGGCGAACCTCGCTGGCTTACTAGCTCCAATTTATGCTGGACATGTTGTAGTCGGAACGGTAAGATTTTCTTTAAAACAAATGTTCAGATATGATTATGTTAGATTTACTTTTGAGTGGCTTTCTATCCTAACACGATGCGATTTATTGTTGTCTTCTGTGTACTATCTTTGGTCTTCTGATAATGTTTTTCAGCCTTGATAATGGCTGAACTCTTTACCTTCAGTTCCTCTTCTTTAAGCAGGTGAAACCACACCCCTCTTAGTCTTGGCACGCGCCAAGTTTCTTGCTGTTCCTGGTAGCAATCTACTAAGGTTATTGCATCCGTCACCATTTGCAACAGAATCATGTGATCATTTTAGGATTTAATCACCATGTCATTCCATACGTTAGCTTTCCATGTGAGCTTTTGATCATAAGTTAATATCCAATCCACTTCCTTATTGATATAGCCAAGTCAATTATTATATAAGAAAAAAATCTATCTGACGAATTTCCTCCACATAAAAATATACAAATATATTCTGGTCTTTTTTTAGCCAAGTATCTCCAAATGGAGAACTGTCTTTATCACCGCTGCAAGTGTGTATGCGGGCTGCTGTACATTTTATGTATTCTTTGGCTCTGGGAAACGTCAATCATGGGACCAACCTGCAGAAGACCCAGTGACAGCTAGAAGAGAAAATGATGAACCTGAAGTTGTTACCACTCGTGCTTAAGATTGTATTTTAAGAATATTGTGATTTTACTCTTGATCTAGTAGTTATACATTTTATTTATGAACCACCTACACGAACTACTATTATTTTTGAAATCCACAAAAAATTAAATTCGATCCAATGAAATTTTATTTATTTTAGTTTTGTACAAAATACAAGATAGTTGCTCAAAATAGAAGTTAAGAGAGAAGTAAGGAAAGGATTGGAATTATGTTAGTTTTAACTTCTCATGTTGGTGGAAGTTTTGTTTTAGTTTATATCCAATTTTGTAAAGTATAATTTAATTGTAAATTTTGTTTACCAAGAGTATTTTTGAAACCAATTTTACTAGTATTTTATGTATAATTAGTAGTTACACAAAGAGACATCCTGATGAAATGTGCCTTAAAATTTTATACTATCTACACATTTGAAGTGCAGGTTCACATTTTGAAGAGAGGATGGTTGTTATATATTTATTGTGTTAATTGTATTATTGCTATTGGTGAGAATATAAATTTACATTTCCATATCTTTTTTATTTTTACTTTAAACTTTTTTCTGTATATAGAATTAGAAATAATAGATATGAATCTTGACCAAATAAATTGAAACCAAACCTATAAGGCGATATAATTCAGAAATCCGCAATATATAAAATATAAAAAATCTGTATTACCTAATAATTAACTATTATAGTTATATAAAAGCTTTTTAAAGAGTTGTATTTTCCGTAATATTAGGTGTTGGAAAAATGTGTACATAAAAAAATAGCCTTATTGTTGCTGAACTAGTAGTTCTGCAATGCCAGTGAATAATTCAGGAGCACCTTGTAAAATTTATAGATTTAAAACGGTGGTAGTTTTACAATTTGTACCTACATAATTATTAATATTGGAAAACTTTTTTTTGTGAAATAGTGATATTTAAAACAACATCCAAATTTATTGATTCTCCATTAAAATGTACTTAATTAACATGGGATAAGAAAGTGGAAACAAAACCTTTACAACAAGATTTAATCATGATATTCCACAGTGATGAGAGAAGTCATTTCTCAAGCAAACCATTCTTCAATAATCGAATCCCTGTATTTCATAAATGTTTTCCAGGTCTCAACGTTTTTACATTTTTAGTTTATTTTTTATTCAGATATTTATATGGACAAATTTTGTTTTTTTATTTGTGTCGTTGGTTTTTGTATCTATTTTAATATCAATACAAATTTTAAAATAGAATTCTGTCCAATCACTTTCAAATATTTAAATGATCGTTGGACTGAAGGACCACTAGTATGAACCCATTTATGACAATACACACACAAATGTACGACAACCAGAACTGTCTCAAAATGCTAAAGTAGTCTGGTTGTAACATTAAAATGGAGGGTATACATGGATCAAATTTCTAAATAAAAACACATTCCTTTCAAATTTATGCATCAATTATAATACGAAGTCAATATATGATTACAACGATGATAATTATAATAATATATATCAGATACTAACAATAAAAGATTATATAAACAAGATCTTTATATAGATTGTATAATAAAAACGAGACTAGACAGTTCCTATAACTTATAAAAGACTAGAGTGTTACATGCTCTTTGTTATAGATACATCCTGTCAATTGAAGTCCAACAGTATATAATTTATTTATTTATTTTTAAATATTATCTAATCGTTGATTAGTTTTAGCTCATCCTAGAAAATTAAAACTTTGGTTTCTGGTTAAATATTATCATTGTTCGGACCAAAATTGCCCATGTTCTATACTATAAAAACGAGTTAATACCCGGTACTCCTTGATGTGCAAAAGTGCTACACAATACCTAGATCAGTAATTTTAAGGAAACTATAAGGACACAACTTGTCAGCTAATATCTACTGTGTTCTTAAAGAATTATTAAAACAGATATTTTACGTAATCACTAATTGAAAATTATCCTCATCATACATGACCGAAGATGGTGTACATTAAGGCTTTGTTCTAGACACAACTGTATTTTTACTTAGCATGAATGACGTAGGTTCTCTCAGAGGTGGTGTTTTGATGGTTCTTATACTTTATACAACCGATAGTCAAATATATAGTTTAAGCAGACATATATTATTTTGTCATGAGAAAAATACAACTACCCAAACGATCTACTCCAGAAGGATACAAATAAAATAAACTATTAGCCAATATTTTTTCTTAGACTAAATTGACAAAATGTATCAACAGATGTACAAAAATAATTCTTCTTAATAACACAGTATAAATCCACAGCATAATTAAACATTTTTGATTGATATTTTTAACAGTTAACAATAAACAGGAAAAAAATATTTTCTCCTTAATACCCGCCATGGACGAAAAACGACGTGAGAAAATTTAAAACAACGTTAAAATACATACTAAGAGAATATTTTCCTATAATAGAAAATTTGTATGAAATTTAAGTGTATATATAGTATGAATTTTTAATATGAAGGTCACAATAGTATGTTTGTTTATGAAGCACTTCAAGAGAATTAAAATCAGTCTTAAAAATTTTTAAAATTGTAAAACATTTGAACGCTCCATAATAGAAAATATTTCCAAATTTAATACATTGGTTTAACAACTTAAAAACTAAAAAATATTTTAAAACTAAATGAGTTTTCAATATTTTTAATGTTTCTAAAATTTTTAATTAGAAATTAACTAAGAAAAATTTTAATTCAGCTGCAGCACTCCATATTAAACTTTCAAAGTTTTTCTTAATTCTATGTAACTATCATTACTAATGTTACGTTAAAATTAAATCACTTGAAATATACATAACTTGTATTAGATGTACAGATTAGTGCTGACAAATTTGTGACTTTATTTCAAGTTTGAAATATTTGATTGTACAAGCTTTTTTATAAATAACATTTATAAGTCTAGCTCTCTTATTTAAAGCTAGAATATACATTTCACTATAATTGCAAGAGCAGAAGTTTAACAGTGTGACAGAAATATCTACAGAAATAAGAAACAATCTTTTATTTTCGGTTTGATAACTTTGTTCAACAAAATATCAATATCTATTTGTCCAGTTTACAACACTATACATTTTTATATTGTGTTAGTAAAATTAAAAAATTAAACTTTCTTAATTCTTCATATAAATTTATATTTTTTACAACCTGATTCTTAACGTTTAGGTTATTGTATAACTTTCCATAAAAATTAATCTTAATTATAAAAATCCAAAATGTCGGATATACACTGTAGATTATTTTTATCGCATTGTATCATCATAACAAGAACAAGGACAAGATGATGTAGCACCAATATCTACTTGCTTACAAGAACGAATGTTTGGGTTGCTCATTTTGGTCTCATTAACTTCAAAACAACTTACAATATTTTATTGTACATATCTTAAGTGAAGTTAATCGAACGTTAAAAGGTAAGGCTTTTTTAAGAGGCTTCAGAAGATTGCTTGTAGCAGGGCAAGCAAAGGTAGTTTTAAAAATGAGAGCAAAATAAAGAGGGATTAAAAACTAATTGGCTAAGGGCAACCAAGATTTATATAATTGAACAAACGGTTACTGTTTGAATGGGATATATCAGTGAATTGTATTGGTGTGTCCCTTGACGAATGTTGTTGGTAATCGGATCTTACACACTTTACAGAAGCATTATGATAATAGTTAGTAACAAATGTTTAGTATAAATCTTATTATTAATATTATACTGTAAATATACAATAAAGTATTGTAAGTAAGTAACTCTCGGTCAATTAATATTAAAGTTATTTTCAGTCAATTAAGGTATATCTTGAGAGAAAAGCACCCTGTAGTTTTTATTATACTTCCATTATTTATACAGAAAAATTGTACAAGCATTAAGTTGTCTTTAGACAGTTGAATATATTAAATCCAATGAATTAGAAATTCATTCCCTATATGGATTGTGTTAATTGTAATAGCAGAGAGGAAGGAAGTGATGTGTCACTATTGAGGATATGATTAAAGTATGGAAAGTTTTGCAGCGGTTTTTTCAAAAAAAATCTAGTTAAACAATTAGTTTTGGTTATGAAAACCCCGCCCTGTATTTTACCTGGAAAAATGAAAAATTTTTTGCTTTTAGTTCGTTTCTAATGTTAAGTGCCAATGATAAAAAATGTATGGTTTTCTAGAAGGAGACACATTGGATTTAGGAAATGAGTGCTGACCTACTCTACAAAACGTCAATATTTCGCTATACGATAGAGTCTGCGTATTTTTCAAGATTTTTTATACAGGGACAGGATATTTTATCACGTATAAACTGACTACAATTTAAAATTCAACTGTCTGAAGTAAATTTAACAACATTTACATGGACATACATTGTTTCTAGCCACATAATATCACAAATTACTTAAACAGTCAATTAAGACTTTTAATTATTATTTTACTTTTTAAAAGTTATATAGATTAATTCCCATTTAGAGAATTTTTTATTTTAACTTTCGGCAACACTATTCTGTAGATTTGTTAAATATAGTGAAGATTCTTCGAGTTAATCTTTTATCGATATACATTCTCGAATACCTACTTAAAATACAAGTTATAAAATAGGACAAAAATCAAGAACATTTACTAGCTAAAGCAGGAAATTTGTATTCATAACCTTTACGCTCTTCTAAGTAAAATTAAAATTTAAATGAATTAGTATGCTACATAGAATACAAAATTTTAGCCGCTAAACCTAATGTCATTTTAATTTTATGAGATTCATACATATAAATATCCATATCACAAATAAATACTTGCAAATGTTCTTGTTTTTTGACACATCCTGTACAATTTCGTAACTTTTATACTTCTGGAAGAACTGTAAGAAATATATATATATATATATATATGTATACATAATTTTATGTGAACAACTATATATCATCGTACAATGGTTAAGTGCGATAATTTTTAAAATAGAGAGGCTTAAATAATATCCGTAATTACGAATCACAAGCAAATTTATGATGCAATTCAGCCAGTAACTAAAGGTGGGCTCACAAAAAGTTCCAAAATCAAATAATGTTTCCAATTAAGTTCTTTTTTGTATTGCAAATGTGTCTTACTTGATAATAAGTTGTAAAAACAAAAAATAACAAATCATGTTCAATAATACCATAGGTACAAAGAAACAAGACTTTTTATTTTTGTTTATAATAAAACTTTATGCAGGGTGTCCAAAAATTTTTCTGTCAAATAAAAATCTCACATACAGCACTCGCCAGTTATTGAGATGAATAAATAATAAATAGAGAGTCTGAGGAGACTAATAGAGCAATATCTTAGGAGGGAATTATTAAGTAAGTAAATAGATTAAAAATTATTTTTAAGTTACAAATTGCTATTAGTGTGGTTTTAGAACTTTAAAGATGATTGTTCTTGTAACAAAAATCTACAAACAAGTTTTTAATTTTGAATATGATAATTGATGCAGTGTTCTTATATTTATTTGATAAAACTTTGAGTTTGGAACTTTTGCGTTGACCCTACTAAAACTATATCTATGGAATGTTATTTATTGCTTTACCTAAATTCTTTAACGCTTATTCTTTATGAAGAGAATACAATAAAAGTGTTGGAATGTTTGTTTTTGGCTTAGCATAGTAGAAGCTTGGCACAGTAACTCAGTAGAACACTGAAATGGCTATTTGACATGAAAAATTTAAGTTCTGGACTGACGTTATGAAATTTACCTCGGAACGATTAAAGAATGTTGACATTCAGATGTGTCATTTTCACAGTGAGGTTCACTCAAATGTTTCAAAGAAGTTTCGAATGTTAAAGTATCAACCAATCCATTTTAAAACTTTTTCCAACCTTCAATTTAGTTGGTTCAATTTATTATTTTTCTACTGCTACCGTTGACCGATGCCTTAAGCCAAGAGTCCATATTATCTTCAAACTTAATTTCCGTGACTAAACTAAGTTTAAATATAGCTTAACTTATGACCTGAATACAAATTGCCACTAATAATTTGACTTGGTTTATACCTTAACATTTTTAATGTAAATATCATCCCTTTTTTTTAAATATATTCTCGTTATAACTATTATTTTAAGAATAAAAAAAGTGACCTTTACTGTGAGTCTTTTAAGAAAAGTATTCTATTTGAAGGATTTTCATACTATTTTTAGTGTCTATATGTGCTGTATTCTAAATATTTAAATTAAATATTATACTCATTCTCAATCTAATTCTAAAGAGTGAATTGTAACACGAATATTGCTAATACTATCAGGTATTAAAATAAACAGAATTAAACTAATAACTAAATATATAATACCTGCGGAAAAATAAGGAAAAATCACCTTATTTGTATCACAATCGCTTTGATATATTTAATGTAATAATAAATATAAACAATTTTCAATCCATAAAATTGACTCTCACTTACTCTTAACCCCCTATCCGCGTTAAGTAAAAATGAAAGTTAATTGTGTGGGATATTATATCTACATTTTAAACTACTTATATATTTTCCTATTGACAACACAATTAATACTATTCTTTATTTATTTCGATTATTTATTAATATTAGACAGATGGAAGAAATTCGAATTGTTTTTTTGAAGTTATATTTTTTCTTATGCATTTAAAAGAAAAACTAGCTTATAATAAAACTATATTAAATTTGTATCATCTAATAAAGATAAAAGCTAATTTTTTATTTGTCTTTAATTGTTCTGAGATCTTAAAATTAATGTGCTAGTTTCAATATGAATTAAAATTAGTTATCAGTCAGTCAGAACTTAAATGTCATGTGTCTGAAATTTCTCTAAACTAATTATAAGTTATACCCTTAAAATTATTGTTTCCTCATTTAAGATATGTAGATCTTCATGCTTAATTTTTGTCTCAAATAGTTACCTCCACTTCAAAATTCGGATTTTTCAGAAAAGAAAAATGACCGAATTACATATAAATTTGATTCGGGAACAAAGAAACCCTTACGATTAAACGTGCTGGACAAATTCGGGATTGAGAAACGAAAAACCCGTGAATTCTGTCTGATCCAAATTCATCATAAACAGTTTGTCTGTTGGTGTTAAGTCCGTCTTCTCTGATGTAAATTGTTTGTCAAAGTTGCTGACATCCTTCCGATGTTTCTGAAAAAAAATATTTTTAAAAGCATTGTTTATAACATCTTCTTTTCTTACTGTCACTTCTACAAACAATGAAAACGAATGTCCAACAACGCCTTTTTAACAGTTGTAAACATCTCAAGAAAATATTTTTCTTTATATATATATAAATAATAATTTATTTACATTAAATTAAATACATGTTATTTATTTAATGTTATAGAATATATTTTCTTGCTTCTTCCAAAATATTGTCTTCAGGACCCTACTATTTTAATTTATATAAACAATATTGGAAGTACACGTTGAAATATGTTAATTAAATGTTAAGATATAGCTTATTACTACTATTACCCATTCACTCTGTAGAATATGGAATATGTATATACTTACGATTTTTGGTTTGAACGGTGGTTGGACTTCCCTATTTTCAATTTTATCCCAGTCTATTCGCCTGAAAAATGCATGCGACCGTACGTCTTCTTCACCTCGTTGACCACATCCCAATCTTTTATTCGGATACTTTGTCAAAAACTGTAAATTGAAATTTTTTAATGAAAGCAGTAGAGCAATATTAAATACTAATAATTATAATATTATCAATAATACTAATAAAAACTCCTTTAGACGACATATGACCTAATTAGTAGTTATTCTATGACGCTATTACTAACAGAATAGGGTATCAGTAAGTGCGAGAGCGAGAAAGAGGGAAATAGGAGGAAAATGAGGATGAAAACGAGAAAAAAAAAATTCAATGAGAGTGTCAATCTACAATCTTGTATTGCGTTGCGGTACTTTAAATAAGTCGATATAGAGGGTGTGCAAACAAGTAATAAATTTATATTAAATTTGCTAGTGAATATTTTAGTTTCTCATTCTCTATGATGAGTCGTACTAAGAGGGAAAGAAAAGGACCCAATTATTTATAAAATTTCATAGTTACTGGCTGGTGAACTTGGGGTGAGACAATGAGAAGAAACATGAACCGTAAACCTACCACTTTAAAATGCTATTTTTTTCTATTGGTCTGATATACATGTGAAAAACGACATTCTGTGTTATATGTAATACACAGGTATAATACGTTATGGTATTTTAAATAAGTGGAAATACAGGGTATTTAAAAAACGAATCAATAAGGCTTAGGAACTGGTTTTATTTTTACACATACACTTCAAAACTACCAGAAGAACCTTTCCTTGAAAAAACTACTATTCACAATTAAATTTACTTATTTACTTATTACATTTTTAGTTTTTACAAATTTTATAATTGGCGCAGTAAATTACTGTAAGTTAATGGAAATAAGCTTAGATAGAACTTACCCCTTTGCAAACATCCTTTGCTTCTTTCGATAATCCTTTTGGATAACTAACATTATGATCTGTTATTGCTGCGAAAAGTTCTTCTTCGTCTTCACCGTCAAATGGTGGTTGTCCGATCAACATTTCGTATAAAAGTACTCCGTATGCCCACCAGTCCACGGATTTTCCATATGGTTGGTATAAAATTATCTTAAAACGGAAAGTTTTTTAGGAAATATATAAATTACATTAGTAAAAGTTACAATATAGATCGAAATCAAACCAGAACAAAAGATCAAATACCAAAAAGGGATTAAGCCAGAAATAATCATTGGTTTGGTGTTAAAAACCAAAGATATTTTCCCCCTCTTCTTATTTACATACTTACAGGGAGTGCCAGAAGTATTATTAAAGAACTTAAATACATTGGCTGACCTACCAACAATAATTACTCTTTGCATCTACCATAAATATAAAAGTATTAAAGATGATAAAAAGTTTTAAAGATAAGAAATCCCGAAAAATTCAACTTACAACCAGATTTCAAAGAAATTTAGACATATAACTTTAGAGTTATTTTTGTATAAAACACAAAACATGTTTTTTGAACTGGTAACAATTTGGAACCAAAAAAGTAAATTTTAACGAAATCCAACCGCTCCCGAAGTTACACCAATAGTTCTGGGACACTATAGCATTTAGCTATATTTCTAAGTGACAGCTAAATATACCGAATAAAAAACAAATTTCTAAACACTAAACTTACCTCCGGGGCAATGTAATCTGGTGTTCCACAAAAAGTCTTTGTAGTTTTGTCACCTGTGATCCCTTCTTTACACATGCCGAAATCGGCAATTTTGATATGACCATCTTGATCCAAAAGAACGTTATCGAGTTTTAAATCTCGATAAATTATGCCTCGTGAATGAAGATAAAATAACCCGATTGCTATTTCAGCTGAGTAAAATCTGTTGGAAGACCATAATATTAAGTTAACACAAGTTTACTATTTTCATAGTTCATAGTTAATTTAATTGGTTAATTTAAATGTAATAGAACACAATTTTACTTTTATATTTTTCAGCGAATGTTTGACATGCGAAGAATAAAAGACCCCTTTTATTTAACGCATATAGTACTAACAGTTGTATTGCAAGGGAATTTCAACCACTGTCAGTTATGTCTGTTTAGGACCTAGTACGATATGTTGTTTAAAACAAACATGATCCTTTCTGTTCTTTGCTTAGAACAAAGCAATTAATAATAAAAGCAAATGCTACTTTTTGATTTATCTCAGACACTGTAGCTTTTACTATAAGTATATTCCTTTAATTCAAATTAAATGCAATACATTTTGTAAGGTCTTAAAAATGACAGTTAAAAATCTGCTTCTTGCATTTTATTAAAAATATTCATATCAATCTTCTTAAAATTAAATTACGAGCAGTAACCATATTTTACTTAAATCTGCACTCGAGTTTTACTTACACTGCGACAGGCTCTTTAAATTTCCCACACTGTTGTATCTGGAACATTAAGTCTCCTCCGTTCACGTACTCCATAACGAAATATAAACGATCCTGCAATAAAGGAACATATTTCAGGAAAATAGACCAGTAAAAACAGTTACTAGTTATATATTTTCGAATAGAACACAATGGACATTATTGTAAATCTAAGTTCTGAATAAAAAGTTTCAGTCTATGAAGAAAGTACAAGGACGTGAGGTTTATGGTATATACCTAAATATGAAATAAAAGAAACTAAAAAGTTGATCAGTTGCATTAAAATTTGACTCACAGAGGACTGAGAACTCTTTAGTAATGAAAAATCACATAAAGAAGACAATATCTTTGAAAAACCTTTTATAAATTAGTAAATAAAATCCTACAATTTGGAAACGGGAAAAATTTCCGTCCACTTTAAGAGTTTAAGTAATTAATATACTATTTAAAAAATATAATTTTGATGCGGTCATATCTTACAAAAGACGACACTGTATATTTCAAAATATTTTTAAAAGTCGAGCCTGACTTTCACATAATTGAGTAGTAGAAGTATTAATAGATCACCCTGAACACTGATTCCACATAGAGAAGGAAATAACTCAAAATATTTACTTATTCTAGGGTTCCTTAAAATAATTATTTTTAAATTTCTCAAATATTAAAACATCTAGCATTAATAAACAGTTAATAGCTATACACAAGAACGATTTTTAGCGTTAATGATACGTTTACTAATCGAACGAAGCTCAGCATAATGTTAAATCCAAAATACAGGGGTTTGTTTAGCATATTTATCTATTAATAACTTTAGGGAGTTTTTTTGCATATGGCTCTAATGAGAAAAAGGTAAAGAAGAATACCAGACTATTAAACATACACATTACACAGTACAAATTAAGTTAAGATTGACTTCTTAAGAAAATAATAGAGACGGAGGAAAATGGACACCAAAAAGTAGGATATCGAAGAGATGAAGAATACTAAAAAATTATTAAAATGATCATAAGAGGAAAAATAATTACGATTTTATCATTTTGACAAAACACAAAAAAAAAAAAAAAAAAAAAAAAAACAGGAAAATTAATATTTTAAAGCAATATGCGTAAAATAAGTTAATCGTACATTTTACCTATTTCTTTTTCATAAAATCCGATAATTGCAAAATATATTTTGCTTACAAAATTTCAATAAATATTTAGAGAAAATCTTACATATTTTATTTTTCCAAATGCTCTAGAAATGGACACGACAGTGGTTGGTTATTTACTAGAATTTTAAATCAATCGATGAGTTCTATTTTTAAATTCAAAGAAAATGGAAAAATATTTATGAGAGTCTGTTTGGAACAAAATTTTATTTAATCTGATTATTTTATAGCAGTCGGCCCCGAACAATTCTTTTTGAAATGTCCAGTGAGAAAATGACTAGCACAAAAAATAGGTGGCCCAAAGAAACTAGACGGTGAAATGACGAGATTCAATTTTCGAAATCCCAACAAACACGTTTACGCCGTAGATAGAATAACGCCAAAACCAATTCCAGACTGGAGCGATAACTCATTTAGTAACACGAACAGTATCCTCTTGAAATTCATATTTAGTACGGAGTTAAAATTAATAACTCTTTATATGATATAATTATAGTTGTATGGATATCGTTGGCAAAGAAAGTTCTCTTCTCTTCTGCGAGAAAAGATGTTCGAAGTATACGCATTAAAAAAATGTGAATATCGACATTGTAAGGTCAAAAACCTGATCTTATAAACAAAGCTTTCTAGGTATTTTCTCATAAAATGCAGTTGCTATTTAAAATCTCTTTTCTTGCTGTTTTTAAAATGTTAGACCAAATTGACTTAATACGCATTATGATGATTAAATTTTGAACACAAGTTTTTAGTTTTTGCGGGGTGACGTTATAGTTAATTTTTTTCGACGGCAACCCCCATATAATAGAATTAATATTTTGAATGACAATTTTTTTTTCAGGAACATTCTAATTTTATTTTTGACGAAACCGCCATATAAAAATTAGCAAGATGGCATTCAGATACGTGCATATTTGGACGCTATTTTTCCAGAATGATGGATAGGACGAAGAGCATCAGTGGAATGGTCACCGCGTTCTCCATATCTAACACCCTTATATTTTTTTGTGGGGCTGTTTAAAATTAAGGATTTATTTCGATAAACCTGCCAATTTGGAAGATTTGCAGCAAAGAATACGCGAGAAAAATAGCACAAATGAGCTCCGAGATGATTACTCGCAACGTCCAAAGTGTTTACACTGGTGCATTGCAACGTCGGGTAGCTAAAGGATTACAGTTTGAAAATTTAAGATGAACGTTGTTCTAAATCGCAGAATATTTGTTTTTTGGTGATTCTTATGTGGCGGTTTCGTCAAAAATAAAATTTGAGTTTTTCTGATAGAAAACAACTTTTTCTCAATAAAATTGTTATGTAAGATATTAATTTTTTTTATGTCGTTATTTAAGTTATTTAAGTCCCTCTATCAAAAACAAGAGAAAAAATTGGGGGTTGAAATTGAAAAAAATTAACTGTGACGTCACCAAAAACTAAAGAAGTTACAACTTAAATTTTGCTTGTCAATCGTGTCATTTAAAAAAATAAAATTGACCTATCAGAGGAATTTTTTTAAACACGTTGCATAATTGAGTTAAAAGCTTGGTTCCAAATTTTATCATCACACCGTATTTAATATAGCAAGTATTTGTACCAAATAATTAATATTATTTTTCTTAAATTATGATAAATAAATTAACACCAATGTTCTTTGGTGAAACAATTGTCATATGAATATTTAAGAATTTAGAATATCCTGGAATTTTAAGAAAAGCATATTTTATTTTTTGTATTTTATGACAGATAGATTCCAAAAAGTGACGAATTCTGACTTAAGATATATAAAGATTTTTTTCACGGTTTATTTAAAAGTAAAAGCAATGTCATCTCAAATATGTATAGGCCTTTTGTCTGCTTTGAGCTAGACTCAGAGACATACATAAAAACACATCTCCTCTTTGTGTATAGGGCGCCTTTATCACAGATTATTTATTCTTTTAAGCCCCTGCTCGCAAAATTAACGCATTTTATCATGCTTGTCGTACAGACCTAATGATTAAAGACATAATTCAGAAAAGCTCCTGTACTTACCATTGTCTGAAAACACGAGTGTAGTTGCACAAGAAACGGAGGTTTGCACGAGAGCACCAACACTCGCTTTTCAACCATTGTACACTCGACGTCGTCGTCTTGAATGATGATGTCTTTTTTTAGGATTTTTATGGCGTACAGTTCGTCCGTGCCTTTTCTTTCTGCGAGCATCACCTTTAACAAGCAAAGCATTGTATCAGGAATACAAATTATGCTCTCTATAATGCTAGCTTTTTTTACTGAGTGACCCACAAATAAGGGAAAACATTTTTAAAAATAGGCGCGTTTGAATTCTTATATATACTCTTTTGTTGTAATACAAAAAGATAATATGCGTTAAAATTTTAGTTCCTTTTGAAAACAAGAAACTTGAAACACAAACTTTCTCTAATGTTTTTTTATTCGGGCTCTGAAAGTTCGTTTAATGCCCAATAAAAAAATTGGTTTCATATGTTATATTTGCTACATTTGTCATAATACTTTGGAAAGGAAAAATTAAATAAAGAATCTCTGGAAACAATAGTTACAATAAGACCTAAAAAATTTATTAAAGACACGGATTCGATTAAAAACATTTTTATATGAGATTAATATAAAATCAGTAATCATGACTAGAGAGTGGAAAAATACGATACTGCAATTCTTTTAATAAAGATAAAACATTTGTTATTGTATATTCAAATATATTTTTGATGAGAAACCTCTATTGAAAAATAAAATAATAAACCATAGAACTTAACTTCCCACAAAAAATAAAATAATATTAAAACGATAATAAAATAACTGTTTTAATTTTATGAACCCAACATTTCAAATTGGCACATATAAAGGTAGTATGATCTGCTTAACAACATATTTATACGTGTGTTGGACTATTAGCCACTTCCTTTTTACTTTTTAATTTTAATATTGACATTATTTTGCGTTTAGGAATTTATCGAATTATTTCGTTTACGTTATTTATGCCGGGTAAAGATCCTCTGGAAAAACTGTATATATACATACCTTCCTTTACTGTAAAATGTTTCTCATTACTCCTGCCACTCAGTGTAATAAATGAATTAATAAATTACGGGTCGTTTGTCCCTTTGTGAGATAAACGTAATATATTTTGTAAATTCATCTTGTTATATCTTCCATCAAAAGTAAATGAAAATGAACAAAATAATTCTGCGGACCTGAGGTATTTCCTGATTTCGGCTTAAATGATTTTATTCATTCATACTAATCTTGCACCCGGTTCTTAAATTTATTCTAAATGGAAAATTGAAATATATTTCGTATTATTGGCAAAAAAAAGAATAGCTTCTCACAAAACACATTCTCAAATTGAATTTTGAGGCTCTTTTGGCACCGATTCTGTGAAATAATGCCCTCACATAAAAACAAAAAAAATTAAAGATATGCGTATAAATATGTTTAACATAATTTAGAAAAAGGTATTACAGTACAGTTTAGGTAATGAAAAAAGGAATAAAATTTATAGATTTACTTATCTTGATTTACAGCAGAAATAAAAATAAATACAAACAATATTTAAACGAAAAATTTAAAAAATATAAACATACCTTTCCGAAAGATCCTTTTCCTAGAACCATCAAAAAGTTAAAATCACTCGCCCTAATGATATCCTTTTTTCCCATATTATGCGGCACATCTTTATCAACCAACAGCAACGGTTTCTTGGTGATAGATGCCTTCTATATATTAAAATTAAAAAGCGTATTAGTGGAAGTATCAAAATCATAGTTATAAAAATATCTTTTAAGAAAAACAATAACAGTATTATATTTATATATACATATATACAAATAATTAAATCAAGTTAGTTTTACATAAAGTGTCTGGTTTGATGACTGTCTAGGTACGACCAAAATAATAATTCCGTACTTTTTTCATACAACTTATTTTTCAACAGTTTTTGAATAACGAGTTACACATTTCTAAAGTCAAACGAGTAAAAAATATATCTTGCCGAGTTGGTAAAATAAGGATAGAGACCTGATAGGCTACAACCTCTGAGTGATTAATAAAGAAGTAGAAAAAAACTATCTTAACCATAATAAGACAAGAACAATGATTATAGCAAAACTTAAAGAGAAGATCTAGTCGGAAATATAACAATCAAAAATAGGAGATTACCAAATGCGACAAATAGTACCAATGTTTTGTCAGGTTATAAGAAGTATGTTATTTTGACTTCATACATGCCTGATATTGTTACAAACGTATGTACTGGGATTAAGTTAAATATCGACCTGTACTTAGAACTTATTTTTTATTTAATATTTTCTGAATTATAACACTATTTATTTTATTTATAATAAACGTTCGGGTCGTCTTTGTTGGGAAAATAAAAAGAGATTGAAAGTCAAGTTTGGGTTCTTGGATGATCGAGAAGTTGATAGTGCCTACTCCTGCGATTAAATTTATTAGTAATTTAAACATGTAAGTTGCCCTAATGTTTTGTAAGACTTGTTTTTATTCATAGATACATAAATTGTTATTGTTTCACTCAGCCTTTTTAATTTTGATTAACCAAGTTACATAGTGGGTTAAAACCCTCCTTTAGATAGGATTTAGACTTTTTAGTATATTTATTGAAAGAAAACAACCCACTACCTAACAATGTAAAGCTCTAGAATACTCTATTTGTTCTCTTATATTCTTCATAATTCAATTCAAAATGATTTTATATATATGCACTACAACTTACAGAACTTACTCTTTGTTGATTTTTGATTGTGACCATATCCACTCCTTCTTCGGGAACAGGCACGTTGTAAAACTCGCCTTCTTCTTCTGTGAGCAACTTAAACCAACCATTGGCGGGAGCCTTTAGAATCTCCGATATTCCAAAGGACAAAGAACCCATGAAGTCATTTCGTGACGTTCTGTCCCAATCCCATATTTCTATAAGAAGTCGTCGATCCTTGTCTTCTGGTTTGAGCTCACTAAGAGGAAAAAACTCTTACAAAAGGAAAAACGATAGATAAATAGATATGAGGATTGATGACATTAAAATAGGTCGAAACGCCGAAGTATTTAAAAACAAATTTCGTGTTTATTTCGCTCACTCCAAGAAATATTAATACAGAGTAATTAAATATTATTTCTATTTCTGTATTAGATTCTCAAAACATACGTAATGTTCTTAAATTGTCCAATTTTAAAATTTTAATAAATATTCGTTTTTATTACAAAAATTTCCATTAATATAATATTCAGAAAATTATATATTTTATGGTAGCATGTCAGGACTGATAGTAAAATTTATTATTTAACATGTACCAAATCAATATATATTCTATTCGTGATGTATGTATTTCACTTTTATGATGAATAATAGTAAATAATAGTTTCTGTCATTGGATAATTACAATTATTTCCTTTTTCACATGTAAAAATACCTTGTTATTAGTTTTATTATATTCCTAAAATACGCAATAAATCTTCATTATCAATCAAAAATAATAAAAGAATGTTGGATAATAATAAAATAATCATTTTAACAAGATGTACTTTCTTAAAGTTAATATATATACATATATATACATATTATATATATATATATATATATAGATAGAGCGATTCATATAAAATTTCCTAAGCGAATATATTGATAATAACTAATAAGAGTAATAAGATTATTAAATTCGTGCAAGACATTTTTCATTGCAGGAAGTTTAAAACTTGGTTGGGCGTCAAATTAGTAAGAATATCATTTTATTTAGTATTTATTAGTTTTGAAATGATTTGATATTTTCAATACAAAAATTTTATATAGAATAATTTGGGAATTTTTGATGCTTATTATCTAGTAAAAAATGCAGAAAATCCCTTTTATACGTTTAAACAAACCCCTTGTACATTATGTTGTTATTTTTTTTTTCGATAATTTTTCGAATACCACTGCATCTCTTAAATATAATAAGGTTTGGCTAAATTTAACAAGAACGTATTTATGAATCGTTACGTAATGTATTCCTAATACGTTAAAGTACGTTTTGGGGTAATTTAATAAACTCGAAACTCTGTGCCATCCAAACCATTTGAGGTTTAAATCTAGGTCCGATATCAATGAAATGTTATCAAAACTTTAATCTTATATGGAACAGTAACATTCCAAAGGTATTTGCAGCAAACTGACATCGGGTTTAATATGGTATATAACAGAAATTTCAAAATGTTATTTTAGTGTAACTTACTTTTGGAAGTTATAATTTAAAATATTCAGGAAATAATAGAATATAACATATATCTTTAGTTTGTTTATTCTGTGTAATATTATAATATTTTTATTCAAAATATATTAAACAGATACTAATTTAATCTATTTTATAATTGTTTCAAATGTTATCCGGATTATAAATTATGTGTAATGCTCAATTTAACTGTTTCAATCAAACATATACATAATTCATATATCTAGTATGAGAGTTTATTAAATTATAAATTGTAGCTGCACAAATACCCGATTAACTCATCCCTCATTTGATTAATTAGTATTTAAAGAACGTTTAATTTAAGAATCCTGTGTTCCCAAAATAAAAATACTTACAAAGTTAATGTTTCATTCCAGACCGGATTAAGATTTGATTTGATTGTCTTTGTTTTCTTTTTAACGTTGTCGGAATCTGGAATAAGCTTGATTTTGACGTATGGATCGCTGAGACCATTTGGATCCATTGGAATGAGATTTTTACCTTGTAAAACTAAAACAAAAGATATTTAATTGAATACATATAATAAGAAAAATAGGTACCATTTATTTTCCAATGAATGCTCAAGAGACCTAAACGAAGTTTATGTATGAATTCTTTAAAAATCGGAATATTAAACGATGGCTTTTTCCTATATTACATCATCGTAAGTGAATTGAAAATATCGTTTATACTCATAAATATATGAAGAGAAATTCGAAATGAGACTGAGAGAAAATAATGAAACCGAAATAAAATTATAGAAGTATGTTTTCGTAGTAAGTCTTCATTGATATTGTCTACACGGGGACATGGCAAATTGAACATCAACAAGTTTAAAATACATACAGGTTAAAAAGAATAGATTCGACACAGGAAAATATGTGATTCATCAAATACAAAAAATAACAGACTAACAAGGGCCTAAGAAGAAACAGTCTAACGTTTCAGGAGAGACTGAAGGAAGAATCTAGAAAAAAATAATAATCGGAGGGCAAACTAACAGGGAGACATAGTAATGAAAAAACATCTATCCCTCAACACCAGGGGAATTAAAATGAAATAAAAATGGAAACAGTAGAGGGTGAAAGCTCGGAGAAGAATCACAGTTAAGAAGAATTCCAGATAATGGAAAAAGTCTGTAAGTGGAAGAAAATGTTGGCAGCTAAAGAAGGAATTAGAAGTACCAATAAAAAAAAAAGAAATATAATACCATAGAATAGAAAGACCTCGGAATATTTCAGAACAGAGGAAGGATTAACACAAGGACATACACTATCAACAGCACTTTCATATTTATTTTAATATTAGAATGGGTAGTCAAAAACAGTGGAATAAACAGAGAAGGAATACCATGAGGTAAAAACAACAATTTATAGCATATAGGGACGACATCGCCCTATTGATAAAAAGAAGTCAAAATATATAACTACGTATAAAACATCAAAAATAAAACAGATGGCAGAATTAGTGAAAAATTTCAGAAGCCTAAAATTTTAAGAAGTGGAACATGGAATATATTTAGAAGAAAATAAAATGAATAGTTATGTCAAAAGAGATAACTATGCAGATGAAGGTGCATCTACTTATATAACCATATGTCATCAGTCTAACCCTACTCAAAGGTAGTAATACATCGATATTAAACAAATACGATTAGGTAAAATTGCAAAGGAAAACGCTAAGGAGGATTTATGAAGGGAAGAAAGAGAGTAATGGACGGATATGAAGAACTAATAACAAAATAATCTCCTTATTTAACGGAAAGCACCAGAAATGTCAAAACAATTAGCAAAAAAGGTAAAGAATATTGACATGCGAACTATCTAAACGAAGGAACAACTGAAAGATTTAAACCAAAAAGGGACACAAATATGAAGACAATATGCAATTTACTATAAGAAGTAGAAGGATAAAATGAAGATGTGGTCTTACAAGTATAAATGGAAACCGAAATCAAAAAATAATATAAAACTTGATAAAAATGAGCAGAAGTCCAAAAGGTAACGGAATTATGTGCCTACAAGTCTGGCATTTCATATCGGTAAATCAATTTCAATAAGTTTGGTTCTCGAAATTTATACGGATCAAATTACAAATAATTTTAATATATTTTTAAGGAAACCTCTTTTCAAGAGACACTATTATTAATAATTGTTAATTAAACATTTAACAGCTTTAATTAAATAATCAATAATACCAACCTTCAACAGTAAGTTTGCTTCCTGCACAATTTATTTTTAGCTGGATTCTTCCTCTACGTTCAGTATGATCACAACCACATAAATTTGGAACGCTTTCTTCACATCGTTTATGAACGTTCATATCACATGCTAAAAGAAAGAAGCTTTAAGATATTTTTTTTAAATTTGCACCCCAACACTGCATTTGTAGGTGCGAAAATAAACAATTTGTGTCAGTAGTGTAAACACGATCACTTTATTACTCCCTCTAGAAAACGTTTCTCATTATATTTTAATCAAATTTCTAAGCTTGTAATTAAATGAGATATTTAGATGCGGAGTTTACTGTTCGAGTTTTTAATATTTTTCACTTGATGAATATCAAATATTTTCAAATGCAACACTTTACATTTTGTCACGTTCCTAAAAAGAAACGTATTTTATCGTTCTATACATTTAAATTTCATTTCTCATTAATTTTTGAAATAAGCTTACAAAATATATGGGACATTTTGTATGTATAGGTACTCTTTTATGTCTTTTTATAACATAATAAAATAAATAGTTTGAAAAGTTAATTTGGGTTAAATCTCAAGTACATAATAAAAATGCATCAAATGCATTTCGATTTAACAAAGGACCACTAAAGTTCTCCCGTTGTCCATTCTAATATTTTCATTTCGGTTTGGAATCGAAGGCATAACTACATTGTATAAGATAACATTGCTTGCTCTTCATTTTATCAATCTGTTTTTTTAGTTAATCGAAATAAGGTTTTCTTTTCTCAATTTTAAAGCTTTTGATAGAAATTGATTATTTTGGTAAAATCCAACTTCGTGTAGGAAAACAACAACAAAGAAAACATAGTATAGAACAAACATTCATTTTTGAGGTAAATAAATAAAAGCGTAAAGTGAACTGGAGGAAAATTTACTTTTTTAATCAATGAACTTGAAATCTCTAAAAAAAAAAACACATTATAGAAATGAGAAAAGGAGAGAAGCCTTAAAATTAAATGAATTTCCAAAGGAAAATTAAAAAGAGTCGTAAAAGATTATTTGGTTAAATTCTGATTTAGAATTTAGTATGTATATTTTTGGATGTTAAATTAATCAATGATTTAAGTTTATGCAATTTTTTAAACATATTTTTTAAATAAACGTTTTAAAAATTATGAAAGAAAAAGTAATCGTTTTTTTTAACATTACGATATTCTATACATATTCTAAGTGTTACTTTAATTAATGCTATTAGTTAACGCTAAAATTCTATTCTGTATTTATTCCATCGTTTTGTCAAATATGATGGCTCGTATTAGAATCACCACGTATGATTATTAAAGTTATCACATAGCTCCATCAAATTTCAGATGGCTATTTTAGTCTCATATCAGCAAAAGTAAAGGTTTCCAACATCCATATTTTACCATCCCATTTGCAATTTTATCGAGCCATCATAGGATAACACTTTACACTTCCTGAGCAATTTACATTTATTTTATTTTTCCTTTGGAAAATTGAAACTCTCGAAAGCTTTTCATAAAATTTGCGCTTAAATCCAGGCAGCAGCAGGAAGGGCACGCAGCAGGAATACATATGTGAAATAAATACGTCATTTAATATGTTTTCCTGATGATCTAGCAAATAAAATTTGATGTAATTACTGGATAAGCTTTACAACAAGCCTCCCATATAACCTTTGCGTTTTTAAGTATAAAAAAAGTAAAATATGCAAAGTTGCAGAGATTGCGATAAATAAGAAATTTGCTTTTTCATCTGTTCTTTATTATCAAGTCTTTTTAAATGAAAACGTTAATGAGTGTATTTTAGTTTTCTAAGTTTTCTTTAAATTAAATATACGTTTTAAAATAAAGAGGAATATAATCAAAATAAAAATAAAATTATTCCTAAATTAAATTAATTGTTTCACCTCTTACTATCTTGGCCAGAAATTAAGAAATTTTAACATACGCTACTGTGAACACTTACGAGCTTATAGATTAAAACAACCAGATAAGTCACATTACGCAAAACACCTCATTGACACCAAACACAAACCTAAACATAATAACACAGTGGAAACAATAATCGAAGTACCTCATATAAGTGATAAGAAAGAAGAACTTGATTTTTTGGAGGAATATGAAATAAAGAAACACCTAAAATATCCTCAATACATAGTATTGAATGAACAACTAAATCTGGGAAGTTAAATTATTTTAGATCACCTTTTGTACTAAATAATACTAGCCAAATATAATTTTAGAAAAAGAAGAATATTGCTTAATGATGATTGGTTGTCAGGTTTATGAAATGAAATTTATTTTTTAAAAAAGATCTGTCAAACTTCTATCTGTCTTGGAAAATGGTATTGTCAGATACCGAAACCTAGGTAGCCTTCAATATTATTAAAACGCTTTGGAAGACTGGAAATTCAAGATAAGTATTATTTATCTTTCCATATTTATAATTATTCCTTATTTTAAAACAAATAGTTACGATACATTTGAAACCACGGTAAAACTAAATAAAACTAAAACTTTGTTTTTAAACTTTGTTTTTTTAATTTAAAAAAGCACTTTATTGAGATTGTTAATACAAATGTATAAAAATACCAACATTTTTGAGTGTATCTATAGTTTTTTTACACTTTTTATCTTTTATCTTATAGGAAATGAATATGACAAGTATATTAACTACACTATTAAACAATTAAACGTTAATAACGTAAAAAATATTTTTAATTTGGCCGGGTGTTGTTTTAGCGATGAGCAAAATTTCTATTAATTCGATTGTAAAATTTAGTCGTCTTATCTGAATGATTGATTACAGTACTGTAATCGATGAATGAAAGAATATGCAAGATTATAAGAAAACACGTATCTATTTATAAAAAATCGTGGAAATACACCTAAACACGTATTTTTAAGCAATGTTACAAACCAAAATTTCAGTTTTAATTTCAATCAAATAAAACTATTCATTTGCTAAGTAACTTAGTGCCAAGTTATTATAAAACTTTTACCGTTTTGTCATTTATTTAAATTTTAAGCCTATTTTTTAAACTAAAATCACATTTCTACAATGGTAAATCGATTCGACGTCTAATCAATATCCCAAATTACAATTGCATTCGCCTGTTTAAAGTCGGAAAAGGTTGTATGATAAACACATAAGAAAAGTTTCATTGAAATAGCAGCGCATGAAATGTCTAAAAGTATCCTATACAGATTAAAACAACCACCAGGAGATACAGACAACAGAATTCGCATAGATCACATCAACAAAACTGCTGAAAATAAAACTAAGGTAAATCTTATTATTTTAAATGTAATGAAAATCTAATCACGTTTTAGCATGGCCAGACTTTTGTTTTCGAAAATCTATTAATAATTGGTACAATAAAGTTCGTTCTAAACCAAAAAAGGTAGAGAATAGAAAATTCTTAAGGTGACGCCGAGAAACAAAAATTCCTATTATTCGTATTTCTTACAAACGTAAGGCATTTTTAAGACAATTTATTAAAAAGAAAATCAATAATATGTGAAAACGAATATATTTAGATAAAACTTAGATTTATTCTAAAGTCTTGGTAGGATGGAGCCGTGGCATCTACAAGTCAAACAAAAAGTGGTGATTGCTATAATAATATGAATGCTGGCAATTTTGAAAATGGTTTAAAGCCCAACTAATTCCTAGCTTAAGTAAACCGCCACTTATTGTGAGGACAATGCCAGGCTTTCTCTCACGACTTAATGGCAAGGATGGAAAAGAAAATGAAGGCAGATTATCAAAAGACATGAATACTCTGAAGAAGCTGGACAAAAAAATTTAAGGTTGCCATTCACAACTGGATAGAGATGGTATGAGGAGATACAAAATATTTTATAAAAAAAAAGTTTTCTCCTGAGGAAATATAGAGTTAGGAATTAATGCACTGCATTTTGTTAGCTATGAGCATGAAAATGCATATGTTCGTCATAGAAGGAGAAATCCTATAATTGTGAAAAGTTGGAAAAGTTTTTTATAAAAATGATAACCAATTATAATTCTCAAAGGCGCAATCTTTAAAAACATTTTTACTTGATTTTTTTCATTTTCTGTTGTTTTATTTTATTTTTGTTCATTATTAAAATATTAATTGAAACAAAATATGTTCATTATAATATTTATTTTCATTTCCTCTTTTAGTTCTACTACGCTTACAAAACGGAATCGGAAGAAACCATATCCATACCTCACGAAAATTCATGGACGTGCACAAATTACAACGACTAAAAAAATATACTGTCATTAATGTATTTAGATTAGATATAATATTTCAACTGTCAGTGTTGTTTCATAAGTAGTAAAAATAATTAAGTTTTAAATTCACCTCTCATACAAAAGACAAATATTGATACACAAATACTGGATACCAGTACAATTAGAATGATCATTATTATTTTAGCAACGTCTTCCAACAAACATATCTCAAATGTGTCTAGAAATTATTGTAATGGGGGCGAAATAATTAATTAGATACTTCTATGCTCCCTAGCCAGAATTTAACGAATTAAAATTCAATGGGCTTTTATATTAAAATATTGAACTATAATTAATATCAGTTAATGCTCTCTAGATGGGTAAAATCACCATTTCTCGATAAGGAAAAGGAAACGTCCAATTGACTTATTTAAATCTGTAATTTTTGACAGAGTAATTAATTAGATACTTTATGCTCCTTAGCAAAAATGTTACGAATTAAAATTAAAATTCCTCATTAGTGGAGCTGTCTGCTATTCTTACACTTGGACACCTGTTGAATTAGGTCTAAGAGAATGTGGATGGAAAAGTGATAGTTAAATGACAGGAAATGATTTGTCTGTTGGTATAAGAAAACAGCTTAAAAAGCAATAGCAGATAAATCGGTTGTTGAAGATTGGATCCGGGAGCTTCCAAAATATGAAGAGCCACTTTGCTCTGGTTACATATTGAAAACTACCACATTCCCATAGTACTTTACATATGGAAACAAAATTGCACATCCTATTTGCTATCAATATTTGTTAACAATGTTTATTAAACCATCAAACATTATTTATATCCAGTAATTGAGGTATTAATATCAATAAACTTCGGTGATTTTCTGTTTAAAAAAATTCTTATTTCATAGCATAAACTATTATTAAAATTCATGTTTTGTAGAGTGCGGTATTTATTATTGTTGGCCAGGGTCCAGTCTAGGATCATTAAAATAAATTGCCATTAATATGTGATCAGTTAAATTAGATTTTAAATTTTCTATGCTTATTAATTTCGACATTTACTACTTTACATTTTTCAAATTACATACCATTTATGCTTATTAAAATGCCTAACAAGAATCATGGATTATTAATAAATAATAAATGCGAAATCGTTGAAAGAGCGGTTTTGGTTAACACTAATTATATCTTAAGGTTATATTCATTTATAATTGAAAAACTAAATACGTGATTTATTACTTTAAATGTTATTCAAAATTTTGATTAAACTAATTACTTCGACTTAAATGATTTAAATATTGTTTATAGAAGAATTGAAATTATAGCTACGGGAAGATTCTTTACTAATTTATATTTAGGTTTATAGTATTTGTTCAATAATTTCTTTCGCATTATTCTGAATAATTTTTTTTTAAATCGTTTGAAAGTATATAAAAATAAAATATTTAGTATTCTACTGGTTCCAAAAAGAATAGCAAACGGTAGGAATTCTAAAGTATGTTTTTGTACTTAAATCAAAAATTTATTTCATAACTAGCAGTTTCAAAGACCTTTAAAATGTGACATTGTAATTACATGTTGTATTCTGTGTAAAGGGACTAAATGGACTCATTTTATAGTGAGGGCTACAGTTATTTTACGTTATATATATTTATGGAATATAAAACGCATTTTTATAAGTTTATTGTTACTTATATGCTGCAAAATCCATAAATGTAGGATGATGTTTACAAAATAAATAAAGTATAAATTATACTATCTGATAATTAAAATTTGTTAATGAATTCATTAATAGAATGCGGCACATAACATCAATAAAAAAGGTTAAAACGTTTTATAAATTGCCGAGACAGACTTCACTTCAATTATCTTAACTCAGTCAAGAACATATTTCATTTGTTTGAAATTTTAAAAGTTGATTTATAGACCCGTCATGTATTTTGACATAAAAGAGGAAAATTATTTGAATAGCGGATGTGAATTTAAATATTTATAAAAACATGTAATTTAAGTTTATTGTTTATTTGTAACATAAAGAAATTATACCAATCAAGGCTTCTATCATTTCTTAATAAGATATCGAGCTTTAAAAATATACAACACAAATAATTTTGTAATTATAATCTAGTAATCTTCAAAATTTTAAAATTATAATGATTTCAACGTTTTATATTTAGTTAGAAACGAGGCGATATTGAAATCTGTTGAGTTATTTTGATTCTTATTAGACCTATTGTAGTTTGTTTAATATTAGTATATCTTTTATATTGAATCAGTTATATTTTTAGTTACCTGAACACTTCATTCCTTGATGAATTACACCATATAATAAAGAACCACAATGGTCACAAAATGTAGGAGATGAGTATGTATGCACCTTAAAATTGTGTCGTGTTCGAGTATCCTGAAAAGTAAAAAACACGAAATAATAACAGATTAGTCCGTCTTCTCTTATATTAATTATATTTGTAAAATATTCCCACAAACTATAGTTACATTTATTTTTTTAAAGAAATTAAACATCTGGGAAAATCCAAAGAACAAATTGGTATACTAGTGGAAAAAATAAGAGAACGGTTATATTATAGTATAAAAATTTGTTATGGAAATAAAGAAACACACCACAGAAATAAATTTATACTCGTATTAATAGGCATTTAAAAAAAATACTATACTATAGATATATTGACGGAATTAAATTAAAGTTTCTAGAAAAATCAAGATAACAGAAATATAACTACCAATCCAAATATTAACCCGAATAATAACATTAACGTTAGATAAAGTCTATCAATACAACAATAGACAAAAGTTCCTGAAGATGGTTATGAGAAAAGAATGTTTGTAGTAAGAGTAACAAGAAATTTACAATAAGAATGATATTAATTTTTATTCAGAAATCAGTACCATATGAGACATATTACAAAACATGCAACAAAAAATAGAAGAAGAATATGAAGAATCACATGGACATCTTATTAATAGACATTGAGACTTAGTGGTTGGCATAAAAGAGGCAAGGGAAATACTAGTATACTTTTGATTATATTAGTTTCCAAATAGGTGATAATGGTGTTTATTACAATATAAATTTGATGCTGCTGGGTTGAAAACTTTAGATTGTTAACTTGTTAACTATATATCTTGTTTTAAATTATTTATCAATAATAAAAATAATTATTACTTACATCGGAATCAGCTCCTTTGTCAACTCCGGGACAAGTGAAGGAGACATACTCATGGCACCTTTTGTGTACAACGAAACTACAAACTGAAAAAAACATATTTTTAACATAATTGTATATTTACTAATTTAAATTATAAGTAACAGCATTTATTGTTTTCAAAATTTGCGCCATTCTGTTTTGGTTTCAACTAATTATATTGATGGACTGGATTGATAGAGAAATTTGATGTTATTAAATGCAGAAACTGGATAGACAAATCAAATTTGTCATGTAACAGCATATTAATAAACATTTCAAAATGTAATTTCACATTTTGATTTCAAGTAAAAATTTTCCAAAGTTTTTGTTATTTCTTGTTAGATTTATTTACTTACATACGGTGTGATGATAAAGTTTGGAACCAACCTCAATTCAATTATTTAACCTGTTTAAGAAACTTTCTCGGACAAGTCAATTTTATGTCTATAAATGACACTATTGACAAGTAAAATTTAAGTTGTAACGTTATATTGTTTGCGTCATAGTTATTTTTTTTCAAAGGCAACCCCCAATTTTTTCTCTGGTTTTTGATAGAGTGACTTACCAATTGAATGTCGATATAAAAACATTAATATATAATAGAAAAACTGAAATTTTATTTTTGGGTTGCCATTGAAAAAAATTAACTATGACGTCACCCCGCAAAAACTTAAGACGTAAAATAAAATTTGGCTTGTCAATAGTGTCACTTTAAAAAATAAAATTGACCTGTCTGAGGAATTTTCTTAAACACCATAATTGAGTTAGAAACTTAGTTCCAAACTTTATCATCACAGTGTATATTAAATGTTTACAAAGATTGTAATATTAAAATATTCATAGTGATATATAGACGAGAATAAATAGTATTTAGGACATCCTTCAGGGATTGCTGAGCTATTATTTTTTTTGTCCGTGGGCTTATTAGAGTTGTCGAAGGCGACGTGTCAATATCTCTTATTACTACATTTTGCGAACATCTCAAAAGGATACCCCAAGTAATCTCCAAAAAGACTACGTAATCATTTGAAATCAAACTGATACGGTGTTACTTTATTGATGATTTTTTCTCATGACTTGGTAAATGTTTCCAAAAATTATGGATGTCTATTTGATTTCTTCTTCCAGGGTCTCTGGAGAGGAATTTATTTCAATGTTTTTTGGTAATTACATTATAGTTTGTATAAAATATTTAGCTGTAATTTACTTTTATCAACATAAATTGCCATTACGATTGGGGAAATCTTAATAAAGTTCCAAGAATGATTTATTCTAAATGTGCTTTTATATTCTTTGGCGAGCGGGACCAAAATGATAATAATAATAATAATAATAATAATAATAATAATAATAATAATAATAATTATAACAATACATTCTTATTTAGCTTATATCTGAGAGAATACAAAAAAACAATACATATTTAATAGAACATAATAATATATTTGAAAATATAACTTTTTTAACTTAACTAACCACAAATACTGCCACTACATAACAAAAAAATCAAGAGACCACTACTGTCCTGTCAAAATTACAACTACTTCTTTGTGAAATAATAATAATGTTTTACAATTGTATTGTCACTCTCAGTAATACTATTTTTGTGTAATGAACTCGATTATACGTAAAGTATATTTACAACAATTCTTTTGTTGTTTTGAGAAATTAAAATAATGTAAAGAAAATGTTAACAATTTACAGTAAAATTACTCTTATTATTAAGAGTTCTTTGGTAGTAAAATTAAACGAAAATTTAAGCGTTACATAGTTATTAGTTTTGTGTGAATCATCTGAACATTTAATAAAGCTCTAGCTCTATTTTTAACGATAGAGAAACGGCGATTAATGGCATTAATTTGATCAACTTTATAGAACTCGTTTTAAGAATTTCCTCTTGGTAGTTTAAAACTTCAAAACTTTGCCGGGTAAGATAGACCAAATAAAATAGGTATTTTATTTGTGCCAGTAAGCGATTTCTGGTAAATTTTATTCAATAGTTAAACCGCAACTAACAAGAATGAGTTAATAGGAGCATAAGAATTTAAACTAAAACTATTGACAAACTAAAATTGTTAAAAACTAATTTGAATCGAAGTTTCTAGACCGTAAAATTAAGCAAAAAGTTTTGGAGAGAGATTAAGATTCAATATGCTAGTTTCCTCTGAATATTCGCTCAGTATTTGCAAAGAGAACTGTAAATGTTAAAGGACTTCGAGATTATTTCGCTGGTTTTGATGTAAATCAATACCAAACAGGTCACAGAAATTCAACTAGCTCTACTTATTCAGTGAAAATATCTTTAAATTAATCTAACTGCTTCTGACATTACATGAAATGATGGGTGTTAAATGGAAAGACAATTTCACATAAAATAGATATTACAAGAATATAAATGTTATAATTTAATTTCATAAGTGTTAATATTTTTGGTCGTTGAGATAATAAACTGAAAATGTATTATTTGAAATGTGGATTAGGTTGAATTGGACTGTTTTTATGTGCTTACTCAATGCGCTTTCTGCTTAGTACTTAGAGCTCATTAAACCGCTTTATTCTATTCATGAGGTTTCTCTGTCTTGACAACGACAATGTAAAGTATTTCTCTAGCTTTTTATTTTCTGTTCTTGCTAGGGCTTTGCAGTCCACATTCTTCTTCTTTCTACAGACTCGACGAATGAACTAAAAGTCTCTTGATCCATAATGCAAATAAATAAAAATCAATTTCCTGAATATATCGATTCGAATTGTTTACTACACAGTATAAAGAATGGCAGAATATCTATCAAGACGAGCTAACTTGAATCTATTTTAGTAAAGTGTCTTCATTTCTACTCGGTCACTGATTATTGATTAAACTCGTCGTTTTTTGACATTGGCTTAGTAGGTTTGCTACCAGATTGACAGATGAGCTGTTTGGAAATATAGAGGATGCCTTTTTCCAAGACCTCACTTCTCGACGCTTTTTCATATAAAAAGTCCATCTTTCTTCCACAGAATATGCTCATATTAGTTTATGATAACTTTTGTGTGGGATTTATATTCGATTGCTTCGAGAACCAGAGTCCCTGGGTTCCATTGCCACTAATACAACTCCTGTTTGTGTATCCACTAACGGCTCTACGCTTTAATGGAGAATTTAGAAACTCCACAAAAAGATTCTGATCCTATTAGGGCCTTCATAGCTTTTCTCGTTGTCTTTGATTTTACAATCAGTTGATTCTGATTATGTGGACTGTTTAGGAACTTATGATAAACCCATACCAGTGTTGTCTAGTAGGCTTTCACCGCTTTGGGTGCTGTTGGTCATCAAATTAAATTACGTTTCTTCTGCATGGAAGATACCGACATGCTTGCTTTAATGAAGGATTTATATCTGATTCTATTTTCAGTTAAGATTTGCTTTTAGAGTACTTTGATCACACATCGTTTAATATAAAGTTATACATTGAGACCAAGGAATATTAAAGCATAGAAATATGTTGATTGTAGTTTTATTCAACTATGTATCCATATTTTTCACAAATGAAATTAATTAAAACTATAATAAAAATAAAAAGAATACAGACAATATCATGAATATGAATTAAATTGGAATGAACAAATTCAAAATAATAATTTAAATACCATATATTAAATGAATATATTTTTATAACTATGCTGTAGTACAGTAATTATTAAATGGACTTTAAAATTTATTGAAGCATGAATAATAAGAGATTATTATTATGAACAATTACACTTGTTTTGTTGTAAAATATTGTTAAAAGTATATATGTTCCAATTTTGTATAATACTAGCTTAATCATTTTATTCAAATTTCGACAAAAGGCGGATTATTTCAGTTCAGTTATTGTACTGACTAATCTGTATAATGGCCATTTTATTTTATACGTACTTCTATCTAAACGATATTTAATTGATAGTAGTTATGAATTTTTTATTGTTTTCGTCATTAGTGGTGGTAAACTAAATAACCCTAGAAATGATTTATTACATAATATTACTTCAACAAAGTACATGGCATGAAGAGTTGTTTAATGATTTAAATATGTTCATTTTCCTACAATCTTTCCAAATCACCGAACTATGAGAATCTATTTCTGTGATTAAGTGTTGCCTTTCACATGATATTTTTTAAGCTGTTACCATTATTATTATAATAATTATTATTATTATCCATCTGCAAAATAATACATTATTTTAAAATATAGAGAGCAAATTGCAGATGACATATATATCAAATAGAATAATTGGAAAAATTTTCTCTTTACAATTTTAATAATTTTTAAACTATGAAATATAATTTATGAAAAAATGTTTGATTCTCGATTGCGAAATGCTTTTTAGTCTCTATTTATTTTTTCACTCGCTATCGCTTGCACAAAAAAACGTTTTCATTCTGAAATGAAAGATGATATTTTGCAATTTAGCATTAAAATAACTAGTAGACTTAAGCAAAAAAATTAAATAATAATAAATTAAAGTAAGAACGCTACACGGTAGTATAATAGATCCATCTGTTGTATCCTAGTGGCATCTCTAATTTCGAACAAAATATGCAAATTTTGCACATGATCCTACAAATATAGTTTCCATAATAAAATTGAAATTAGTAAACTAATACAAATTTTTAGACAAAACAAAGTAATGTTAATTTTTTGCATGAGGTGGAACCACGCCTGCAAGATAATAACTAAAGAAAGTATAAATACAACAGATTTTGGCATTGAGGCAAGCGATAGAAATACAGTGGTACATTAGAAACTAAAAAATCTACGGGGACTTACAACACACCCCAGTGATTCTATTAAGAACAGGACAATTCGAGCATTCGAAGACCTGAAAGAGGACTCTAATAACAACACACAATTGCACATGAGGAACTTACTTATCTATCGGTACCTACAACGCATTCTACTCTTATATTCTATTAAGAACAGGATAATACTCAATCGTACGTGAGGAACCAATGGATCAGGAAGCTCATTTTAGCTAGTACCAATGGATTTAACGGGACCTACAACAGACTCCTACCTTAGATTCTATTAAGAACTGGGCCAATTCGAGCATTCCAAGACCTAAAAGAGGACTCTAAGAACAACACAATTGTACATGAGGAACTTATTGATCTACCGAGACCTACAACAGACTCCTGTCTTAGTAACCATTAAGAACAGGTCAATACGAGTATTCTAGAACCTGAGAGAGCACTCTAATAACAACACACATTGGTATGTGATTAACCAATAGATCTACCGGGACAACCAACAGACTCTTACATTTAAGAATACTCAATCGTATATGAGGAACCAATGGATCAGGAAGCTCGTTATTTATTTAGTGTTAATGAATCTACCGGTGTCTACAACAGACGCCATTCTTATATTCTGTTAAGACCTTAAAGAGCACATTAACAACAACATACAGTTTAATCTGAAGAACTTTACCGGTATCTACAACGACTCCAGTTTTAGAGAGACTATAAAGAACAGGCAATAAGGGCATTCGAAGACCTGAGAGAACAGACTATTTATAGAATTGTCCGACTACCTGGTAGACGACCACCGGCGCCTTGAAAAGAAGACAATGTTTTAAGACCGGATTTGACAAACACTCAAAATAGGTATGAGAAAGGCGAGGATCAGGAGACATTATTTAATATCTCTCTAAAAATCTATACAGGAAGGGCTAGAGACCTTGAACACATGTGAAGACCTAGCCCCTACTACAGAAACTCACAAAAAATTGTAAAACCAACAAAATTATACAAAAAAATAGCTGGCAGCAAACAGCAAACCACCTAAAAAAATATTTATTTTAGGTTTATTTCGAGAAATACCACACGATGAAAAAAAATTGTTCACTAAATTGAAAAGTATCCAATTTATTCCTGATCCTTGTTCTAGAACCTCAACTGATCCAGTTTATACTGATTGTATCTACAGTAAACAACGAACGTCCACAACATAAACTCAACATTGGAAGTTATCATTTGCTAGAAAGCATACTAGGCAAAGGCACTTTATTTTAGAATATTATTTCAAAGTGACATCCGATTCAAATCTAACACAATAAGTAGGATCAAAAATGAACTATACTTAAAATACAATCTACAGAAATCAACCAGGAGTAATTTTTTTTCTTAATGATTTGTTAAGATCAGCATATTCCTCTATTTATTATACTATATTATGAAACCCTGTATATAACCTAAAAAAAATCTTGAACTGTGTTTTGTATATTTTCAACTGTTAAAAATATAAAAATCTGAAGTTCTTCCATTTTTTCAAGTGTAGCATAGAGAAGATATTATCTCATATCTTGTCCACCGACGTGTATCACAGACAAATGGTTGAACACAAGAGTACAAGAGCTGAACACAGAATTATGAAAATTCACGTTTCACAAGCAATTTCACCGGAGCTATTGCAACCGATACTATATATGTTAGTTACCATGGACACCGAAGACATATGGTAAACATTTTAAAGGCTCTTGAAATTTTCACTCACGTTTAAAGTGTTGCTCGAAGCTCACTTTATGAATAATATAACGTTTGATATGTATAAGGATTTTTAATCAATTATATGACTTGTTATAGTTTATAATTCTGGATTCAACCCCAAATAAAGAACAATGGTGATCGAGGATAAATACGTAAATTACAAACTGTTCAATTTTATATAGTTTGCTATTTGGAAAAGTATCAAAACGTATTTTTAACACGTGCTTTAAATTACAACGAAAATGTCACCATCTATCAAAAGTTTTGAACAAAGTCTAAAATATAGCCTTTTTCACAGCACAACACAAATCATACTAATGAAAACATTCCTTATTTTAAATTTTAAAGGTTAAACTTTGATTAAATCATTTATTTTTGTGGTTTTCATTTATACAGGGCAAATGAATTTTCCTAAAACTTCTTGTGACTCATTCATCTGTGAATACATTGAAAATTTATGAGTACTGTTTTGAAAATTTGGCCAATTCTGAAAACGATATTCAGCGTAGGTAAATTAACAGTAAATGTATTAGAGTTTAAAATTAAATGATTACTTACCTTGGCACTGGTATCCTTGTTTTCCGAACCCCCTGCAATAAAAATAATGTATAAGTTTTTTCAGTCTTTTATGCATTTTGAAAATTAAGTACCAGACAATACTGATCACACGTTTACTATATGAAAAATTCTTAATCTATGAAATTAGGAGACGTCATTTTTATTATCATCTCTGCAGTTTATTTCGGATTCTACTAGAATTATCAAGTTCATGTTAGAATGGTATGTTCAATTGATATTAATGTGAATTGTGTTTATCGATGTACATATTTGAATCCAATTGAAATTTTATAACAATATTGTTTTACGTATACAAACAAATATTGTTACAATATCGTTGTGGAAAATTATCGATAAGAATGAATTTATTAGTAGTAATAATATGATTGGGTTCATTGAATTAGTAGATTCAGTTAAAAAAAACTATTATCGTTTTTTTAACTGCAGACGGCGCCATCGTTGGCGAGAATATTACTCGAGTCTTTTTTTAATTGCAGCACTTTTTAATCAAAACCAAATACTGAAACGAATGTTACTGAAATATCTTGTATAATAATAATAATAATATTTTACATAGTTGCCAAAAATAAAGAGAAATTACAATAATCTAATGTATTAGTGAATATTTTTATCTAGGAAAATAAGACAATCTGTATCAGAAATAGAAAAATATAACAATATGCAATAAATAAACAAAATTTTGCGGGATTGCTATATATTTTCTGATTAACCAAATAACTGTTTATTGAAACAAAATCGTTTTTTATTTATTTGGTCAACTTTTCACGTTTCATTATATATAATTTCATGTCTAAGTCGATCGCTACCCAAATGATTAACTGAATTTTAATTTTAGAATGAAATATTTTTTTGAGAAGGAACAAATGAAGCCGAAAAAATCACTAGGGATCTAGAAATGTTTAAGTGGATAGGAGAAGAAGGAAAAAAATAGAAAGAGCAAAATTGGGGTTACAGGAAATCTGTAACATATCACTGAACAACAGAAATTTGCTCAAACACGTTGAGTTGCTGAAATTATAAATACTAAGACAAAAAGCAAAAAAATATTAAGAAGATGAAAAAACTCCAAACATGACAAAAAAATAAACTAACGACAATATTTCCATTGTAAGGACGAACAATGGCAAATATCACAAATAAATCACTAAATAGCAGAATAAAATAAAGATATATCAGACTATTAGTATATAAAATAAGAACAAAAGAAAATAGTAACATTACAAGTAAATAAAAATGCCTAGAAAAAGTAAGACTTTACTAGGGTTTAGGAAACAGAGACAAAAACAACAAATATCTTCCATTATAACAATCATCATTAATATCTTCCATATAAAATAGATATCACAGTACAAATATATAATAATAGTATTTCTATAAATACAAAAGAAATTAAAATACAAAAGGCAATAAAAGAAGAGTAAAAAGATATTAGAAACGTCAAAAAAAAGAAACAATTATAATGGAATTAGAAAACAGGCAGCTTATCTGATATAGCCAAATACAAAGAATGAATCTAAGAATGAGACTAATAAGAAAATTATTTGTGATAAAAAATATTAAAGAATAAATAGAGGTAGACCCAGAAAAAATGGGCGAAGAGAATAGAGGAATTCAGAAGGAGAAGGAGGAAAATAATAAGAGGATTGAAATAACTTGCCCAGGACTACAAACCGTGGAAGAAATAGATCAAAACAAGAGAAGAAACACCATAAAGAATTATCTTATACAATAAACTAGCTTTCTAGCTTAAAGAATATTAGGTAATAAACAATTTCATATAGTCCCGAATATTTTTGTAGGTATTTATAACTGAAATAACATAAATAGACCCTTTGAGCCTTAGTATTTAATTTAGAATGAATCTTTTTGGAGAAATACTTTTCCCTAATATCTTTCTTTCGAGATTTTTGTTTATTTGTTGTGAAAGCATGCTAGAAAATTGTTCCCTTGGTTTTACAATAACGACATGTCGTTGTGGCTTGACAAAGATTTTATTTTCCACAATCCTTCTCTGAATCTCAATTCGTATTTTCCAACAAGGTCTATTCGTTATTTGTTTGTTGGCTGAAGGATAAGTTTCAAGAAGGAAATTTGTTCCTTATATTTTCTGCTTGTAACTAAATATATTTAAAAAGGAGGATGTGCTGAAAATCTATCGGATTATAGGATTTGATTTTATCAAAGAATTTAACTGCTTTGGACTTTGTAAACAGCACCAGTCAAAAACACTCCGACAATATGTATCGAAAATGACGTTTTCCTATATGTTTATCTAACAAATATTGCAGAGCAAACTGTCAAGAGAAGCTGACTTACTGTATATTCTTGTTTAGTGTACATGTAGAAAAAGTTTAAATTGCTACTACTTAAGACTAGTAAGAATTAGGAATAGTAAAAATTTGATTTAGTCAAAAATGACAAGAAATATTAAAAAAGTTTTATACATGAAACATGACAGACGGTATCTCGAATTAATAATTATAATTATACCAAAACTTAACGATGTTAATTTTCGACAAATTTTGAGGATTATTTTAAAATTATATATTTTGGGATTAATTATAACTATCTCAGTCAGACTTATTCTTATATGTATAAATTTCCAATGAATTTAAAAGATTATATACAATTCTTTCTAATTAAAAAGTAAATAATAATTGTTTGAGTAGTTTTGATAGATATTTCTGCAAATTTAAACAATCAACAAAAATTTTAATAAATCCAAAAAAGTTGTCACAAAACATAGCTCAATTTTTTTATATTTAGTATAGTTAATTAATAGTTAGAATTAAATTCAGGTATGTAAACCAGTGAAGAAGCATATTTTACAATGAAAAGATCAAGTATAATGTTTGTTTTTATCCCCGGTTTTATTTCTTAGATTAATTTTAACACATAGAGATTTGATCGATAAATTGTTGTTTGACACTTTTTTAGAATGGTACCTTGAACCAATGTCGCCAAAATTTTCATGGTGTAACATACCTAAACCAAAAAATAATTAGGTAACTCTTCCATAACCACTACTTCTCAACATTAACTTTCCTTATTTTCATTATACTAATCTCTAAATCAGAGCAATATTGAGTATATCTAAAGAATACGATTTAAAATTAATAAAGAGAAAATAAAATACCAAGTAATGAATGATCCCAAAATAGAGACAATACGAGAAATTTAATGCTGAAGAGGAAAAATTAAAAAAATCTAATATCTAAGACTAACTATAACAGATGGCGGAAGATAATGATATAGATGAAATAGAAAAAAGGCTAGCAAAAGAAAACAATGCAGCAGCGGCAACACAAAAAATTCTAATAGCAAAGACAATATTAAGAGCTGCAAAAAGTATTCAGAACAATAATTCGAACTATTGTTATATATTCGTTAGAAACCTGAATACTAAGAAAGATCCTGGAGGAGTTAAAGAAAAAGATGTATAAAAGAGACGAACAAATAATGGGTTAAACTCACTATATAAGAACCCAAAAATAGTGCAAGAAATTAAAAGGCAGATACTAAGAGAGACAGGAGATTTAGTAAGAATGAGAAAAAGTAGATGGTTAAAAATAATTATGGAACGAAAAAAAGTAAAATTAAAAAGGGGCCAAACAAGAAGAAGATGATTAGACGCATCAAAGAAGATCTGAGAGCATTAATAATAGTAAATAGGAGAAAAGTAGCCACAAAGAGGAAAAGATGGAAAGAGATAATAACCAGAATATAAAAGTCATGGACCTTTATAATACCGCTTTATAGATAAATACCTATTTTACCCACATTTAAAAATCATAATATGATCCAAATTTAATAATACATTTTGATTGAAATTTTGAATACGCACTTGTTAGAACATTTTATGTGCCTAACAAAAGGAAATGAATACGGAAATTCATGAAAGAGAACAATTGCCTCTAAGCGTGCATGCTGTTTACACTGCTCGAAAAATTATTTTGCCAATTTGGAAAGTATTTCGTTAATTGATTATCAATATTGATTTTAGGGAATACAAATTGTGAAACAGTTTTTTGGAGTGCACTCGGAAAAGCTTCCTTTTGGATTTAACTAGAGGATCGAATGTAAATATAGGTCAACCTGTTGGCTTCAATTTGGAAGTGTTTTGTGTTAATTTACATATAAATTAATGTTTACAAATATTAGCTACGGTAAAAATAAACGTATCATTTCAGGAAAATATTTTGAAAAATAATAACATTATACTTATGTTTTTTTATAAACTACAAATAAAAAAAAGCAATAAAGAAAAAACGAAAAATAAAAAAGATAAGAACAAAATAAATCTATAAAAAAGATTTAAAAAGAAAAGAGCACTCAAGTAGTAATTGAATTAAGAGTAGAAAATAATAAAGAAAATGTACTAAGAAAATAATTTATAAGAAATCAGAAGTTGAAAGAAGGAGCTTGCTGAAAACAAAGAGAAAAATGAGGCTAGAAATACCTATTACAAAAAAAAAAAACAAAAACCAATCAGATTAGAAATTTATATGAAGGAATAAAAATAGAAAGAAAATATTTGTAGGTAAAGACGGTAGGTTACAAAGACAATGATGAAAAAATTATTAAGGGAAAGATAAAAATCTTGTAATTAAAATAACTTGTTGTTTAGTTATTATTAAATGGAGAAAATGAAAAAAAAATCAAACAAAAGGAATCAATTAGGAGAACATCAAAATAATATTTCTCCAAATATGGAAAAAATAAATCATTTAAAAGTGACACTTGACTGCTTAAATATGGAAAAAGAAATGCCAAGAAAGTAATATTCACTTTGGAAAAGACAACAAGTGTATTTTTCATAATTATAGTGACAATTAGCTTTAAAAATTGGGAGTTCTAGCCATAAATTGATAAAAGTGGCAAAAGTAACTTTAGAAAATGAACAAAAACTACGGCCTTAATAGATAATGGAACTTCGAAGGAATTCGAAATTAATGAAGGGGTTAAACAGGTAGAATTTTTGACTCCGACAGTCTTCAGAGAAGTGAGGCGTATATTAATGGGAAACAAGAATCTTAAACCGAAGGGGACCGGATTCGCAATGATGTCATTTTAATGAGAAGGAATAATTAAAATACTTAACAAGACTAGAGAAAAAGGCAACTAGTGTGGAATTAATAACTAATAAAAAACCAAAACAGAGAACAAAAAATTTAAAAAAGACCAGTATATAAGAGATAAATAACGAGGAACAATGGATAAACATTCAAGAAAATATTGTTTTACACATTTAGAGGCTACAATTACAAGAAAAACTTACATAGACAATTTACAACAAGAAATATTAATTGCGCGAAATCATTCTATAAGAACCTTTAACACAAAAGAGTAAAAATATATCCAGGAAGGTAAAATTTAAATTGTAAAAATCTGTAAAATACCTACAATACCTACAAACGAATAATACCAGTACACGTCATAATACAAACACTTCTAATATTTGGAAAATGTTTCGAATGTTAGAGTAACAAAACGTTTCATAAAGCAAATACCACTAGCGAAGCACTAAAAACGTTAATATTATTTTTTACTGTTGGCCCTGGAGCTTTCAACTTTATAACGTAACTGGAAAAATGTATTTGCGATAAAAGTTTTGGTCATTCAACAACGACGTTATTACTTGAATTTATGGGTATTTAGCCCAGTACATTTTTTTAGGGTTAGCTTTTTAGAGGTACAACTATAACAGAATATTAAGAGAAATTCTGGTTTTTATGGTTAAAAGAAGGATTGTGTACTCAATAAACCATTGGGTTACACTCCAAAATATATATATAATTGAAGATAAATAACAAAAAATATTTGTATAATAAAATAAGTCATAAGACCCGATTAAAAGGAGCACATTTCGACGATTAACTAAATATTTTTAATTTCTATTTTATAATACATATAACTTAAATAAAAAAATTGAGTTTACTTTAGTATACTACAGATTTTTTTTACAATGAAATATATTTTCTTTAAGATGTGAATATTGAAGTTATCTATATTTATACATTATATTTAGTATAACTGAGATAAATAAACTAAATAATACTGTTTGTGTCTTCCAGTTTCGCGCCCTTTTAAAAATTATACCAAGTAAATGATATTGAAATGTGGTATGAGGTTTTTTAGGTTTGTCAAAATCTGTCAATATTTTCTTTGAAAATGACACATGAGTGTTGAAACCAATGGTCGGACTGATAATATTCAAAAAAGCCTTGTAATACGGTGCAAATTCAGATAAGTAGAATTATCTTTTCATATTTATTATGGATAATTTTCATAAAGTAAGGTTTGAAACAATTAATTTCCTATATGTAATTATACTCCGGAAAAACCAATGCTATTCAATAATTTTACATGTTTTATCCTTCAGTGAAAGATTTAATTCAAATTTGATTATGTCAGACTTCCAGCAGGTGAATTGTTGCTGCAAAAACGAACCCATACATTTAAAATTGACGTTTTTCAAAAAGGACTTGACAAAGTTTTCATTATCACAATAACAATTATGCCGGTTAACAAATCCAATTAGCTATTACAAACTTGTTTTTGACGGCTCTATTACCGTTTTCAGTATCTTTTCATAGAACGTACATTATTTCGTTAGTATTCACTTTAAACAAATTTATTGACTGCTTACTGCAGACATTCAATACTGAAGTAGTAATAATATATTAGGAAAGATATTTTTGTGCCACTTATTCCACGACACAAAGCGATGAGTACAAATTGAGGAATATCGATTTCAAAGAATATCGTTACAAACGTTAAATATATTGATATGAAGAATACCTTATGCAAAGCATTTTCCCGCAGAAAAACGATGACCGATTGACTTTAAGAAAAACCATCACGTTTCCGACGTTTTTCTCCTAGATAGCTCAAATGTCTTGGTGAATTTTATTGAGGAGTGTCGTTTGTCTTCCTTCAAACAAAAAGCATTATATAAGAAATGGCATTATTCTTTTAACGCTTGGAATTTACTGACTCTGAATACTTAATTAAACATTTGAGGACATTTTATGTTAGTTTTGTTTTTGAAGAGATGTGCGGAATAATTTAAAAGCGTAACTAATGTACAAAGATATCCCATTTAGAAATAAAAACATTTCAGAAAATATGAAATGGCTACTTAAAGAGATAAACTTTATGGAATATTTTAAGCTCTGCAGTGATTCTTGATATACGTATAATTTAGTAGAAGTAGTTAATTATGAAGGCTAAAAATATAAAAACTTTTGTATTGCAACTAATAACTATTAACTTGGTGCCATTTTTCTACATATACACTATTCCCTGTTTAACTAATAAGTATTATATAATATGAGGTGTTTTACTTTCCTTAAGTATGTTTGTAGCAGGAATTTCCTTATTTTCGGCCACTTCAGGAGATGGGAGAGGTTCCTTAATTACAAGTGGAAGCTTATTTTGGACTAAGCAGAAATGATTATTTTAGGAGTTCGTAAGCATAAGTTTTACATTTTCGTTAACTGAAGCTGAATAAGTTAATTAGAAATTACCAAATTTTCAACTTTCCTCCAAGGATAATTCTTTTTTCCGACCGTACCGTTGGTTGGGAAATAGCTTTTGTCCTTAATGGAATTTTCTGATTTCTTACCTTATCTGTGGTGGTTATCAATAAATTAATTTTTGTCTTTGTATCAGCTTTTTTTTGAATATTTTATTATATTTTTATTGCGGTTTTAACTAACTGGCCAATTCTTCTTGTATATATGCTGAATGAAATTAATGTGTATTAATATTGTCATTTCTTTATTGGCCATAATGGTTTTATTTAAAAAAAAATGTGTACCACTTTCTTGATCCAGTACTTTTTGTTTTATTTTAAATATAATTTTTTTTTATGTGGAGAGTTACGTTTGATGGATTAATAGGTTTGTTTCCTTTTTAATCTGATTAATAATTTTGAAATTTTTTTTATCATGTAATAAGAGAGATAAGATAGTAGGAAATTTAGAAACATAAATTTAATCTATATTTACATTTATATAATTTTATACCAGCTTCGTTTATATGGTAATATAATGTAGTGTAACATTCCTGATTGTTTCATATAGAGCCCAGGTTAACTGGTAGTGGTATTTTCTATTGGATGAACATATTAACTTTGTGATTGTGGTTAAAACAGTCGAGGATTATATATTGTAGATTTCCTAGTGTCCCACACGAGCAATTTGGTTTATTTACTAAACCAATTTTGTGTTCAGGATACACAGTTTAGTTGCTCCTCAGTCAGTTAATTGTTTAAATGCTTTTTTTATCACGATAATTTCCATACTTTAGTTAGGATAATTGGTTGTATCGTTTTGTAGAAGCAACCTTTATAACGTTCTTGGTAGGTACTTTCTTTGCCATTCGTCTTTGTTATTGTTGTTTATAATCGAAATGTAATCTGTATGTATGTGTTTTTAAGGTGTTCTTGTTTTTGTTTCTGTTCTGTCGTAGTTTTAGTTAGAAGATCAACATTTTCGTTACATTTCACACATACGTAAGCTTTTATTCATACTATGATAGTTTTTTATTGTTATCTTTGAACGTAGAAATAATTATTTTTGTAATGCTATTAAAAGTATCGTGAAGGAGAATAGAAAGTTATCTGCCCTGTGTTCTAAACTTTGTTTCGTTTCTTTTTATTGTTTTTCTAAATTTCTGTTTAGTGTGTTGCGGATGGAAAGGTATACTTTATTCCGATGTTTTCTAAGAATTGTTTATATTGACAATTCTATTTCAGACTTTGTTTCTTCAGGTAATTACTTTGTTGCAAAGGTGTTGTTGGATGTTGTTGTTCTATTAAATTTGATGTGTAGTTCCAACCATTTACTAAAACTAGCCACTGTAATTACAAACGTATTAAAGAACGTTTTTATAGAATTAACATGGAGAATGTTTCATTTTAATGCTTTCAAGTCATTAAGTAGTTGAACCAGGAATAACCGTTTCCTTTTCTTGAAATATGGGATAGAGTCCATGCTTCTATCAGAAAGGTACCATATTCTTTTTGTAGCATATTGAAAGATGGTCTAGTATTAACAATTGTAAGAATTAAAATTTGATAAATCAAGCAAGCAACCACAGGTATGTTATCTGGAACAATTTGGAGAAAAGAAGGGGCTGCTGAGTCTCCAAATGATAATTTTGATATGTTGAAAGAGTACAATAATTCTCTGTAGTAATTCTTTTTCCACTTGTCCTCTCAAGGTATAAGATACGGAGCAAGCCTTAGGGACTACTTGAGTTGCGTTTTCTTTCCAATTCCTACAGGCCAAAAATCATATGCACGAACATTATTCATACTTACTCCATACCCACATTGATTATAATGACTATAAACTCCATACTAAAATATAGGAGGGTTTTATTTGGTTCTACAGCGTGGTCCAAAATTATTGAGAGCGTTTCATATGTGAAAAAAATTGAACAAAATTTTGGATTATGTTTGCTAATAACCTTCTGTGGTTGATGCAATATAACAAATAATAAAAAACATTTGAAACATTAAAGAACTTTAATTGCACCTTATTTAGATGAAGTTTTCCAATTTTCTCGTGTCATTAAATTGTTGGTACTAACGATTAATAGAGTCCTTACTTGGAGAACGACGATTTAAGTATTCTAAACGAATACGTCTCTGAATAGTTGCAACAAATTTGCTTCAATGGAATAGTAAAACGCAAATTACTTTTTTTCTGTAATGTAGCCATTTGCAGACTGACCCAATTAGAAAATTTTTCTTCGAAATGTTCTCGAGCCATCTACCGGCTTATGTGGAAGTTATTAAATGAATAAAATTTTGGTGGGTAATACTATTTTAAATTATTTTGCCAAGGAAACATAAACGTATATGTACCTGTTCTTTTTTCAATAATTAAATGCGCTCATCAATTTTGACCACCCTGTACATTCATTTTGGGGTAAATATTTTTATTTTGACTGTCACTTTTTTGTCTACTGTTTACATACATGTGCTGCTTCTTATACAAAAATAGAGAACTGTTTCTAGGGCAAATCAATGAAATCAAGAAAACAATAACATAGCTTATTCAGAGAATAATAAACTTACGTCGATTTGATAAACTAACGCAAAGCAAATGCAAAATCGGCAAATTTAACAATGCGTTATATAATATTAAAATTCAAATCATTTATGTTTTCCAACTAGATATGCTATGTGAAATATTTGATTCCACAACCAGACGATTGTATGTTTGATTGGTTTTCTCGGGCAGACACAGAAAGGGCTCTATCACCCCTTAAGTTTGCTTTCCAATCGATTCGTCTTCCACAATTGAATTGAATTCAAAGTTGTCGTCCCTTTCATTGAAAATTCATATATTCTCAAGTGTTCAATAAGAGAAAAGCTCCGCAACTGGTAGAAAATTGAAATATTGGAAAATTAATAATACGGTTCAGAAATTAGGTAACAACTCGGTAGCTTAATTGTATTCTGCAAGAAATTTGGCTGGATTTTGGCCACATATATTTAAATAAATATTTAAATTTTATTACGGTTATTCAAAGTTATATTACAGACGATTTTCAGCCAAGAACACAAAATATGGTCATGTTCGCCTCTTCTATTTTTTCTTATCTATATTGACAGTATCAAGCTGCCTGGAACAATGGACTTTAAACTAAATTCGATAGGTTGGGACACAATAAAGAAGAGCTATGGTTTCAGTAAAAAATAATAGCTCGTGGTTCATTGAGCAACGTGAATTACTGAGTTTCCGTCTTGCTGTACTTCTACATATTTCTCTCCCTCTCTCTATATATTATGAAGTATTCCTCGTGTAAGAATATTAATTCGACAATGGTTGCAATAGAAGGCAATGTAATTTAAACTCGAAACATTACAACAGGACTCCAATTAAGGACGTGCTATTTACAGATCAATTCAATTATTTTAAATTCCAATCTCATTAGAACTCAAGTGGGCCGAATAGAAACGAGCAAAATCGTGAGAGAGAAAAGGGTATTCAAGCGTATTTTTATGCTCAGTTAGAGCTGGAATTTTATTGAAAATAAAAGAATTTTATTCTATGCAGACATCAGGACTTTCCAGAATATCGGATTATGTATTAAATATATCAATTCTAGAACTTATTTTATTCACTCCAGAACTGAGTATTGTCTAGAACAGAAACATACAATTCTTTCCCATAATCGTTGTCCAAGAGTCCGACAATATAAAATATTGAAATGTAATGCATCTCACAAAGAAACTGTCTACAGCAAATTATTGTAGCAAGGCATTACATATATTTTTCCTAAATCCAAATTTATTTTTTGTTCTGGTTGGAACTATTTTTATAGAATATAATAAATACTTGAATATTACTGTAATCGCCAGAAATACACAGCAAGAGTGGGTGGTATTTAAGTCATGTTTAAGGTAAGAAGAAAATTTTGGCCGATATTTTCTAAAACCTAAACCTTTCATATCTTCAGGTTCTCTTTGAATAAATCATTTTTAGATGCCCGAATGCAACAAGGTATTGATTTAAATTAGGGTTATTAATTTATTGGCGATTTTCATTCAGACATTTATGTGGGAAAGTATACAAATGTTAATGCCGCATACCTACTTATTATTATAAAATTATATCTTTAATTGCATTCACGTAGTAGTTAGAAATTCAATAAGACGACAGGTATACATTTAGTGTTACTTAATGGAATATAAAATATTAATTTATGATAATAAAATTTAAAATAATGTCATAAGATCAAATGCTCTGTAGGGTATAGATACAGGCATCGTCTTACTGTTTTTCATAAATTTCTATTTACTAAAATTGCTTAGATTTAAATCAATTAAAACTTTGTCTCCATAAACTACTAAAAGCCAGGCATTTTATTATATTTATTATTATTATTATTATCAACAATCAATCCTTTTTGCTAAGCAAATATAAATTATTGAAGAAAGTTACTTTGAAATAGTTTTTAAATATACAAAAGGTTTCCTTTTAAAACAAATTTGTTACGTTGGTTACAAATCTATAGTATTTGTAGAAAAAAAAAATGTTTCATGATATCTTGTGTTAAAATCGATTTTAATTTTGTCTTAGAGTTGTTCCATTCAGTATGCTCGTTCCAGAATTTTCTCCATTCACAAATTAAAATACCTTTTTTAACACTATTATTAAACGTAATTAATCAACAAGTAGCCTATAGCTTTTTAAAACATACGCATTTTATGAAGTGTAAAAGTACTTTTGTGTTTGAAATAAGAATTTTTGATGCGGATTTGTAATATTTTTTCAAATAATTGTGTAATAAGTCGTAAATCATGTTGACGTGTAGAGTACTTAAACTGTATTAAAGCAACGGTAATGCCTTAAAACAGCACTGAAATCCAATTTATGTTTAGTGTTAAGTTAAATATGTTTTAAAATCAGTTTTCCGTGAAATTAAACTTGTTTATTTCACATAAAACTAACCACTAGTCATCAACACCGTCAACGAACACTTCGAAGCATTTTACATTTAAACCAGTTTCCACATTTATTTATTCAACGAAGTTACTTTTAATTATTTAAAGTGTTGATGGCCCGTAGTTTAATTAATTTAATGAAAAATTATTATCCGTTTAAATACTGGCGTTTGAAGTAACGAGTAAATATTTGTGATTGTAACTAAATCATTTTTGTCCGATAATTTTTTTTAATTTATTTATGCTAGCACCAAAAGTTCAATAGGATATAGTTATTAAAGGATATTTTAGACTATGAGGCCAAATTAGAAGCTATATACTTATAATAAATACTATTATAGTCCCTATAAATAAGACGGTTTCGTCCATTTGTATAATGGTTACTTATTTTATTATTGACATACGTTTGCGGTTGTTTGCAAGACGAGGGCGTTAGGCCGAGTTGGTAATAATATGAGTATGTTCATAGCCCTTAACACACGAATTAAAATACATTTTATTTGCCAAGAATTATCAGCAACGTGAAATATTTTGAATTTCTCTTAGTTTCTAGAAAACATGTTAATATGAGTGAGTCTGAATCTTAAAGTCTTGCATCAAATATTAAACATTGTGCAACGAAACAAATTTCGTTACTAATTCCACAAAAATCCATAAAATGTTATTAGCTTATTTTGAGTCTCAAAGTTATGAATGTTCAAGCTTTTGGGTATATTATTCAATGATAAGCACGATGATATCTACAATGAAAAATATGAAAACATGAATATTGGCAAATATGTTCAATTAATTGGCGTTTCTCATCCGAAAATCCGAAGGGTATAAACCAAAAAAATCAAACATTTTAACGAAGCAAAATGTAACTCGGTTTTTTACAAGAAGCTGACAAAGAGAATGGTGACCAACACAAGTATGTATATAGATAGAGTAGTAATTTGGAAATTTTTTACTCTTCAACCAAACAGTCTTCGTCTGAAGTGATCTTATTTAAATGAAAAAATGTATTCACAAATAATTGTTTTCAAATTTTATTAATAAATAATTAAACTTTGGTTCAGATTTCATTAACCAACTAAGAGATAATAGTGTTCAAAACGTAACTCATATGAATTTGATAATAGATTTTTATTCAGATAGTCGTAGACGCATTATTCAAAATTTTTACGCAAGTGTTTTCAAATTCTAGTGTACATTTTGAAATACCGTATAATACTAACTTTCTCCTTATCTAAATAAATGTAATATATCTTACAAAATTCGCTATACCATCCCTATGTCAAAAGGAATATTTTGACAATGATAAACTGATAATATCTTAGCCTGTAGAGATAGAAATAACATATGATAAATAGTAGACAATTCTGAAACAGAACATGAATCTCTTTCCTTAAATAAAAAACTGCGTAGTTCTACGTATTACGAGTATAGACATGTGTATTATTGTTTAATTAACATTAGTTTCGTTCGTATATGTAATAACACTAATAACCAACAATTACAATTATTGTTTGTGTAATACTTACAAACATAAATCTAGTCATTAAAACCCGAGTTGTTTCGTACATTTGCTTATGTATACGCAAAACTACGTTTTTTTGAATAGGTTTTTTTTTTGATTAAGGAATACTTAATTAACATTTTACGTAAAACAGTGCTTGGCTACTGAAAACACTTAAGGTGATAATACTATGCAAAACATTTTTTTTCTCGTTTGATTTATTTTATTTAATGAGGAACTAAGGGGCCTGTTCTTTTCAGTAGATTAACAAAGACAAATTAACTAGGAGACGTGAAATTAAACTCTGGCATTTCATTAGATTTAAATGACTTTTTCATATTAGCAACTAAGTTATAAAGTTCAGATTCAAAAGGTTTTTAAATTAAATTCTGTAGTAAGTCAATGCTGTAATAATCAACATTTCAAAGTCCTGCTATATAACATTTTCATTGTATATAAAATTTAATTACTCTTTATTAACTAGTTTAGTTCCTGGTGGCAATAAAATTAATTGATAATGGGTTAAATTAAATTCGTCTTACCCGGAAAGGAAATACTAATTTATACTTTGTCTGATAGAACAATAATATTAATGCAGATAAATAGATAGAAAATCAATGTTAAAGAATAACTAGCTTCGTTTTTGATAAATCCAGCGAGTAAAGTTTAATTTTAATTAATTTAATATCATCTGACTTGGGCAGTACCCGTGGCAGACTCTAGACATATTACCAAAATTACTAGAAACTAATAATAAACAAATGGGAAAAGTTATTTAATTTATTTCAGAAAGTAATGAGTTTAAATATAAAATAATTGGGTTGTACGATTATCATATTAAAAGTAATTCGACTTAAAAGCTTGAATAATAAAATAAATAAATAAATACAAAGCCACTATTCACATTAAATAATTTGAATATGTATGTAAATGCCTATATTTAAAAATTCTTTATGTGACACATGTAACACATTTATCAATTTATCAATTCTGCCTATTTTTTTCTTAGCTGATAACTTTCGATCGACCTTGTACATTTTTTTTAATATTTGGCACCCATAAGGTCGATTGTTTGGGGAATTAAGCGATGTATTAAATAGAAAGAAAATCTAGGTTCGGCTTACTAAAATTTTGAAAAATGTAAACTTAAAACAACACCCTGTAGACGATTTTTTTATTTTGAAAAGACGAAACAAAACTGAAGTCGCCTACTTTTTATGTACCGGCAGACCATTTTACTACTAAAATATATCAATTTTGGATTTTGGGGCGGCCACAGGAAATCAGTTCTTTTATTTTTAAAGTTTTAGAGTTAAAACACGCGTGTTTATTTCGTACATTTATTTATTTATGTAGACTACTAGAAAATGAAGTTAGTGTTAAATTTATTTCAGACATTCTGTTCAAGGGTATTTAAAAAGTATTCAAAAAATAACAAAAAAACATCAACAACATAATTAATATAAATTAATACAGTGCATTATTTAGACAGTTATAAAAAGTAAACACTTTAACTTATGTAGACGCTTATTATATTTAAAAATAATTTTTCAACGTTTACTTGAAAAGACGTAATTGTATAGTTTAAATGCGACCTCTTACCCTTTGCAAAATAACATTAGAGAAGTTCATAATTTTAAACTTACAGGTAGGCCTTGCAGAAGGAAAGAGAATATAACATCCATATAGTATCATATTTTGTTAACAATAAATTCTTTATTTTCCTCCCAATAATAGATATTCTTTATTATCTCGACGAAACCCTTTTTATATATCTAAGGCATCGTCTTCTTCGAAAAAGAATGTGTAAAGCTCAATTATTTCAGAATTATAATTTCTTCCTGTTGATCTATTTGATATATTTTTTATTTATTGACAAGTAATATTTTATCCAATATCTGTATTTCTTTATTAAAATAAAATGAACAAGCCATTCTTCTAATTTATCATGTTCATTTATGACTACCGGCATTCTACTTACTGGTGACTTCAAAGGTCTAGTTTTCACTAATTGGTAAATTTTCCCTTAACCGGCACGTCTGAGCACTTTCAATAATTATTTCATTAAAATATACAGTATTTTGAAGCTAAAGGGTATATTTGCTAAACAGTATATTTGGAAAGAATATTTTTTTTTGTTTTCAGATAACGCATATTTATTTATGCCTTTTACGGGAATAAAAGCCAAAGTAGCCACTTTTTCGCGACATATTTTTTACCAAACCTACACTAGAAAATTAGTTGAAAACCTCAATAATCTTGTTTCCTAAATAATATTTAATATATTTTATTTTGATTATATGGTTGCTAATAGTGATACTGATTTAATTCAATCATAGGGTTAAACGAAACAATAATAACATAATATTTTCGAATCATATTCGATTTTAGGATATTTACTGCTCACAAATTGTAGGAATGCCCTTGATCTCAATATGCGCGTGGAAAAACCGAACGAAAACAGGCGGAAGTTCATTTTTTGTTAGTATGTTGCAGCGTGCATTTCGTGAATTACGCTCTAAGAGAAAATTTTATTGAATTAAATTATGTTTAATTTCTAATATTTGTTTTTTACGTTAGTTTTTACTATTTCGTCGTGCGCATCTCAGTGGTATTCATACAATTGGTGAACTGTAACTAGTTTTAATCCTAAAATGTTCGTAGAAGAATTTAATATTTATTGCTATAGGTATTCGATTAGCTTAGTACAATTTTGTGAGGGTTTTTGGCCTAAAGCTTTTTAGCGGCATGGGAAGTATAAAAATAAGACACACCCGAATTTATAGTTTTTAACAGTTTTATTGCACAGTTATTAGAATGTTTAGTTATAGTTACCATTTATTAGCACCTTTTATGAAGCGATTAATTAGATACTTTGCTATGTACGACAAAACTGAAAGAAATAAAAAATATCTTGAACATTTATTAGTATATTAATTAAAAAATTAGAGGAATATTGAACGATATTTATTGTAGCCAACTGTTTTAAGAACCAATCAGATTCTAGAAATTTAAATAATTTTATTAAAACACAATTTCTTAATCGATTTACTTAAAATAAATAAGAACACGTGACTTTAGCAACATTTCTATAAATTAAGATAAAAAAAGATATGTCAAGTGTTTTGCTTATTCACCAGAGTAGAAGGGTATTGTGGATTGCCTACTAGTAAGGCGTAGTCGTTAAAATTTGAATGGCTATTTCAATTTTAATATTGGGCATTAGTGCTATCAACGTTTAATATTAAGTAAATTTAAAGTAAAATATTTTAATTGTATTTATTACTTCCAATTCAGTACTGTACTGTACTGGGTGTATGGGCTTAATAATAATTATTTTACACTCTATACTAACTGTAGTTAAAAAATATTATTGATATTGTGTTCGTGACCTCAAAAAAAGCAGCGAACAAAAAACCACCATATTATGAGCTGGAAAAATAATTTACGTGACATAAATCAATAGAAATAATGCCAATTAAAGATATCACGAACAAAATATGGTACAAAATTAGATTTTGTTGATCACTCAACATTATTTGAATGCAGTGACGGAATTTTATGAGGTTAGGTGAATACCAAAAATCCGTTGAAAATACAAAAATATCTAGAAGTTTCAATTTGAAACGAGAATGAAGGAAAACACGTCGAGGCTGAAACTGATTTGTTGTTGCTAAAAGTAAGATAAAAGAAAAGTTCTGTGTCGCTTATCTCTAAACACTTAAAGTAAAAAACATACTTTTTTTTAGCTTAAAGACCTTCAAAAAGTTAGCTGAAGCAAGTTTCGTGTGCCTTTAATACTTATTTCTTGTGAACCATTTTTAAAATTTTTTATTGTCTCACACTTTTTTATCACTCTGTAAACATTTTTAATCTGGTTAAATACTTCTTGACGATTATGGAGAAAATTAAAAAAAATAATTTTATCACTCCGTCTTCCGTCACGGCCCTTTTTTTATTTGGGTGATTGCGGGTTGATAATAAATTTCGTGGCAATTTCGTTGACCTTGCTCTTTTTTTACACTTATCCTTCAAGTTTCTTAAGGCTGAAATTACATGTAGATCAAAGTGTCAAGAACGTTGTTCGCGGCTAAAATGACGAATAGTGGTAAAGGTTCATTCCAGACATTACACTATGTTTCATTATTAAATGCCACAAACTAGAAGATACGTAATTTATAAATTATTTCATTTTTAAAGGAAAGTAAATTTGATTTAAGAGATACGATATACCTTTTTAGTTACTTCTTAATGTAGAATAAAAAATACCGTATTAACTTTAATTTTCATAAGAAGAATAATGATATTAATTCACTGTTGTCTTATGTATTCTAAAGAAAGAAAGAAAGAAAGAAGGAGAGAAAATAAATAAAAAAAAGAAAAGATAGAAATAATGAAAGAAAGGAAGGAATAAAAGAAGAAATCTTTGAAAAGAACTTTAGCCAAAACTAACCGGAGATTAAAATATAAAACGTGTGGTATAATAAATAATAACTATAAAAGAACTTCTAAGAAAAGTAATAGCTGGTCATAAATATATTTTTCAATGGTAAGTTCTGATATTTCAGGTATGCCAGATTCTTTTATGTTAATGGGCGGGAATGCCGACTGCTAGCAATTAGGTCTATTTAGGCCCTTTTTGCCATTCCGTAGTCTTCCTCTCTCATACCTATAATCGTTCTGTCCCTTCTTTAAATGATTTTATCTTTTTATAAGGGCCTAGATGTAGTTTAATGAAATTTCAATTGTGTCTCCGCTCCTAGAGGTTGATAACCATTCCAGTTATCCAAATATTGGTAAAAAGGTTTCTTTCTTCCGCTCATACCTTTGAAAGTCCCTTGAATAGAGAAAACTGTCTTAAAAATCTTCAAAGATCATCAAGCATTCCAACATTTAGCCGAATCAGAGGTTTAAATTAGTCTCCTGGGTAACTGCTCGCTTGCGTCCACTAGTTAGACATTAACAAACTTTGCGCTCCTTTTAACACTGTAATAATTTGGGACCTATGAACTTTGTTATTAGCTTTGAGCCTTGCCAGCTCATTAGTTTATTCGTTACCCGCAATTTTTCCAAACTAGGAGAAGAGATACTACCCTATTGGGGCTTAACCTCTTAAGAGCCTCTGCGCCATTCTGGATCTGGGACAACAGACTGCTCTTAGAGCCTCATGCCTGTCTGAGCAAATGCATATAGTTTGTTGCGAATCCACTTCTACTTCTGATGAGAAGATAAATCTCTGATATGCTAATTTTAATAAATATCCCTAATCTAAGTGATTAGGCGGCTTAAGTATAATTAAATTAATTAACAAGACATTTTGGTTAAAATCTAACGCGATATTATGGAAGCGATTTTGAAAAGATCCGACAGTAACTTCAAAAACATCTTGGGTGGTTCGGTACTAAAAGGATGGATCCTTAAAATGTCCTATAAATGAGGGAACTCATCGTTGAGTGTTACGATTTGTCTGTTGCGTAAGATTTCACAATGGCCATCCAATATTTTGTCGATCGGATATTTCAATAATTGAGCAGACCACATATTTAGGTGTGCAATTGAAATATCTATCACCTAATACATCGAGTTTGTTGGGTAGAAATCCAGGTTTATAATGACATACTATAAATTTTAAAAATCCCCTGTGACAAGTTATAGTACTGCATCATTTATGACTAATTTGTACCCTTTTTCGTAGCAACACTGTTAGGTGAATATAGCTTAAGTTCAAAAATAGTTTGTAGCATAGAGTATTTCAAAAATTATGGCACATCATAGCTGTTTTTTTAAAAGGATCATACCATATTTAATTACATTTTTGACATCTGTCAACATATTTTGCTGATTTCAACGATGTGCTGCATTTGTGATCTAGAGTAAAGTTTATAGTAAGAAGACAATTGAAAATTATTTTGGATTTTAACTGCCTGGTTTGTGAAAACCACTGAAGAAGGGAAAAACGAGTTCCATGTCCATGTGTATAGAGAATAGTCCAAAATTTTGATTTTGACCACATCGTTTACATATTTTCCATATGGCAAGTTATAGTACAGTATGTTTGACACAACCGGTGTTTAAAATCTAAAATACACGATTTTAATTTATCTACGCTGTATAATTTATTCATTTTAAACCTTAGAAATGCATGAAACACACTGTACATCTTATATTTTAATAAAGTATTAAAAAAACTATAATATTAATAACTGCGTATTAAATTTAATAACTTTTATCGAACACACCACAGTGACTAAAAATATTATAGCCGTAAATAAAATTAAGGACATGATCGAAAGGTCTATAAGGGATTTAACGCGATAAAACTATTTAAGAATATAACCTTCATAATTTCAAGCACAAAGTTTTTATCAAAACAACCGATGTCCTTGAAAGTTTTCTTTCATAATTGCCAGTTATCATGCAACATGCCTGCACCAACCAATTAAGCTTACCGAAATTAATTTAACGATATACTCCAATTTCCATGTAAAATATTCAGTAGAAACTATTAAATAAGCGATAAACAGTCACAATAAGTTAGTTAGAAATTTTGCCATATATATACAAGGTGTTCCAAAGCTTCATATTTATTTAATTTAATTCTTTCTCTATTCTTTAACATTTTTGCGAGTTTAATTTGATTTTGTTCTTATATATCTTCCTTTTATTTATAATAATAATAATAATAATAATAATATGCCTTTATTTAACAAATGGCGAAGATTAGCTTAGAGCTACTCTTTAACTCTTAACCTTCCTGGCTAACACGAAAAGTTAAAAAAGAATAAAAATAAGATAAAAAACAATTAAACATTTAATACAAAATATTTCTGATATACATGTACAAACGTAGTAAGATACACGAGTAGTTATATATCATTGCTTGGCTAACAATATGTCCTTAAGAGTACACCGATATTTAAATAGAGATGAAATGGACATAGTGAAGATGAAAGAATTGTAAAAGTTTACTAAATTATACGTAAAACAACGCTAAACAAAGCTGATAAGTGTTGTGGCGTAGTAATAGTGTTATTGATATTAATGTTGTGGATAGATTTTCTAAAAATAATTTTTTTAATATAAGTAAGGAAATTTAATTCAAAAATCTGATTAATTTTTAACCATCTAATTTGAGAAAAATAAGGCGCAATATGGTCATATTTCCTTCGATTAAAAATAAACCTGCAACATGTATTTTGAATACGTTCATTGATTTTTGGATTCCTGGTCTAGGCAAGGGTAGTAAAGTAAACAATATTGCAATAATTTAAAACTGAAAGAACTAATGTTTCGCTTAGTTTTTTACGCATTTTAAAATTTATTATATGTTTATTGACATAAAGCATACGCATTCTCATATAACACTTTTAAAAGTGAATTTATATGACCTTTAAATCTTAATGACTGATCTATAACCAGACCTAAATTTATTGTAACATCATCTAATTCGAGTTGTATAGAATTCTGAATATTTACTTTTTTATATGTACTACAAAATAGAAGAGCGGTTGTCTTTGATGGATTTATGGTTAAATTGTGTGCCTTGCAGAACTGAGATATTAGAGGTAGATCACTATTTATAGATACATTTGCAGCTTGGATATTCGATGGGTCAAAATAATGAATCAATTGTGTGTCATCTGCAAATAGCTGCACTGTACACTTATTTACCACATTTGGCAGATCTTAGGTATATAATAAAAAAAGTAAAGGACCTAAAACGGATCCTTGTGATACACCTGACACTCTAAATTTAGGTATTATGAAATGTAATTATTGTTTAATCCTATTTTCTTATTTTATCTATCTCTATTGACCTTTTCCTTCTTTTAACACCAAATTTCTTACATAAGTTTTAGTCTTTTTTATTTCTAATATAAATTCAGTTTCTCTTCAAAAGAAATTGGTGGCTGGCCATTAAATGAATATCGGCATCCCAAAAAAGTTAATAAAAAATAAAGAGTCCAAAGAGAAAGCATGTTTGGAGTCAATTTAAGAGTAAATAACGATGTTCCAGAAATGGTTAGAATTGCCATGTATTGCCATGCTTCACTTCTATTTTTTTCTCCAACAGGACACCGAAAATATACCAACTATAATTTTTACAGTTTTATTGCTACTCCCTATCCGTGACATGACGAAAATTTAACGAGTTTACAGAGTTCGTAAATGGCTAATTTATTCCTGTCTGCAATCCCAGTTACAAACCGATTTAACTCTAAAAAATACTACCTACTTTTTTTGTAGTCAATTCGACTAATTACACATTGAAAAAGTTTCGCTTATAAAAAAGGGATTTGAAATCTGTAATTAATTACCTACCGGGCATTTCTGCTAGAATATAGCTCAATTCAAAAATTACTTTTACGTGAGGCATTGATTGGTTAAAAGAGAGGAGAAAATCACTTGTTCTAAAAATTTTTATTTCTAAGATTTTTCTCTTGAGGGGTTATTCGTCCTTGAAAAGTCAACTTCCAAAACGGTTATTCGTCCATAAAACCTAAATCACAATTTCATTGAAATTTTAGAGGGTAAACAGATCAGTTGGGTCCAGTTCACATACTTTTAAAACAAGTATCGATTTATTAGGAGGAAGCCAGGAGTGGACATCTCTCTTCAGTAGTTTAATTTAACAAAAAAAAAATGCTCTTTTAAATATACAAAAAATAGCCCCTTTATATTCATCTTCCTAGAAAAATCGATGCAATTCTAATGACATTTCAACAACAATTATTTATTGTCTAATCTAATCTTATATGTAAAAAAAGCAGTTTGCAATTTATTAATAAAAAATCCGTTTATGGCGCAAGTCCTGATTGATTTAATTATTATGTCATTTTTTGCTTTAATTTTTTGTTGTTAAAAAAGTACTTTAAAAATTCGTGGTAAATTAATGAAACCATCGCTAGCTTTTAGTAAAAAATCTAAACCCATTTTAACAATAAAATAACCGAATCTATCTATTTTGGATAACTTCCAAATTTCATTGAAATCACAAAGTGGTTACGATATTATCAGCAAATCAGTATTTTTAGCGTTGACTTTTCATGGACGAATAACTTCGAAGGGATTAGACTTAGAAAATGGTTATTGAAGTTCCCAAGACTTCTTATACACCTTGTATATATTATAAATTAAAATGGTTCAGTAATTATAATATATAACGAAGTAATTATTAATTCAGGATAAAAATCAAATTACTTAATATAATTACTTTAAAGAGAATAAATTCATTTAATAAACTTTTACCTAGAATATTTATAGTCGATTCTATAGGATTTATTTAATTTATTGAAAATGTAATGTTCAAATGTTTGTACTTCAATTTTCTGAAGAAACTAGTTAAAATCAATTCTTTCTAAAATACTCTGGATCTGGAAATACCTTAACCATTTCTTGAAGAAAAAAAATAGAAGGCTGTCTTCAGCAATGTTGTTTTTGGGTAAGTTTTTAACAGTGATTAATTTATTATTTTAATTTGGCATAAGGTTAGCAGAAAAATTTTAATATTTATACTGACCTTGGGAATTCATTTCGTTCTATTTTGTTAAATATTAATGAATGAAGAAATGATATAATTAATTTACTAAAAAGAAATAAAATGCATATTAAACAGTTCGTTTGTTATTCTTTATTATTATTTATTTAACATTAATAAAAATATTATCTTGAATAAATTATGCAGTTAATTTTAATAAACGTAACATTTTAAAAAAAATCGAAATGTTAAAATTATAAAATTAGCCGAACTATTGATCGTACATCGGGTAATAACCCAGCAAACACACATTTCTAGTTGTCAAAATAATTGCAGTTTTTAGCAATGATTCTGTATTACAAGATCGAAACTAACACGTAGTTCATTTAAGGGCATTATTCAAATATTTTGTTTACTTTTGCTATTGATTTATACCTAGTTAATAAAACACTCTGGGGAAATAATTCTCAATCGTTTTTCAATATTTACATGTTTCATATATAGATTTTGCCATTAATTTTTGATTTAATAATTCTTCTCTAGAACCTTCTATGTTATTTCATTGCATAGTAATAATTTCTGCATGGTATATATATATATTTAGTCTCTGACACTAGTTACACTGGTAAAACTTATTCTAACATATAAAACTTAAATAGCAAAAAGTAAAGTAGAAAGAATTTTGTGTTCTTAACTGCCATAAATATCATCAATATAAGCATGTGAATCATTTGTTTATATTTTATTCTTTGTTGTTTAACTTATTGAATACGAATATATTCTTGTTTTTTATTTAACATATATATATACACTAATATTTCCTAATTTAATAAATTAGTGCAAAATAATCTATATAATTTATGAATAAACGTTTCTCCCAGTGTCATGTATTGATTTAGTTGAGAGTGGTGAAATAGTGATGCTGACATTTTTCTGGAAATGAAAAATGGAATCTCTTGGTAAGAGAATTGTGACGATGAATTTATTTTTTGCTTACTCTTTGAATTAGTGGTTCCAATTAGTGGTTATGATGTTTGAAGAAGTTGACTATAACACATTTTTTATAGTTTTAGACTAACATTCTCGTGTGTTTACGGTGTTTGGAGACACTAAATTTTCATTGTTTCTGTTATTGTTCTGGGGGAGAAGCTAATATTGAGTAAATACAATCGGGCGATGGACCACCACATTTTGTTGTTGCATTCTAATTTATTTAATTTTTTATGTCCAGCAGTTCTACACATCTAGTTTTTCGTTGCATCCAGAATATCAACACCTCTAGTTTTCGACAAGACGTGCTTTAGAGTTTCCTCTTGGTAGGGGGTTGTTAGTTGTATTTGATCTCACCTCTTTCACAGTTTTATAACCTGAGGGGCTTAAAATTAATTAATTTTATATAAGTTCGAGTACCATTCAAATACTTTTTGTTCATCCGGTTTGTTCTTTAAACAATATTTCGCATTTATGTGAATTTACGTAGTTATGACGGATGTATCGATTCTAATCAGATTCCGATCAGACTACAACCAGTTTGATTCATTAAATCGATCGAGTAAATTTCTGAATTATGGTCAATGGAAATGGCCATGTTTTCATGTTAAGCCTTCCAAAATCATTAGCGCGAAACGCTCGCCACCGTGGTTAAACCATTACAAATACGCGTAGGTACACTCCGTGATTTTTCTTATGAGGGATAGAAATTATTTACGCGGAAACTACCTGTGATGCCGACAAAGATCTGGAAGGTGAAATAAAAACTTCGACTTGGATACAAACCTTAAACCAGATAAGTATACATATTTGAGGAATTCTTTAAACGTACATATATGTATGCGTAGATATCGTATATGTGCCGTACAATTGAAGTAAAAACTCAATACTTTCGCATTCTTATTTTCTCTGCTTGGTTAATATCGCCACCCTTATATTTATTTGTCGCAGCATAAACATAAATGTATACTTGTAGGTCAAAAGCGGCTCACTAGAATACTGTTCATCGATGCTCATTATTGTTATGTCTCAAGTTACATTGCATTAACGTCAGAGATTCAAATTTCTGCAAAACTTATTACTATATATATTTATATGCATACAAATCATTATTCTACTAATGAACTTACAGATGTAGATATTTATAATCTGGATTTTAATAGGCACTTTAAATTTTTTTCTGCATATTCATAATTAGGAACATTATCTCATGTTAATTAATTATTTAATTAATTTTCTAATGAAGCCCTTTAGAAATGGAAGTTCTTACCGTTGGCAAACTTACTGAATAGGTAGAAATTTTCTAACAAAAATAATATGATTTTGCCAACTTGTTTGTTAGTATAGAGTGCTTTTTAGTCAAGCTCTGTAATATTTATTTTGTAAACTCTGAAAATGGTGTTAGAGAAAAGTTTATTTGCCTTCATATCGATTGTATAATTAAAAAGTTTTTGCCTGTCTTTCGACATGGTTTTGCCGACAGTAAAATGGCTAGGTCGGAAATAATCTCCCCAAAGGTTGCTTCATTATACAGTCTCATCTTTGTATTGCGTTGATAATTATTATTAAGTCCTAGGAATTACGTTTTAGATGGATTAGGGAGTGCTTGAAATGGTTGAATATGGTTTATACAGGTTTTTATTGATTTAGTTAAAAAATATTTAAATGAACCATTGGCAAGAGAATTTTATGCAAAACGAACAAGGAAAGTTGTACCATCTTAATAAATTCTGTATTTAGGCTTAAATTGCACTCAAGCTGTGGCAAGATGACTTCTAATTAAATTAAGCGTCATAAGAAGTTGCATCTTACATAGACAGATGATTGTTTGTAATATATAAACGGAAATATAAAAGATAAAATATGCGATGGGTGAAATAATTGTCATAAGAATATTTAAAAAAGTTTTGGATTATCGTGGTCTTTTAATATGTTTTTCATTTAATTATGATTAGAAATAAACCCTTAATAATGGGTTAGGCCATAATAGAGAAAGTGTTAGAAACAAAAATATTCCGAAATCCTTCAGGGCTTCCTCTTAAATAAAAATTTTGGAATAACGCAAGTAACTTTAAACTTTTCTAGAATAAAATCTATTAAATTAAGAGTTCATCAAGGAAGACTAATTGGTCCGGTCCTGTATTTGTGATATACTATTATTAGAAAATAATAAAATAGCTACTTTGCTGGCGATACAGCTATTTTAGCGGTAGAATTAAATTGTATTTAGAATATTATGGCTAGAGTGTAGTGTCATAAAGTTCTAAAAACATTAATCAATAAACGATTTATTAAACCCACATATTGATCAATATTTATTTATATTCAAACAACCAAGATTTACGTAAAAACCTTGAATCAATGAGTGATACAAAAAAGCTCGATTTTATGTTTAAGCCTTGAATGTGTGATTTTTATTATTAAATCCAAATTTATGTTCGCATCCTATTTTACACATAAAAAGTTACATCTCGTTTTAAAAAGAACATTTTCCGGACCAAATCACAGTTTAGATTACTCCACCAAACCACACTTAAACATAAAAAACGTATCATATCATGTCTTGACGGAACTGACGCCTTGAATAAAAATTTTCTCCTTCTACATAAAATCATGCCAGGCATATTTCAGAAATTTCGTACTTCATAAGCCCTTATTTTATAGCCTCGTCTAGATGCTCTATCCGACTTTAATTCTGAACGTGTTCCGGCATCATTTTCCCTTTGCTCAGAACGACCTTTTGGGGATATCTTCAATTAATTTAGGCACTGAAAGACGTATCTACATGCCGGAAAATATTGTGAGCTATGTAATTACACGACAAAAAAGGCTTTTGATAGGTTTGTAAAGGGAAGTAAATTGGCCGTTTACAGGAACTGTCTAAGTTCATTATATATCGCCGAGGGAGAAGAATTTTGTTTATAATTCAATAAACGGACGTACGAAACGGAGATTACACTAATTAAATTTCACTCGCTGAGTTACACAACCATTTAAACCTTCTATTTACTATTACTCGTCGAACCTCTGGTACCGAATGTAATGCTTTTACTAAAATGTAGTTCAAAATACCAGAGAGAAGCAAAAATAATTAAAAATGCAATGCTATCAAAGTAGATAAAATAAATTTGATCAATTTCTAGATGCTTTTATGTGTTTACTCCTTTTGCATACCTCACGCTGTTGCCAAAATATCGTACGTAATATTAAATCAATATAATCTTTTAGACTTTAATTTTAATAATAAACAGTAGCTCAATGATTTTTTGCAAATAAACTAAGATTAAATAAGTTTACTACATACGATTTGTGTCTATATGTGGAGTGTCAGTTAACCTGGAATATATGTGTTGAACAGCTTAGTAAGCAGTTTTCTTGTTCCTACTTAACACTCAAAGTCTTGTCTAAAAATTGTAGTTCATATATAACTAGTACTCCATATTTTGCAAACTTACATTCGTACCTATGCTAAAATCAAATCCACGAGTCCTTTTAAGTAAACAAATCCACGTATTGTGCACGTGGCTTTCAAATATACGCACTGAGCATTTCCGCTATATTTTGATATACTATAAATACAATTTTAGAAATTTAAACATGTATCTGTTACAAAATCTCACTATGGCATATCGCTTGACCAATAGGAAGTAGGGAACCTCTAGATCTAAATTTGTTTTCATAACTGGCTACTTGAATTTGATTTTAGTACAAAATAAAACATGACAACTTGAATCTCTATAACCAATTTTTTACAGTACCAAAATACCCAATACTTGCCAATACCAAGCTTGGAGTTACATGTAGAAATGCTTTCCTAACGTCAAAAATCTTCCAATTACTGGTGTTTAAATTTACGAAATTTTGTTTTAAGATTTTAGATAAAAACATGATGTTCAAACTAATCAACATACAACCTCATTAACCCATATATATTATTTTATATTATTAATATCGATATATTAAAACTTCAAGAAATTTGCAGTGTACCTAAATACATAGAATAAAGATATTATTTGATCATTTCATGGGTCAGGTTGTATTAGTTTAGGCGTAGCCCTAGGGAATAAATAGTCTTTGGTTTCTTAGCATTGTAATTATATTAAACCATTAGCCTGATCTTTATTTGTATAATCGGGCTCTCTATATCTATTGTTTATTAAATAATTTGTATTTTATTATAATGCGAACAAAATTTGCAATGTATAGAAAATGTACGTCTTAGGTAATATAATAATTATTATGAACCACATTCTCGGTTTTCACAGACTGACTTAGGTTTCTATTTATATTCAGCAACGTTTATAATAAATTATAATTCATTCATGAATAATTCCTACCATTGATTATGTCTGTTTAAGTAATAATTATTTGTACGCGTAGAACAAACACCACAAATTACGCTTAGTTGTTTTTGACTATTAGGGTGAATAAATATTATTTTTCAAAATAAGCTTCTTATAATTTTCTGTTTGTCTTAAGTACCAAATATAGCTATCATATGTATATCACGTTTTTTAAAAACACTAAAGGATAATTTTTTGACTAAATATTTATCATCTAAAAATTCTTGAAACATATAATGTAGTGTCATCTCAAAATGATTTATTTCTCTCTTGTAGAATCCCGTATAGCATATGGATTTATCGGATGGGGTGGTATCACGAATTCTAGGACCAAGATTCATAAATATCATTTCAGACAGTTACTTTTTCAACATCTCCAATTCTGAAACATATTATAGGAATAAGACTAAGCCATTTTTACTAAGTAACAAGAGACAACTTATACAAAGCTTCTTTAAAAAAAAAATATGTCCACCTGCTCGAAAGCTTTGTGTTCCTTCTCTTTCTTTGTATATATTGTAGATATTCTTGATACGAATAAAAAAAAATTATTATTATTATTATTATTATTTATAGTGCTCTTTATTTTTCGATTGATTTTATTAGAGGAATATACGTTTTCAATTTGGTTAATCCTTCTGAATTAAAAAGCGGTAAAGTTTGGTCTAAATGAACAGGTTTTGAGTAAAAGTCACTGCGTTTAAACAAAAAATACCTTCTTACATTTTTATTTCAAAAAATAAATAAAGATGAAAAATTTTCTAAATGCGCCATATTTCATTTAATATATTCGAACCAACAATTTAATCATTATATGGCTGGCGTATTTATTGCTTCGGGAATGTTTTTTAAATGGAAACAATTAAAACTAAGTGCCAGACTTTTATGAACTAATGTAAACAATTTTAACCAAAATATTGCAAAATGGATGTCCAATTGATGCCGTTTTGTAGCTTCATTAATTTCTTCTTTGGTTATTTAATTAAAATACTTTGAAATATACAGGGTGTCCCAGAATATGTGGGCAATCTCCAGGATTCGGATAAAATATGAAAAAATAATATGACAAGTTCCCATAAAAAAATTTCCTACAGGCCCTCCCTACTGAGATATAAGCCCCTGAAGGACGCCTCTGGAAATCGGTTTATCTTGAATAATTCTTAAAGTACTTGGTGTAATTTAATAATTTTTCAGTATGATGGTTGCTAGGTAAGTCTCCTCAAAATGAACCATTTTAATTTTATTCGGCTTATTTAGTTTTCCAGGGACGGACTAGCTTTAACAGAATAATGCTTATTTTTTTTACACCCTGTATGATAGAGGCATATCAATAATACTATTGAACAGCTGAAACCTTAAACTAAAAAAAAGGTACTCTTCATCGACATCGATAAAGTAAACCGTTTACGAGAAAAAAATTTTTGTTCCATATGCGTTTTTTTATTAAATATTCGATAAATACCATATTTTACTGATTCATTTTGTACGTCGGTTCAACATGAGCTCCTTCTACTGCAATGCATTCCCTACATCTTTTAATTGTAGATTGTTGGAGCCTCCACAATGCGCCAACATTATTCCTTATTTCGCGACAATGGAAGTTAATCAGTTCCAATAAGTGTTCCCGATTTTGTATTGGATTGGCGTATACTAAACATTTTAGATAGCCCCACAAAAAAAAATCTAATGGATTTAGGTCTGGTGATCGAGGAGGCCAAGCCACTGGTCCTCCCCTTCCTATCCATTGATTTTCGAAGACCCTGTTTAGGTGTTCTCGAACTACTAGACTAAAATGTGGCGGAGCCCCATCATGCATGAACCACATATTATGTCGTAGTTGCAGAGGTAGAACTTCTAAAAGTTCTGGCAGATTGTTTTGAAGAAATTCCAAATACCTTTCTCCATTTAACCTCCTTGGCAATACAAATGGTCCAATTAAGTGTTGTCTGATAATTCCGGCCCACACGTTAATGGGTTCAAATTGGTGCTGGTGATGCGTTACAATAGAAGCATGGGGATTTTCCTCTGCCCATAAATGTAAATTATGAGAATTTATGATGCCGTTTTTGGAAAACCCAGCTTCGTCCGTGAAGAGAACTGAACCAATGAAATTTGCATCGTTTCTGTGCCGATCTAAAACCCAGTTACAAAATTCCATCCTTCGCGGAAAGTCTTCAGGAAGAAGCGCGTGGACTTTTTGAAGGTGGTATGGATGTAACTGTTGCTCAATAAGGATTCTAAAGACCATTGATTTTGAACAATCAAATTCGGCAGCCAATTTTCGAACACTTGCAGCAGGATCTACTTGTACGGCATTAAGGATGTTTTCTTCAAGACCATCAACGCGATGGTTTTGATTTCCACAATTGTGACTGGCTTTGTCAAACTTTCCTAAAATTATTTACGACCTAAATACTTTAAATCAAATCTTTATCATCCGATAAGTACAAATTAAAAATAAAATAACTTAGTTTTTACCTGTCTCTCTTAAACGACGATCTACTCTTTCAAAGGTTTTTCTGTCAGGAATTCTTATGTTTGGAAATCGTTCTTCATAAAGCCTTCGGGCTTCTAAGGCATTACATGATGCAAGCCCATACATTAAATGCATGTCGGCATATTCCTCAAACGTAAATTCCATATCAAAAAGAAGCAGAAGAAATAAGATCAAAAACTTAAACACACTCAATGTCCAACTGACACTATTGTTTATTTTAACTGGTACATATCAACTAAACCATATCAACAAAATAAGGTATTTATCGAATATTTAATAAAAAAACGCATATGGAACAAAAATTTTTTTCTCGTAAACGGTTTACTTTATCGATGTCGATGAAGAGTACCTTTTTTTTAGTTTAAGGTTTCAGCTGTTCAATAGTATTATTGATATGCCTCTATCATACAGGGTGTAAAAAAAATAAGCATTATTCTGTTAAAGCTAGTCCGTCCCTGGAAAACTAAATAAGCCGAATAAAATTAAAATGGTTCATTTTGAGGAGACTTACCTAGCAACCATCATACTGAAAAATTATTAAATTACACCAAGTACTTTAAGAATTATTCAAGATAAACCGATTTCCAGAGGCGTCCTTCAGGGGCTTATATCTCAGTAGGGAGGGCCTGTAGGAAATTTTTTTATGGGAACTTGTCATATTATTTTTTCATATTTTATCCGAATCCTGGAGATTGCCCACATATTCTGGGACACCCTGTAGAAAGATAAATTATACTTTTCTGAATTCCCAGTTTCACAAACTTTTTTAAATTACCTTTTTTCTAACCAACGTTTCGTCTATTTAGCATTGTCAAAAGTGACGTAAGATTGACAGATTTCTGATAAGGGTAAGTACCTTAATACCATAAACACTTCAACCAATCATTATTGTACATATTGCTTGATAATGATTGGTTGAAATGTCTATGGTAATAAGTTACCCTTATAAAAAATTTTTGCAATCTTTGACATAGCTGGATAAGCGAAACCTTGGGCAGGAAAAAAATCATTTAAAAAAGCTTTGTAATACTCTGGAAAATTAGATAATTTATTTTTTTATATTTATTATGGATAAATTCCACAAAGTAAGTGTTGAAACAATTAATTTAAAAACTTTTTGCAACCAATTAGTTTTTAGATCTGTGTAGGTATCATCTTTTCATAAATCTTATTTTCTTCAAGCATCAAAAGTTCTGTTTAGAGATGTAATAAAGGAAAACAACAGGGGAATAAGGATAAATAAAATCTTCTCTTATTTTGTATAATATAAAGTCTTTCTCAGTAAATTCGGTAGCAGAATTTTAGGAAGAAGAATGCATTTTAAAATTTGGCGTGCCCTACTATGCCATCTGATGGTAAATTCAGAATAATTTTATAGGATGTTTAAATAAAGGCTATTTGGTCATTCTGTTAAATGTCTACAGTTATGTGGCCATTATACGTATAAGTAAGAAAATGTAACACTCTTCGACTCTAATGAACCCACCCTATAAAAACTTCTCTTACCGCATACAATGATTTATCGTCGACTAAGTAGAACAAATGAACATCTCGTTTATTCGTCAAGAATACAAATAAAGTGCTTCGGATAATTCTGAGATAGGCATTCTATTACATAAACGGAATCAATGTGACTCAATAATCAATAACCGATATGCACGCGTAACCCGATTCCACGTTAGTAATTAGAGTATTAGATCAAGTGCATCTTATTCCCTTGACATAAAGTCAAAAGGGAAATGCGAATTAAGTTCTTTATATAGTATATTTTATAAAATTTGCCGCGTCTATTGTGTCTATTTTTTCAGCTAAATGTTTTATCAGTAATTACGTTGGAAGCTCTAAAGAGGTCACGAAAATCGTAAAGCGTTTTTCATATTTAAAATCACTTAGAAAATATATTAATTACAAAACAGGAAGATGATTCCTATTGAGGGGTTAAATTAAGGAAAATCAATAAAAACATTATATGTGAATAAATATATAAAGAAGAAATTAATTGTTTCAACTCTTACTTTGTGGAAACTATCCATAATAAATATGAAAAAGATAAATTATACTTGTGTTTCCACAGAATTTCAACGATTTTTTAGTTGTATTAAAACGATAACGGTTTCGCTATTTTCACATATACCATTTTCAAGTTTTAATAGAAGATTAACAGATCTTTGACAAGCATAAATTATTTCGTGTCATAAAGATTTCAACCAATAACCACTAGTAATCTACGTATACAAAGTTCTTCCTTTTCTAAAAAATATTTTGATTATTTTTATATGGCTAATTAGTCCAAAAGGTAATCTAAGATAATTGATCTTCATGGGTTGAATTGTTCGTTCAATACTCTGTATTGAGGACATTGTAGGTGTTTCTTAATTTTATATTCCTCCAAAGTTATTTATGAATCTATAGATTATAATAAAATAAACAAAATAAATATATATGGTGTGATGATAAAGTTTGGAACCAAGCTTGTAACTCAATTACGCAACGTGTTTAAGAAAATTCCTCAAACAGGTCATTTTTATTTTTTTTAAATGACATTATTGACTAGCAAAATTTAATTTGTAACGTTTTTTGTTTTTGCGGGGTGACATCATTGTTAATTATTTCCAATGACAACCCCCAATTTTTTCTCCGGTTTTTGATACAGGGACCACTTGAATAACGATATAAAAAAATTAATAATTTTCATAACAATTTTGTTGAGAAAAAGTCATTTTCTATCAGAAAACCTCAAATTTTATTTTTGACAATTTTTATGCGATGGTTTCTTCAAAAATACAATATCGCTATTCAAGTGGTTAAAGTTCCTCTATCAAAAACTAGAGAAATAACTGGGGGTTGTCATTGGAAATAATTAACAATGACGTCACCCCGGAAAATCTAAAAATGTTTTTGCTTGTCAATAGTGATTTTTTCAATTTTAAATAAATCAACCCAGATTTCTCTAATAAACTAACTTTTTAGCAAAGACAAGAAAATCTTAGGGTTTCGAAAACCTTACCCATATCTATAACAACATTAATAGTAATCAAGTATTTTAACATTATAAATTATAGAATTGTAGTTAGAAATTGCATTTTTAGTGCAGTATTTTCTCTAAATCGATACTGCGTTCAGATAATGTATTATAATTTTTCATTTATTGTCATAATTTGGCCGGAAATTGAAAGTAATTTAAATAAATTTGTTTGAGAAGGAAAATTTTGATATACCAATACAATTACCTTAAGACGTATTACCTGTGATGTTAAAAGTCAGGGTCTTTAATAAAAAATACCAGAGAGTATTTTTGAAATTAAATTGAAAATTAAAGAGATCGGTTGTAGATCACGTACTGTGTGCCCGGAGGCGACCTTAAAATTGCTTCCTTTCAGAGGAATGTAATTAATACATACAGGGCGTACTTGTTAGCCTACAGCTCCAGCTGTTTCTTGGAAAATGAGCTTAAGAATTCTCCTTACGTTTTCGTTTCATCTCGACTTAACACGACCTTCATCAAAAATTCTTACGTTGTTATATCCTGTTGTATAATTTTTAATTATCACGGAAAAACAATAAGGAAACGGAATTTCTTGATGTCACAAAGTATCATTAAAATTACAAAATTCTTCTGAGAACTTATAATTTAGAATGGCGTTATATACTAGCCAATTATGTTACATATGTATAAATCTTTAAATGATGATTAAAAATACAGTTCAACTATACATTTATAAAAGGAAACTATAAATATCTAATTATATGAAAAAATAAATGTCAGCAATATCTATAAATTAACCGTTTACTTTGTAGAATTTTATGCATAGGCTAATTGATTATTAGTCAAAAATGAACTGTATTTTTAAGTGGATACTAAGATACATAATTTCTGACTTCTTAGCGATTATTGATTTCTGGAACTGGAGGTGACTGTGACTGTGATGTTGGACTGATTGGTTTATTGTGTCCTCTTAGGGCAGTTTTCATTGGTCAATTTTTGTAGCGTATATTAGCGAAATGTTGATTGTTGAAGTAAAAAATACGGACGTGCCAAATTCCATGCATAAAATTATTTTATAGAATATACAGGGTGTACTAATGTGCTATGAATATTACTTTAACTTGCTTAAAACGAGTAACTTTTAAACATACTTCTTTGGAAACGTATAAACCATATCGAGCTTACAAAATTAATTTAAGGGAAGTAATCTGTGTCATAAATCATAAATGGTACTCTTACAAACTACCCTTTATATTTTTTATATCATAGACACAAGAAGACAGAAGTATATAGGACAATAAGTGCTGACATATTTATGTTTATACTAGTTTACAACCCGCACAACAAAATTATCGTGTACCAAACATAAAAATACTGAAAAGCAAATATACATTTATTGGAAAATATATTTTATAAAAAATGTTTATTTCAATACGCTCATGACATACTAAAATTACACTTCACATTACGCTATATATGTATAATTATAGGATTGTAAACCGACTATTGTAACCTAAGAAAAACCTATGCATCATCAAAGGCAATGAAAAGGCAGACTCATCAGACCGATCAGAGTTTACAGTGATTTGTATAACTAAATACTCTTGCAGATCAATAAAATCACAATGGGTTTCCCAACATCATTCATACTGGATAACTAACGCAACGTTAACCGAGTTTGCATTTTCTTGTTAATTGGTGACATCACAAATATTACATTTTGAACTTTATGTAAACCTCACTCCCATGTCATTTTGAACCAGTCACTACTGCCAGTTGTCAAAAAATAACGTGCATGATATTTTATAGGTTGTTTTTAGCGCAAAAACTATAACATTTATATTTGTCAAGAACACATAGTATAAAGATACTATTTCTTTTTGCTTTTTGGTGATGATCACAGCCATCAAAACAAGTGTCAAACTGCAGTTTACAAAAAAGCAGCAGCTATACTAGTATGGTAAGACCAAACCCTTACCTGCACTTAATATTGACCTTCCGACCTACACATGCAATTATATGAAATTTTGTCTAATTGTTAATACTTGGTTTAGTTGTAAACATTTCGGTATAAATTTTAGATCATTCGAAAGTAGAACCACTAACCCTCTCAAAGCAGAAAAAAAACTTATAACTCGAGGTTTTTTTAATCCTTGATTACGAATCCGATAAATGATTTTGAAATTTCAAAATGGCAGATTGAATATGGTGATCGCAAATTGCAAAAATGGCATGATTTGGATGATTCTTGGTACTCGAGTTTTTTTTTATCATTGGATGCACATAAACTGTTAAAATTGGTTTGATTCGGATGAAACGTGATTCTAAGAGACTCCACGCGAATCCAATATCATATTTTTAGAATTCAAATGTTTAGACCATTTTCGACGGTGACAAAAACCACGAAACTTTCATATTGATAAAATTGTTATAAAGAAATAGCTTTTTCCATTGTTTACTCAACATTGATCATTAATAATATTTTGCAAAAAGTTGGTGGCTTAAAATTATTTATGAATATTTGGGCAAACAATTTTTTTCCATTTAATTAGAATATACCTCCAATGTTTCATCATGGGAATTTGAAACAATTTGATACGATACGACTTGACCATTTACGATAACAGTGCATGATAGAGATTCCAACCAACTTCGATATCGATCGTAAAAATGTAGTAGCCAATACAGTAATGCAAAAAAATGTTCAAATTTATGTTTTCCCAGAACTGCCGATTGATTTTCTGTATCTACAGGACAGATATTCTGAAACACATTTTAGCTTTGGCGTTGAATTGTACATCATGTTGGTATTGTATATCGTATTGTACGTTCTGAATCTCATTGCATATCTTCTCATTTCTTTACGATCTTGAGCTCATGTTTAAATAGCTATATTTAACGATTATTATTTCGTTTTGGAACTATTCTATGGAAATAATGAATTCTTTTTAATAAAGCAACATTATAAAATAAAGGGGTGTAAGGTGATACTTGAATTTAAAATATAAAATTAGATAGAAATCCAATAGGATGGCTGCAAAATAATGAGTTCTTTGAATTTTATATAAACTTTACCATTAAAATGTTTATATTCGTCGTAAAAGAGCAAATCTTTGATGTCACTGATACATTCTATAGAATGGCATCAATATATTTAACTCTGCATCAAGGTCTTATGTGGGGACATTTGAAATAATTACGATGAATTTCATTTGGCAGAAAAACTTTAAGATTTTTTATCATTTCTGTGAATCTGGTAGAAAAATAATTTTTAAATTTAAATCAATTTTTTTTTAAATGTGGAAATTTAATTGATTTAGCTATTATATAAAACCCATTGTATTCTGTGCATTAAATAACTAACTTTAAATATAATATATTAAATTATCTACAGTTAATGGATTGACTGCCCATTAAACCATTGTCAAACTTTACACAAATTGATAAAGTAATGTGTTTCCTTTATCAATTAGTTATTTTTGTATATCCGACAATTTTCACGTAATAAAATAACAATGAACATCATGGAGAATTTGATATTACCTATAGAAATTTACTTTCAATATAATTATTTTCTATTACTTTATGTGTGGATACTTATACAATGATGAAAAATAAAAACAAGGAACCTGATTCATTCTCTTGTAGATTTACGTGAAAGAATTATTCGAGAAATGCTTTCATTGACGTCAGATGTTCGCACAGGATTTGAAAATAGATTATAAGTACTATTGTCTATTATAGAGGGGTCATTTTGAACAATAAGTAAGGTAATTTGAACTTTCTTGTATTTATTTTAATAATTCAAAATACTGAAACCATCATTTTTTATAAACGAATTAATAAAATCAAGATCTTTCAAAAGACGTATTAACTGGCCCCCTTTGCAATTTGAATTTTTTGAGGTGATCGAGCTTGGCGGAGGATGTACTAATTTTTATTACTTTCAAAATTATTCAGTCTTATATAATCCATCTCCTAAATTGGTTTAATCAATTAATATTTAGTCAAATAGGGATTTAAAGGTCTCGATAAAATATGTTAAAAATCAAATTAGATTAGAATTAATGTATAAAGTAACCATCAAGGGCAGTAACATAATAATAAAAAGTAATGTACTCGTATATAGCATCCCTCTTCCTTTATCATTTATTCATGGTAATAAATATGGGTTAAACTAAAAATAAATACACATGAAAAACTTAGAAATCTACTGTTCAGATTTTATGAGTAAACAATTTGAGCTTATGTCTCTTCGGATGGCACTCAATTGTTTTCATATAACTTCAACTATTTTTTCTTTAACAGAAGGTATTAGTAAATAAAGTGCAATAACACTATTGAACACAACCATTTGATTACATACGACTTTTAATATAGAATATTTACTACAAAAAATTATGCATGTCAGAGAGAATATGATTAAATAAATAAAACGTAGAGAAAAAAGGGAAGTAGAAAAATGTAACTTCTTGCAACGAATATTTTTTTTGGCATTTTCTAAGTAAAGTACACTATTCATACTAGATATTCACACTAAATATATATTGTTTGTGTTAAAAATAAGATCGATGTTGTCCTTATTAAATTAGTGGCAATAAGTGGCAACATGATAATCAATTTAACCAACAGTTCAACTTCACTTTAATACGGGTATATATTTTCAGAGTTATTTAAAGTATGGATTAGTTTGTAAACGACGTGTATAAGTCAGTATTATTGAAATTGTTATAGATTTGGACTGTTTGCTTATTTCAGAATAGGTGCTAGTACTATGACGTACTTAACAGAAATATCGTGTATGACATGCATCAGTTTTTGTAGTAAAATTCTTTATCCTAGATTGAAACCCTAAACAATTACAATATTCAAAGTAGACGCTAAGCTCTCATAGTTAATTTCCAAATTTTAAATATGATTTTATAAATCAATACTTCACTAGTAAGTTATAGTTGAGATTTTTTGATTAGCTAATTCAATTTATATAATTTATTTATTATTGAGTTTGAGTCTAAGCTAATATTAAAAATATATTCTTTCCACGTTAGTCATAGCATTCTATGTCTTTGAAGATATTGTGTTCTTGAATTAATTAAAGAGTATTTTGTTCTAAAATTGTTCTGTGGAAGACAATCAATAATTAAATTACATATTTCAGTTCAAATTTTACTAGTTATGAACCTGGTGATTTTCTGGGTTGACAGTATTAATAACTATTATTATTATTTCCAAAGAAAACTCTAGCTTGTAGGGAATTAAGCTTTGTTAGAAGCTATTTATTTGGAATGAAATTTCACTACATTTTCCTTCTTTTCTAGTTTGACGTTCTTAGATACTACAAAACCATCTGACGTCCACGTAAACTTAGTTGTTCTTTTGTTTTATGAGTTTCAAATAAGATCGAGCTTATGTATTTTATGCGACAATTTGCTGCTACAACTTATTAAGGCTTTGAGATTACGGAAATCTTTTGTTGCAGGAAAATAAAGAGTTTTCTTGATAGACACGAAATTATCTTACGTCCTTGCCGGGCTCTGTTCATTTATTGTAAAACTTAAATTGCCTTCAACGATAGTAATTGCTTGTAAAGAAAATAATGTTTTGTTTTTAGTGTATGTCACTAAAGCATTTTCGCTAAAAGTTAATGGGAAACTCAAACTGCAATCAGCTTTTGATTACAGATTAAACATTAAAGTTTCGAGAATTTCTAGCAATTTCTTAGCAAATTGTGTTGAATATTACGTGCACATTTTT